>LNAC01000033.1:6558583-6659404 GCA_002007465.1 Ailurus styani | reverse complement strand
AAAAAAAAAAAAAAAAAAGGGTTCTTTCTGGCCAGGCATCACATCTACGTAACTCAGTCTGACATCAAATGGCCAGTAAACATTGTAGTGTATGTTAAAACTAAAGACGTATTTTTGAATAAGAAATTTATACTAACACATCATTTTCTGCATATAGTTTTATCATATAAATTTATTACCTCTGAACACAAATTGATCAAATTGTGGAATTTTTTGTTTCTACCATCTTACTATTTATTTATGGTGAGAATTTCTATTCACTTTGACATTCTACAGGTGTTGCACTATAATATGTGACAGTTTTATACTGTGTCAAAAATCAGAATCAGAACTTCACAATTAGAAGAGCCATTAGACACATCTAATCCAATGCCCAAACTGGATAATCAATCTTTTGTCCTACACCCAATTCTACCCTAAAAGTTCACTCATGGGTTCTTTTAAACAAATCTTCTTGTGAATGGGATAAAAACAGCATGGACTTGAGGAACAGAGAATTAACCTGAATCCCTATTGCCACCAGTAACTATGCGACCTTGAATAAGTTACTTAACCTGTGACTCTCTGAAATGGGTTAAGGGCCCCTCCTTAGCCTTCTCTTTTCTACACTATTTTTTTCTAATGTAAATCAGTTTTAATTTTCATTTCACTTCTCAGACCATCTATCAGAGTACCAAAGTCTTATGATTCTGAGAATATTTGGTATATATGCGTGTTTCATTTTCACCAGCCACTGGATTTTCCAAAACTATCTAGAACATGCACCCAAGTTTGCTGTGGCATGCAGAAACTTTGACCACTCAGAGTTAGAGAGAACCAAAAATATACTAGGGACTTCCTAATTCCTAACCATTCACCCGTACATTAGGGAGGCAATGCTAGCCAGTCTCTCAGAATACCCTACCTGTTTTATTCGGAACTGCTTGCAGATTTTAGCATTTTCAGCATGTACTGATTTTGCCTGCCAGTCATATCTTTTGGAAATCTTTTTCTTAAGGTTCACATAGCTTTCATTCTCCACTATAACTGGTGCAGGACCTTCATCCTCATCTGTCTCCTCCTCAGGATCTGATTCTTTTTCAACTTGAAGGGGATAAAAGGAAACATTTTCGATATGGAGCCCTTTCTTTAGCAAAGGGGGAAAGTCACTATCTAATAAGGTAACAACAACAAAATCATAAAATGGAGAAAAAGTTAAAAGCTTGAATAAAGCAGGTTCATTCATTTCAAACAACTACTTCAACTGCTAAGGAACTTAAAACACATCTTCAAATAAATTTAATCAAGTACAAGTAGCTACTGCTAAACCAAATTAAAAACAAAGAAGAAAAAAATCATGGCACACCTTGTTAATTCCATAGACTCTTTACATTCAAGGAATTAACTGAAAGTTTCAACTATTTGCAAGTGTTCCTAAAATCTCATGACATAAAACAACCCAGATACCTATCACATGATAAATCAGTAAACAAAATATGGCATGTTCATATAATGGAATATTATTCAGCAATAAAATGAAGTATTGATACACCCTACACTATGAATGAACCTTGAAAATATGATGCTAAGTGAAAGAAGCCAATCACAAAGGCCGCATATTGTATGATTCCATTTCTGTGAAGTGTACAGAATAGGCAAATGCATACAGATAGAATGTAGATTCATGGTTGTCAGGGGTTGAGGGAAGGGAGAAATAAGCACTCACCACTAATAAGTTAAGTATGGGGTTTCTTTTAGGGTTGATAAAAATGTTCTGGAATTAGACAGTGGTCACAGTTGCACAACTCTGTGAATATACTAAAAACCCACTGAATTGTACACTTGGAAATTAAGGGTGAATTTTACGGTATGTAAATTTTATCTCAATAAAGCTGTTATTTAAAAAAGTCCATACCACACAATCTGTCATTTCTCAAGGAATATATCTGAATCCCACACGCTAGAAGCTGCTGTTTGGGAGCAAGTGGCTAGAGAGTAAACCTAGCCATTTGTCCACCATCCCCATCTCAATGCAACTTCATTGTTTTCTACTTATTGGTGTTTACCTAAGAACTCTGTGAAATAATACACATTTCTCTCAAAGAAAGAATTCTCTCAAAGAGAATTCTTTGATGAACTTCAAACATGGGGTTTAATGGTGGAGTAAGAATCTGTACAGCAAATCTGCATTTTGATAAAGCCAGAAGCTTCACAAACATTTCTTTGAGGATTTAGGGATTCATAAAGGTAGCCCTATGCTAATGAACTTTGGGAGTCTAGTGTACTACAGAAAGAGAAACATCCCTAAAAACTCATTTCAAAGTCATTCCCATGTAGAGCATCAGAAGTAAACATGTGAAACCAAATGAATTAAACGAAACAGTTTTTCTTGGAAGATGCCCTAAGGTTCTTCCAGCTCCCAACTGCTTGAATGAATTTGTACATCGCTACAAACCTTCAATGTAGAGAGCCTAATCATGGTGACAAAACTGGGACTTAAAACTAAAGTCAGGCCACAGTTCAGGGGATTCTCATTCCCTTTTGCCCATGGACTGAGGAGAATGACTTGCCTAAGATCACCAGGAGATCCGAGCGCAGCCCTTGGAAACGCTGACTTCCTCAATCCACCATTCTCAACGCCCCCTCCACAAAGCCCTCCATGCAATCAAGGCTTTACATACCTTCGGGAATTTGATTTGAAGTGAAAGAATTATTTGGAATCACTGGTTTACGACAGACAGGATTGTTTATTCTGGTCCCAGAGGATTCTGGCAGAAAGTTCACAGGAGGGACACTATACTTGTGATGGGTATTTGTCAATAAATTGACTATTTCTGACTCTTCCTCTAAAAGGGTTATCAAAGAATATACAACAGGTTCTGAAGTTTCTGCAAATGTCAAGGCCTTGCCATAAAGGAACTCAGAAATATGTAAACGACAAGCCAGAGGTAGATTCTCATTGGTTGAATAAAATGCCACAAGGGGAGCTTGGTAAGGGTATTTGTGGTCTTTAGAAAATCGAATTTCGAGTTCATATAAAAAAGAGGCATCTTCATGGGCATTAAGATGAGAATCATCTACAATTCTTTCTGCTCTTCCGACAATTTGATTTGGGGGCACTTCATGTTTGAATTTGCATCTTGATCCAAATTTACAATTCCCTTTGAGGTAAAATTTACAGACTTCAAGTGTGGTGTCCTGTGTATTTTTGGTACTCTCCCTTTGCTTGGATTTGCAGAATTTACTCGTCAAATACTCCAGTTCTAATCCAATGGTCCAGACTCGGTTCTGAATTCTTTCTATAAATTTCTCTCCACAGATGGACTTGAGAGCAAATGCCTCTTCTTGCCGCTGTTCCACACACTCTTCCAAGCTGACATGGGCAACTGCCTCAGAGATCTTCATCTTCTCCCCAAATGTCTCTGAAAAACACTGTGTGAGCAGATGTTCTAGCGATGCCCCCACATCTCCATCACAGAGCCTCAGGGCTGCCTGACAGCGCTCAGTGTCGAATCCATACCTACCAAGTGTGAAACATGACAAAAAATATTAAGTAGCAGCAAATCACAAAAGTAAAATGCATTTACATATGTTTGTATGAAATTATAACCATATATAGGCAGGATCTACATTTAGAAAAGGTATCTCTGGTAATACTCTCTAATCACCTTGTTCTGAAAGAGAGGATATTAGACATGTATCAGGCACTGCCACAACCCACACAATAGGAAAGTCCTCCAGGATGGGTAGTTGGGTTTATATTGTGATTTCAGTCTCTTTAGCTCTCCCCTAACTCCCATAAATGTTGAAAGCAATCACCTGGAAAGTTTCTGCACTGCAAATGTTGAGACGGTAAATTCTGGATTATGAGGCTCCACTGGGCCTGAGCCGGCACATTCCAAAGGGTCACAGTCAGGAACAAGGGAAGCTTCTCGTCCAGCAGACCAGTACTGTTCATCATCACACTCAGGCTCATCATCTTCCTCCTCCCCAGAAATGCCTCTTCTGACAAAGGTAACATTTTTATATCTTAGATACTAATTTCCACGTTCTTCAAAGAAAAATTTAACAAGAGTCTAAGAATTTAGTTCAAGGAGCCAAAGGACATAGGATCCTAACCATTCTTCAGTCACTGATTTAAACTTCTTCGATCTATTCATTTATATCTTGACAATTAATATTTATCAGGCATTTATGACATGCCAGGTACTATGTTAAGTGTTTTATATGTTCTATCTCTTCAAAAGTCTTCCCACTAACTCTTAATCTGATACTACTGGAATCTCCATTTTTCAGATGATCAACTAAAACTTAGAGAGGATTAGTAAATGCCAAAGGTTATACAGTAAAGAGCAACTAGAGATTTTAACCAAGGCAATCTGCCTCCAGAGCCTATATTCTTAACCACAGAAGGCCTGGCTATCCTCTCTCCTCATTCATAAACACCAGCCCTCATTTTTTGCTTTACTGCATAACCACCTTTCCTAAATCTAAGGCAGATAAAGAGATTTTGTAGATAAAATGGAGATGGAGCTGTTCATGACTGACCACCACTAACGGTGGCAAATGCAATGAATTGAGCTTTTTTTTTTTTAATATTTTATTTATTTATTTGACAGAGAGAGCACACGCAGGCAGAGCAGCAGGCAGGGGGGAGAGGGAGAAGCAGGATCCCCGCTGAGCGGAGAGACTGATGTGGGGCTTGGTCCCAGGACCTGGGATCATGACCTGGGTCGAAGGCAGACACTCAACCAACTGAGCCACCCAGGTGTTCCTGAATTGACTTCTTTGACTAAAATCACAAAGCAAAACAGTCGGAGAGTAAAAGTTGTTTCTCTTAGGCAGATGGTTATGAGAAAGTACACCCCTAAGACTTCAGCTCATCAACTCAATATTTGCTCCTATAATGATACCGCTATTTTTCACTCCAAGGTTTTATTCAGAAGGCTGTCAGTAAAGCAGTTACTGAATCTGCTTCAGCATTGTCCTCGGAAAAAATACTGCTCGAAGATATTGGAAAACAAACTCACTCTAAAACTGTTGGGCACCTGGGTGGCTCAGTGGGTTAAAGCCTCTGCTTTCGGCTCAGGTCATGATCTCAGCATCCTGGGATCGAGGCCCGCATCGGGCTCTCTGCTCAACAGGGAGCCTGCTTCCTCCTCTCCCTGTCTCTCTGCCTGCCTCTCTGCCTACTTGTAATCTCTCTCTGTGTCAAATAAATAAATAAAATCTTTAAAAAATAAAAATAAAAATAAAACTAACTGTTGCTGAATAGTTATTCTTGTATATCTCCCAGCTCACTTTCAACTAATTATATTGTCACAATAGGATCGGTATTGAAAAGTATTCCCAGAGACACATGGGACCTTCCCACTGCCAATACATCTTCCTTAACATACGAATTTACTCAAATAAGATGATTTACTCAGATCCAGCATCTGCATCTTGTTCTTGCAGGTCCCGGAGAAGAGCTTTCACTTTCTCTTGGTTCTCAGAAGTCATGTGCAGGGTCTGAAGGGGCACTTTGGCTTCGGGCTTCCATCTGGGACGTGCCTCTCCTTTTCTTATGCTGCTGTTGCTAGGTCTGCAAAGGACACATTTACTTGGGACCAGAACTCTGATACTCTCCCCACTGCCCCCAAATATGTACAACACTAACTGGACTGTCAAGTATCTTACAATTGGTAACAATGAATGTGAAGAATTCCCTGTTTTCTATAGTACTTACCAGTCTTCATTATCTTGCCACTGCTGAAAAAAAAAACCTGATTAGATTCTTAATCATTAAATCTGGTTTTACTAACTCAAGAATCCTCTGGAAAAACTAATACTATGATGACTCCTGCTGGAATAGAGGACTTTGAAAAGAAATATGTTACACACAAAGTATCATTTCATTCTATTTTAGGTACCCAATTGAAAACAATGAAGGGTCTCATCTTACTTGTGAATATTAGGCCCTGCTTCTGAAATATTTATCTAAATTATCATTATTTCCTAATTATAAAAATAACAATAATAAATACATGTTCACTGGAGAAAAGTAGAAAACAGAAGTCATCTTAATTCACATCAATTGTTTCCACAGACATTTATAAATAAAATTAGACAAAATTTTAAAAGTTTAAAGTTATTTTAAGTTTAAAGTTAAATTTTAAGTTTAAAGTTTAAGTTAAAATTTTGTAAGTTGCTTTATTTCCTTGACAAAATAAAGCTGGTATTTCTCTAAGATTAAATAATCTCCTACAACATATATTTTTGAATGGGTATGTATAGATATAGATGCACTGAAATTTATTTTACTAATCTTTCATTGTTGGATTTTAGAATTTTTTAGAGACTCTTTTTAATATTTAAAACAATAATAAATTCTAAAGTTTAACACTATTCACTAAATTTCTTTCTTTTGTTTGGCATGTTTCATTATAGATTTTCACAAATTCAGAGAAATGGAAGAAACTTTTTTTGTGTTTAAAATCTCAATCCACAATACTGAGACTTTGAAAAGAAGCACACATTTATACTTTCAACACTGGGTAACAAAGGAGAAAATATATTCGACTGTGGTTTTAGCCACTTAGTCCCAATTTCTGAAAAGAAATGTCCCAAGACTATCATTTCCTCTAACATTTTTTCCCTTTTTTTTAAAGTAGGTTCCACGCCCACTGTGGGCCTTGAACTCATGACCCTGACATCAAGAGTCGTGTGTTCTGTTGACTGAGCAAGCCAGGCGCTTCTCAGTAATGGGACACACACACAAATACAAATGGAACCTACACTTTGGAGGGTCAGTTTTAGGATTTTTTTTTTTTTAAGTAATTTCTACGCGTAATGTGGGGCTCAAACTTACGACTCTGAGATCAAGAGTGGCTTGCTCTACCAACTGAGCCAGCCAGGCAGAGACCTCTAACTTTCTGTTTTGAAAAAATTTAAACCTATAGAAATAAACACCTTTTACCTAGATTCACCAATTGTTAACATTTGTCATACATTAATGCATATACACATTTATGCATGTCTCATCCTCTCTCTACACACATATATGCCTATGATATGCCCCCCCGTTTTATGTATATATTGCTGAACCATCTGAATGTATGCTGCAGACATCATGCAGAGATCATATTCACTCTTAAACATTTCAGCATGTATTTTCTAAGAACAGAAATAGACTCTTACATAACCACACTATTATTATCACTCACAAGATATTTTATATTGATACAATATCATCTGATATATAATCTATAGTCAAAGTTTCCAATTGCTTCAATCATGTCCTCTATAGATTTTTTTCTTTAAGATTTTATTTATTTATTTGAGAGAGAGTAAAAGTGGCAGGGGGCGGGGGCGAAGAGCAGAGGGAGAGGGAGAAGCAGATTCCCCGCTGAGCAGGAAGCCTGATGCTGGGCTTGATCCCAGGATCCTGAGATCATGACCTGAGCCAAAGGCAGACGCTTAACTGACCAAGCCACCCAGATGGCCCAGACTTTTTGATTAGCTAATTAAATATGATATTTAGCTATCCTTTTTTTCAAACTCCCTTAGAGCAGTTCTCTCACCGATTTCCTGACATTGTCTTTTTGGAAGAACTCAGGCCAGTCATCTTGTAGAAATTTTTACAATTCTGATTTGTCTAATTTTTTCCTCCTGGTTAGTTAAAAAAAAATATTGGGGGGAATTCTACATACTCCTATCTCATCCACCACTTATCTGTATACCCCTGTACTTTGCCTTCCTTCCTGTTACTAAGGAAGAACCACCCTAGATCCTAAAGTCAATCCATTTGTACACTGTGTCCCAATCTCTTCAATCTCCTCAGGAAATCATCCCAGCACTTGTCTTTCCCTCTACATCATTGGCTCTTCATTCCCCTTGGAGCAACTCCCATCAGCATATGTACATCCTATATAGTGTCTACCATCTTAAAAAACCAAACCAAACCAAATTCTCCCCTTGAGTGCACACCCCCTCAAACTATGGCCTTATCTCTTCTCCCTCCTCTGCCCTTTATTGTAAAACTCCTCAAAAGGGTTATCTAAGTCATTGTCTTTGTCTCCATTTTATTTCCTTTTCTTTCTGACACACACTACGATTGGGGATTCTCCTCACCAACTATAATCAGACAGTTCTTGTCAAGGTTACCTATGCTATAGACATAACTCAATGAGGCCTAAAACCAAAATTATAAGGAGAAAAATCAAACACTACACTAAGAAAATCCTGCCTCATCCCACCACCCATCAAGAGTCCTGAACACTATTGTTAACTGAAGTGAAGGTGTAGACATTCACCAACTGAGGGCTTGGATTGAAGCTGTACATGAGGGGCGCTTGGGTGGCTCAGTGGGTTAAGCCTCTGCCTTCAGCTCAGGTCATGAGCTCAGGGTCCTGGGATTAAGCCCCAAATAGGGCTCTCTTCCAATCAGGGAGCCTGCTTCCCTTTCTCCCTCTGCTTGCCTCTCTGCCTACTTGTGATCTTTCTCTCTCTGTCAAATAAATAAATAAAATCTTAAAAAAAAAAAAGCTGTATGTGAGATAGGAACAAAATGGGGCCATAGAAAAGAGATCCTGTCAGCTCCTTTTTGTCATGCCACCTACAGAAAGAGCGTGAGATCTGGCTTTGGGATTCATAGAAAAGGGAGATGCTAATTAAAAAGTGAAATTACCTGACTCTAGGGAAACAACATGTGAGGGACATCTGGATTGTAAGCTTTTCCATGTATTAAGATAATTTTCTTAGTTAATCTTACCCTGGTGGCCTGCATAATTGGCAGTCCTCAATAAAACAGGAGTCTCCAATAATCCCGAATTCAAATGAATAAATACAATATAAAAATTTCCAGTCTATCCCATTGGTTCAAGAAATTTCTGGTGGCCTTCACACGTGTTCTCTAGTGGTCTGAGGGTCATAACTAGATTATACAGCACCTTCGTAGGAATGAAGAAAATGTTGCATCTTCTGGGCCTACTTAGGGGAAATGATCATTCCTTTGGTCCAGAGGGGGAGCTGGGGCAAATGGGTAAAGAAAATTGAAGGGAACAAACCTAGTAATCAGACGAGTGTGTTCTGGAGATGTAGGGTACAACACCGTGACCATATTTAAATATGATGTTTTATATATTTGAATTTGGTGAGACAGTTCTTAGAAGTTCACTTATATGTAAAATTTTAGAAACAAAAACAAATGAACAAAGGGGAAAAAAGAGAGAGAGACAAGCAGAAAAGCAGACTCTTAAAAATACACGGAACTAACTGGTGTTGCCAGAGGGGAGGTGGGTGAGGGAACGGGCGGAACAAGTGATGGGGACGAAGAGGACACGGATCTGGATGAGCAGAGTAACTGACAGAATTGTTGAACAATTATACTGTGCGACTGAAACTACTATAAGACTGTATATTAATTAGACTTGACTAAAGTTAAAAGTTCACACCAAAAGTAAATAAAGAAACCGTAATTATGTAAGGCAATGAATGTGCAACCTAAAAAAAAAAAGGTTACCTATGCAACCCACATTGCCAAATCCAGAGGCCAGCTGTGAGTGCGCATCTCTCTCTTGAACTCTCACCAGCACCCCTTTAAGACGAGCATCCCCTTTATGGGTCCCAGCCTATCTGACTGGAGAATCCCCTTCAGAGCACCTTTATTTCCCGGTTCCAGAAACCAAACTCTCCGAGTTGTCCTCCTACTCCACTGGCAACTCCCCTATCCCCCTTGTCAGATTTTCCTAATCTCTCCAAAGCCTAGAGTAGGCCAGGCCTCAAAGTACGGACCTCTCCTCTATCTATATAGTCTGTCTCATCCAATCTCACAGTTTTAAATCGCAGTCCTTTAGAGGATTCATACATTAACTTCTCTAGCTTAGATCTTTTCCTGGAACTCCAGACTTAGACATAAATTGTCTATGACATTTCTACTTGGAAGGTATCTCCTAACTACTCTTCCTGCTTCCAACCCTGCTTCCTCTGGAGTCTCTTTTCCACACAGAGTACTGAGTCAGGGCTAGTGAGTACAGTTGCGCAGACCGTACACTGTGCAAAGGCTCCTCGTGGGGCTGGGGGGAGGATGAGGGAGACGGGACAGGAAGAGCTCAGATCCAGTCCATGTTCGCTTACCAAGCCATGCTTCTGGGGCAATAACTGTCCAAGGAAAGGGGCACCATTTTCTAATTCACATAAAGGTGTATGTTGAATAGTAGCAACTCTGGCGGGAGGGACTGATGTCACACACCTTTGCCTCAAGGCCGGCAATGGCTTCCTATCTTTCTCAAAGCAAAAGCCAAAACCCTTACAAAGGCAACTAAGGTCCTACACAGCGTTAGCCTCTTGGATCTAACTGCCTGTTACTCTCTTTCTTACCCATCCACTCCAGCCACATGCTTCCCTGCCACTTCTTTTTTTTTTTTTTAAAGATTTTTTTTTATTTATTTGACACAGAGAGAGAGATTACAAGTAGGCAGAGAGGCAGGCAGAGAGACAGGGAGAGGAGGAAGCAGGCTCCCCGCTGAGCAGAGAGCCCGATGCAGGCCTGGATCCCAGGATGCTGAGATCATGACCTGAGCCGAAAGCAGAGGCTTTAACCCATTGAGCCACCCAGGTGCCCTTCCCTGCCACTTCTTAAACCTTTTAAGCACACTCCTGGCTGAGGGGCTCTGTACGTGGTGTTCCTTCTGCCTTCAATATTTTTCCCTCAGGTAGCTTCATAGCTCTCTCCTTCATTGCCTTCTCGTCCCTGCTTAAAGGACATGTTATTAGAGAAGACTTCTCTGATCACTCTACATAAAAAAGCAACAATTTAAAAATAACAGCAGTTTATTTTGGCATTTTCTACCTCTTTTATCTTCCTTTATTTTTCTCCAGGGCACTTTCTACCTGGCATATTATATATTGTTTATGGTCTTTATACCTCAAACTTGTTTCTATGAAGAACAATATCTTATTCATTGTTGTAATTCTAGTCCCTAAAACAGTACCTGATGCATAGTAGGTGCTCAGTACATACTTGCTGCATGAATGTATGTCTAAGACTATAAGAACCTTCAGTTATAATGCCTATGTTTTCCAAAAGAAGAGATTTGCATCTACCTCAGAAGTTAGGTTCCTAAGTCAGCAGGTAAAGTGAAAATACACTTTAAAATTACCCTAGAAATTTCCTAGATTCCTTTTAAAAAAGGGTCAAGTTTGAGAATGATATATTAGCTCTCGGTATGTCCTGAATGACCATTTTTCTTCTAAAACAAAAAAAATTTGTAGACTCTCTGGTGGAATATCAGATGAAGTACTTGGTTATATTAGGGACTACGTATAAAAACATATATTTAACATATATTTAAACCCTAAAATCACACACTCAGTGAATCAAGTGGCTTCAACTACAAAAAGCACCTGGAAACTGAGACTGACCGAAGGAACTCTTCTTCCATGTCTAGCTCACTGTGGGGCCCAGATTCATTCAGTGGCAAGTTTAAACTACTTAAATGCTTTCTGTTTTTCTTTTTTCTTTTCCTGAGTGCATATAGTTGTATTCATGTAAGTTAAAAGCGTGTTTGACGCAGTTAAACTCTAGCACTCACCTATATTCCTTTCTAACTAATATTTAGTTGGGAGTTATTTCCACGAGAGAGAGAGAGAGAGAGAGAGAGAGAGAGAGAGAGTGTAGCTTTAAAGAAATCTTTCCACAGGGTGCCAGAAGGGCTCAGTCATTAAACGTCTGCCTTCGGCTCTGGTCACGATCCCAGAGTCCTGGGATTGAGCCTGCATCAGGCTCCCTGCTTGGCGGGAAGCCTGCTTCTCCCTCTTCCACTCCCCCTACTTGTGTGTCCCTCTCTTGCTGTGTTTCTGTCAAATAAATAAATAAAATCTTAAAAAAAAGAAAAAAAGAAATCGTTCCATCTCCAAAAATTCCAGTGGACAGCTTGCAGACAATGAGAATTCTGTATCTATACTGAATATATACTATATATATACTGCATAATATTCAGCAATAAAACCTTTATTTTCACTAAATGGTCATTAGAATTATCAGAATCTACTCATTATTTAAAAGTTGAAGATGAAAGAAGCCTGGATATGACTCTGTCACGTGTCCTCACATGAAGCACCTGTGAAGATTTGGCTGACACGTCTGGAAAAGAGATAATTCATCAGTGAAAAAGACAGAGAGGACAGTCAAGTAGCATTTGGGGACTTAAACTACAATGTGTAAGAAATACTGAAAATCATTTTCATCACTTTCGCCGTTTCTAATATTTACTTGTCTGGTAACACGAGTTACAGCAACAGCGTTATATTCAATTCACAGTGGCATGAAAGTTGAAGTTAACCAGATTTCGACCTTCCAGAAAAAGCCATTAGGCGCTAACACGCCTCTGGAACAGGTTACGGAGTGGGAGCCCGCGAGGTTTCAAAACAAGAGATGCAGTTCCCTGGACCAGAATTACTTGGCATTTCTCCCCCTTCCTCTTAGCTCTCTGCCGTCCCACAGGATAGGAACTGATACCATTTCCGTACTTAAACATGAAAAACGCATAATGACCTGGATGAGCGTCTCGATTCACTGAAGATACAAAAGTCATCACCATCATCCCAAATTCTACTCGAGGCCTTTCTACTGCCCGCACTGCCGCCACCACTGCCGCCGCCGCCCCCGTGTGATTTACTGGTGTGACTCCTGCCTCCTCGGGCTCCTCTAGAAGACCCTTTTCCACCTCCTTTGCCTGGCTTGCCTTTTCTTCTTACTGAAGAACTCATTTTCACCTGGAAGAGAGAAAGTAAAGGCATCATAAAACCAGACAAGTATGACAATCCTTTGTCACAGTTATGGATAGAGCCCATCACGAAGAAATAAGGAAATGCACATTTTTTAAAAGGGTCAGTCTAGGGGATGCGTAGATAAATTCTTTTTTTTTTTTTTTTAAAGATTTTATTTATTTATTTCACAGTGGGAGAGAGATCACAAGGAGGCAGAGAGGCAGGCAGAGAGAGAGGGGGAAGCAGGCTCCCTGCTGAGCAGGGAGCCCGATGCGGGCCTCGATCCCAGGACCCTGAGATCATGACCTGAGCTGAAAGCAGAGGCTTTAACCCACTGAGCCACCCAGGCGCCCATGTAGATAAATTCTTTTAACAAAAGCTTTACAAGCACATTCCTCTGAGGATTAGTATTTCGTGAGTTTCTCCAACACAGATTTCTTAACCTGGGATATGCAACAGAAATACATGGAGAACCCTGATTTGGTTAGATTTGGTATAGGGTTTAAAAAACTCTTGTTGAAAAGAGATGTTTTTCATGTATTTAATGTGTAATTTGATGAACAAAATTTTAATTTACATATATACTTTCAGAGACACAGACCTGGCTCAGAAATTTTGCCTGGGTAGGGTGAAAGTATAGAGCTTTTGCATGCAAATGAAGTTAAGTTGTTAAGCAGCTTAAAATAGAATGTTAAAACTATAAGATGTTTTATATAAGCCTCGTGGGAACTACAAAGCAAAAATCTACAGTACATCTACAAAAGAGAAAGGAATCAAAGCATACCACCACAGAAAACCAGCAACTCACAAAGACAGCAAGAGAAGAAGCAAAGGATCTATAAAACACCTAAGAAATGATTAACAAAATGTCAGTATTAAGCCCTTACCTATTAATAATTACTTTAAATGTAAATAGATTAACTTCAAGACAAAGACGCAAAGCAAAAGCAAGCAAAAGACAAAAGCAAAAATACTTTTCAAGAAAAGACACAAAATGTCTGAATAGATGAAAAAATAAGACTCAACTATATGCTGCCTACAACAGAAGTGCTTTGGCTTTAGGGACACTGACTGAAAGTGAAGGGATGGAAAAAGCTATTCCATGCAGATGGAAACTAAAAGAAAGCAGGGGGAACTATACTTTTATTTGGCAAAGTAGACTTTAAGGCAAAAACTAACAAGTGACAAAGATGGTCATTATATAATGATAAGGGGATTAATTCAAGAGGATCTAACAATTATAAATATTTATGTACCCAACATCAGAACACATAAATATATAGAGCAAAACAGAGTATAGACCAAAAAGAAAGTAAAAATGAAAATGATACATTAAAATTATAAAATATAGCCAAAGCTAAATATTTATTTTGTTATTTCATTTTTTAAAAGATTTTATTTATTTGTCAGAGGAGGGAGCGCAAGCAGGGGGAGAGGCAGAGGCAGAAGGAGAAGCAGGCTCTCCACTGAACAAGGAGCCCGATGTGGGACTCAATCCCAGGACCCTGGGATCATGACCTGAGCAGAAGGCAGATGCTTAACTGACTGAGCCACTCAGGCATCCCTAAAGCTAGATTTAAGATATTTTCTTAGACTTACATATTCCTATAATAAGAAAATAGTTCTAACTCAAGAAGTAATAAGCCACATTAAAATAAATAAAATACACAGGAATAAATTTAACCCAGGAGGGAAAAGAACTGTGCACTAGAAGACACTGATGAAAGAAACCAAAGAAGATACAAATAAATGGAAGGATAGTCTGTGCTCATGGATTGGAAGAATTGATATTATTAGAATGTCCATACTACCCAAAGTAATCTTCAGATTCAGTGCAACCTCTATCAAAATTCCAATGGCATTTTTCACAGAACTAGAACAAATAATCCTAAAATTTGCATGGAGCCACAAAGACCCTGAATAGCCAAAGCAATCTTGAGAAAGGAAAACAAAGGTGGAGGCATCACAATCCCTGATTTCAAACTATATTACAAAGCTGTGGTGATAAAACAGTACACTATCAGCATAAAAACAGACACACAGATGAATGGCACAGAATAGAGACCCCAGAAACAAACGCATACATATATGCTCAATTAATTCACAACAAAGGAGCTAAGAATATACAATGAGGAAAGAGGTCTCTTCAATAAA
Organism: Ailurus styani; assembly: GCA_002007465.1. Taxonomy (NCBI): domain Eukaryota; kingdom Metazoa; phylum Chordata; class Mammalia; order Carnivora; family Ailuridae; genus Ailurus; species Ailurus styani. The sequence goes on along the minus strand of LNAC01000033.1, from coordinate 6,644,521 downwards.
TCATGTTGGAAAAACTGGATAGCCACATGGAAAAGAATGAAATTAGACTATTATCTTACACCGCACACAAAAATGAACTCGAAATGGATTAAAGACTTGAATGTAAGACTTGAAGCCATAAAACTCCTACAAGAAAACATAAGCAGTCAACTCTTAGACATCAGTGTTGGTGATGATTTTTTGACTCTGACTCCAAAATCAAAGGCAACAAAAGCAAAAATGAAAATGTGGGTCTACATCAAACTAAAAAGTTTCTGCAAGCAAAGGAAAACATCAACAAAATGAAAAGGCAACCTACTGTATGGGAGAAAATATTTGCAAATCATGTATCTGATAAGAAATTAATATCTAAAATATATAAAGAGCTCATACAACTCAACAGCAAAGAAACCCAAACAATTCAATTAAAAAACTGGCAGATGATCTTAATAGTTATTTTTCTAAAGAGAACAAACATATGGCCAACAGGTACATGAAAATGTACACTAATGTACTAATTATCAGGGAAATACAAACCAAAACCACAGAGAATTATCACCTCACACCTGTGAGAATGGCTATAATCAAAAAGAAATAACAAGTGTTGGCAAGGATGTGGAGAAAAGGGAACTCTTGTGCACTGTTGGTAGCAATGTAAATTGGTGTAGCCACTATGGAAAACAGTATGGATGTTCTTCAAAAATTCAAAATAGAACTATCATACAATTCAATAATTCCACTTCTGGTATTTACCCAAAGAAAATGAAAACATTAATTCAAAAATATATACATATGGATATATACAATGGAATACTGTTCAGCCATAAAAGAGAATGAAATATTGTTATTTGTGACAACAAGGATGGACACTGAGGGTATTTTGCTAAGTGAAATTAGTCAGAGAATGAAAGACAAATACGTACAATCTCACTCATATGTGGAATTTAAAAACAAAAACAACCAAGCTCACAGCTAAAAGAACAGATGGGTAGTCGCCAGAGGTGGTGGGTAGAGGGCTGGTAAAATGGGTAAAGGGGGTCAAAAGGTACAAACTTCCAGTTATAAAATAAATACGTTATGGAGATATAACATACAGCATGGTGACTATAGTAAATAACACTCTATTGCATACTTGAAAGTTGCTAAGGCAGTAAATCTTAAAAGTCCTCATCACAAGAAAAAAATTTTTTGGTAACTATGTATGGTGGTAGATGCTAACTACTAGACTTACTGTGGTGATCGTTTCACAATATATACAAATGACAAATCATTATGTTGTATAACTGAAACTAATATAATGTTATATGTCAATTATATCTCAATTAAAAATGATCCAACTATATGCTATTTATTTATCACTTTGAATTCAAAGAAGCAAATAAATGAAAGTAAACAGATGGCAAAAGATGAATTATGCAAACAGCAACCACAAGAAAGCTGGAGTGACTGTGCTAATATCAGACAAAATAGACTTTAAAGCAAAAAAAAATGTTATTGGAAATAAAGATGGACATTTTATAATCATAAAGGGGTTGATATATCAGGAAGATATAACAATGATAAATACATATGCACCTAATAACAGAGCATCAAAATACATAAACCAACAACTGATATAACAACAAAGAAGACAAAATTCCTCATGAAGCTTACCTTCCAAAGGGTAAGACACAAATAAACAAATAAATAGATAATACCAGTTAAATGCTTTACGGAAAAAGAAAAATCCTAAGACTGTTTGTTATTTTAAAGACAGTGGTCAGGTAAGGCCTCTGTGAGATCATGTTTGAGCAGACACCTGAACAAACTGGGAGAATGAGCCATGAAATATTTGTGAAAAGAATATTTTGAGGGGAAGTTGCCAGGTCCAGAACATCTTCAGTGCACTGAGCTGGACAAACAGTAAGAAGTTTGACGGGTCCATACTGAAGTGAGGAGAGTAGATGAGGTCAGAGAGCAGAGAAGGCCAAGAAAAAGCTGGAGATGGGGGAGCACTGGGAGGAGAGGCAAGAGAGAAGAGGTTATTACCTCAATAAAATGTGTAGGCCACAAAGTTAACGTTGCATTGTCACAGTAAAGATCTGGTTGGGTTTAGTTCTTAAGTTGCAGTTACTGCCAATTTAGGTTTATACTTGACTTTGAAGATTTTATACACAATGATTTTATTATACTTCACAAGTTAGCCACCTCCACTCCAAACAACAGAATGGATTTTCTTAAAGTGAGTTTAGTTTCTTTTGGTGATTCATGTATGTACATAGATTCTGTGATTCCATTTCATACTGTCCCATACAGGAACACTTTGTATAAATGAATTGCTTTTCATTTTCATATTATTAGTAGTATCATGGTCCCATTACATGCCTATTACCTCATAAATGTGTCATTAGTCTTTGAAAAAGAATATGTGAATATGTATATGTAACATGAGAATTTCTCTCCAAATCAGGGCTTTAAATATTTTGGAAAAGTCTGACAGAGTATATCACTTGAATTCAGATTTACTTCAATGCCAAGAATTATGTTTAGATAGGAAAAAAGAAACTTGTTTTCATCTCAGATAGAAAAATAGACTGCTCTGGGTTTTATGTTGCTGTAGAGTTTAAAAAGGCTAGAACTTAATCTGTTTAAAAGTGATCTGGAAAAAAAATTTTTTTGTAAGTTTTTTTTTTAAATTCTAAATATGATAGGAAATCACCAAAGAGCCGAGGCAAAAGATGGCTAGGACCAACTCAATTAAAACAATTAACTCAATTAAAACTTAAAACAATTACTCGGGTGCCACTGGGCGGCTCAGTGGGTTAAAGCCTCTGCTTTCAGCTCAGGTCATGATCTCAGCGTCCTGGGATGGAGCCCCGCATTGGGATCTCTGCTCAGCAGGGAGCCTGCTTCCTCCTCTCCCTGTCTCTCTGCCTGCCTCTCTGCCTACTTGTAATTTCTCTCTCTGTGTGTCAAATAAATAAATAAAATCTTAAAAAAAACAAAAAACAAACAAACAAAAAAACAATTACTCTAGCTGCTATGTAAGAATAAAGCGACTGTGGGGGGTCGGGGGGTGGGGAGGGTGGGGAGGAGAAGCCAGGAGGCCAACTAGGAAATTACTGCAGTTGTTCAGGCAGAGCAAATACAGAAAAAACACAGTGGGATGGACTAGGGTGGAAGCAGTAGAGTTGAAAAGTGGTCACAGATTCTGAATGTATTTTAAATATAGATGAATTAGATGAAAAGTATGAAAAAGAAATGTCTACAGTTACTGTAAGATTTTTGGGCCTAGTTTAACTGGGTAAATAGCAGTGTTGTGTGCTCAGAACTAGAATACTGGGGAGGAAAAAATCGGGGGGGGGTGTCACAAGTTCACAAGTTCATTGGATCTGTTACATTTGAGATGCCAATTAGATACTCACATGGAGACATACTGAAGGTAGCTGAATATACAAGTCTGCATTAAGGGAAAAGGTAAGATTATTTCATTTAACCCTCTAAGAATCTACTACAGTAAAGATCATTTTCTATATATTATAGAGGAGACTAGAGCACAAATAAATTATATGACGTGTCCAATGCCACCTAATGTACAGAAGCAAAGTCTGGACCCAGGGTTTGAAACAATCTCTTTGACACCAAAGCCAAAATTCTTTCTACCACATCTCCTCCTCCTCACCATATACATGTACCTTATATCTTCGATTCAAAGTTTAGTGATAAGCAAGACCCCCTTCGATTTGTGCCTGGGTCTTAATTTATAAATGGGACAAGGAGAAGTCAATGCCACCAAAAGAGAAGTTTAATGTTATCCACTGTTTGGCCAGAAAGGAGAGAGTCACATCGTCATGCCATGCCAGGCCAGGCCCACAGGAGGAAGAATCGGTGTCAGTCAGGAGGCACAAAGGAACCAGGGAAGGCAAAAAAACATAGCCTTTCTTAGGGTTTCTGCAGGACTGGCCAGTTAAAATAATTCCAGCAGGCTTTGGGGTATTGGGGCTGTGCCTAGTTGCCTGTGACCTGGCCCTGGGTTGATTTAGGGGGAGGGAGGAATAGGCTTGGGGTGCAAAAGTTAGATCAAGGAGGTAGGTGGTAGGGGGTTGGTCTGCATATGAAAGGTGTGTTCGCAGGTCAAGGTGGATTAGCTACCCCTAGGAAGGGTAGTTTCTTCCTGGCCAGGTAGGTCCCCAATGTGTCAAAATAGAATAAATTATGGAAAATAAGAAATGATTAATACACATTTCCAATACAAATTTCAAATCCCTTCATTGTAGGTTACCTGACTGCAGATCTCTTAGATAAGAATATCATAAGAAGCCCAACCTCAAATTTTTCTGTAAAAACAGTGGTATTTATACTCACAAAAATGTAGGGTCATTAAAAGCTTAACAGGAGACCAAAACACTCAAACTGAATTCTGTAAAGTTATGCATCAGTAATTATCTATTACTTCCAGAATTCAGAAAAAGGGAAAGGATATACAAATCAGACAGAAAGATCAGAGCTTCAGCTCAAAAAATACCCAGTTCAGGTAAGCTTGTGTAAGTAAAATACACTAGGAAAAAAAGCAAGAAGATAATGTGCTTTGATTTATTATTATTATAATTATTACTATTATTTGCCCCAGGAGTACAGGTCTGTGAATCATCAGGCTTACACCTTTCACAGCACTCACCATATGTGCTTTTATTTTTAAAGAGTGGCTAGCTAACCAGACCACGCCCCGGCTAGCTTGCCTAAATAATGATCAACAACTTGTCTCCCAAGAACAGAAAATGTCACCTTTACAACCTGACCTGAGATCTGCTCTCAAAATGTAGAAGGAAGACTTGCGGGCTGTATGCAATTCGACTCACCCCAGATGTTTTCAAGGGAATGGGAATTAGGTTGTATAATCTACATGGATTAAATTTCACTATTCTATTCCATTTAGCCTGGGAAGATTCCAACTATTTTCCTTCACCGTGGACACAGGGACCTAAGTTTGGCTCGGAGAGGATCCTTTGTTTCACACCCAGAACAGGCCCCTAGGAACAGAATCACCAAACAGGACCCTGAAAACTGATCACACCCCACTCCCTCCCCAGGCAAACCTCCGACTGACCCCGTACATCCAGCTCCGCGCAGATACCTACACCTGGTACCTTCCTTCCAGCATACACTCAATTCGAGACGGTGACGAGAGACAGGAAAGGAAACCGAGCCTCTCCGGTGCAACCCTTTCCCCTTCCTTCTCCGAGCTGAAATCAGCTCCCTCGCCTCCAGCCCGGGTGCGCACAGCCCGGGGTACAGCTAGCCCAGACTCACGGGTCCCAGCGAGCCTGCCTGGATCCCACCCGGCCGGATGCTCCTCAGACCCTGACCTCCCCCGGAGCGGGAGGCGGTAGCCAGGTCCGCACACGGCCAGCCCGGGCGGCGCGCAGACCACGCACACAGACACACATCCCTTGTCCGCGGAAGGGGGAAGCCGTGGCGGGTTCGCAGCGCGGCTCGCCGGGACGGCCGTCAGGAGGGAGCACCCAGGCCCGAGGGCTCCCGCTGGGGCTTCGCCACCCACCGCGATCTCACCTGGAGCGGCTCCGCCGCGGCCCTGCTGCTGCAGCGCAACCTGCTGCCTTCCGATTGGCTCCGCTTCAGCATTTTCGCTTCCGGGTGAGAGGTGCCCCGTCGCCCCGGCGACCGAGTCGCGCTCTGCGCGGAGTTAGACCTTCTTTCCCTCCGTGCCGTAGAGCTGGCGGCCCAGGAGGAACCGCAGAGTCAAGAAAATGTTTGCAGCACACCTCTATCAAGTGAGTGCCCTCCTCCCAGGGCCCCGAGCCGGGAAGGTCACCTCTCAGTAGAACTCGCTTTAAGCCAGAGCGTGGCCACTGGTAGCGCCTGTGTGGCTGGGACTTACTTCCTGATCGTCTACACTGGGGATGACGTGGGGACACGGAGACCCCCTCACCCCTGGCCTGGGAGTCAGAACGCCTGGTTCTAGCTGTGTTTTGGCCGTCGATCTGCTGTTGTGACATCTTAGGCAACTGCCATCTCTCCGGGTTTCAGTTTCCTCTCTGGTGCCAGATGGTCTCCATCTACATTCCCTCTCGCTCCAACATTACAGTTTCAAATGTGGAACCATTTAGGGGCACTTGAAAGCAGTTTGGTTTTTTGTCTGATTAACTTAAGTGCGCTGCTTAATAAGCATTTAAACATTGCTTCCCAAGTGCCATTCATTCACCAGACATCCGCAAGTACTAAGCACCAACCACTAAGTACTGTGCTGGACACTAGAGTGAGAAAAAAAGATTTGACTAATTCCTGATCCTTGACCTAGACGAGCTGGGTATTGTGATTCCAGCATGAAAGCATTATTTTAACAGGTTCTTTTTTTCTTTTCTTTTTAAGATTTTATTTATTTGACAGAGACACAGCAAGAGAAAGAACACAAGCAGGGGAAGTCAGAGAGGGAGAAGCAGACTTGAGCCCGATATGGGGCTCAGCCCCACAACCCTGGGATCATGCCCTGAGCTGAAGGTAGAAGCTTAACAACCGAGCCACGCAGGTGCCCTTTTAACAGGGCTCTAAGTCTTGTAGTAGGAATTAGTCCAGGGTGCTGCGGAGACTCCTGGGCGAGTCTGGGGCTGAGGGGAGATGACTAAGGCTTTGCTCAAGTGACACCTCTTTTTTGTGTGCCTTTTTCTGGGAAAAATTTGCAACTTTGTATTCCAGTTCACCAATTTTACTTTTCAGTTGTATCTATTATGCCATCCAGTCATTACACTAATTATATTATTCATTTCCTGGATTGCTAATTGGTTCTTTTTCATAACCACCTACTTCTGTCTCAAGGATATACACTTTCCCTTTCTCTCTGAGGATGTTACAGTATTTTAAAGTCTTCTACCTATTGTGTTATGTTTCCTCAAAGGGGATGAGCCTCTGATCTTTCTCGATTGACACCTAAATTAATTTTTAAGTAAAAATGTCAGTTCTCTTGCCCCACCCATAGAGATTCTGATTCAGTAGTGTAGGAACTTGCAAGCATCCCAAGTAATTCTGAGGCACGAACCATACATTGAGTAATATTCTGGTAGTCTCTATTGTCCCAGAAGTTAGAATTTACTTATCTTCTCTCTATATATGTCTTCTTTGGTATTGGAAAAAAATAATTTCCTGTGATTTAGTCCACTAAATGTCCCAGGGCTTTGAGGCATAGATTTCCCTCAGTCCTTTCTTTTGACCTGGTCTCCATTCCGATCTCATTCTGTTCAGACAACCTCACCCCTCCCCCTCCCCACTATCATTTACTATCTTCATTTTCTATTCCCTGCTTCTGCCAATTCCTTACTCCACTTTACCTCTGTGAGGGCATCAACAGGTCATACAGGCTACCCAGGAAAGATAAAAACACATATCCACACAAAAACTTACACATGAATGTCCATAGCAACATTTTCCTAACAGCCCAAACTGGAAACAACCCAGCTGTCCACCAACTGAGGAATGGATAAACAGGCTGTTATTTCTGTACAGTGGACTATTACTTGGTGACAAAAGGGGATGAAGTACTGCTACATGCTACAACATGGATGAACCCTAAGAACATTATGCTAAGTAAAAGAAGCCAATCATAAAGGACCACATACTGTGTGATTCCTTTATATGAAATGGCCAGAATAGACAAATCCATAGAGACAGAAAGTAGATTAGTGGTTGCCAGGGCTGGGGCTTGGGTGAGGTGGGGCTGGGGCTAGAGAAGAGGTGGGAGTAGAAATTAGGGGAATGAAGACTAACTGCTAACATTCGAAAATTAGATTGTGGTGATAGTTGCATACTTCTGAATATGCTAAAAAAAGCATTGAATTATATACTTTTAAAGGGTAAGTTTTGTGATGTGTGAATTATATATTTATAAGCTATTATAATAAACAAATAAATAAAAATAGATTATCTAGACAAAGTTATTCATTTCCCCAGGACCCTACACTAGACAATGGGAATGCCAAGTAATCATGATATACTTGTGATCATATGAAGTGAGTCAGTTTGGTTAGCTCTTAAAGCACTTTTTTTTTTAAAGATCTTATTTATTTATTTGACACACAGAGAGAGATCACAAGTAGGCAGAGAGGCAGGCAGAGAGAGGAGGAAGCAGGCTCCCCGCTGAGCAGGGAGCCCGATGCGGGCCTCGATCCCAGGACCCTGAGATCATGACCTGAGCGGAAGGCAGAGGCTTTAACCCACTGAACCACCCAGGCGCCCTTAAAGCACATTTGTTATAGGTCTTCTCACATAAAAATATTTAAGTTTATGTGACTTTTCTTAAATCTTTTAAAACAGCTGCTGAAGTATATAAGATAAACTTTATATTTCCAAATGGAGACAAGTATGGTAAGCATACATTTCATTACTTTTTCTATCTAGACTAAAATAACAGTGAAAAAATGAGACTCTAAATTTTGTAAAACTACTATTGGAATATTAACTCCATTAAATAAAATGACATAGAAACACTAATCGATGGACAGATTTTACATTTAAACTCTAATATTAAGTCTAGACAGTATGTCTTGGTAACCCATGTATGGGATCTGTCAGTCTTCCCAGCGGGTGTGTTTTTAATAGTTATGTGACCTTCTAAGGGACACCTGTCTGGCTTAGTCAGAAGAGCATACAACTCTTGATCTTGGGGTCATGAATTCAAGCCCCAGGATGGATGAAGAGATTATTTAAATAAAAAAATAAAGTTAAAAACAAAAACAAGACCTTCTAAGTCCATGGAGATCCTTATTTCTGGCCTCATTGGTTTCAATGCTAGGGAGCCAAAGAGACCTATAGGGATGCAGTTGTGATTAGTTCTGAACATAAATACTTTATTACCTAGTCAAACAAGGTTCCCATTCATAATGGATTACAATATATTTCTCTCTTGTTTAGATGGTGACTGTACAAGAACATCTTCTGGAATCTTTGAGAGAAATGGAATAGGTATTCATACCACTCCTAACGGGATTGTCTACACAGGAAGCTGGAAAGATGACAAGGTATTATTGTAATATTGGTAGTGGATATGTAAGCCTATTGCTTAAATGATTCCTGACATTTCACCATTAATGAAAATCACATGTGAGTAGACTATACAATAAAAGTAACTGATATGAACATAGGAGTGATATTAAAGTCATACAGGGTTTGTCATTTTTTGAAGTTTTATTTATTTAAATAATCTCTACACCCAACATGGGGCTCAAACTCACTCCCCAGGACCCCCCCCCCAACGAGATCAAGGGTCGCATGCTCCTCTGACCAAGCCAACCAGGCCTCCTGTCACCTTTATTATCATCTTTATCATCTCCTATTCACTGAGTAAAGCTAAATCCATTACATAATTTACACATCTAACCCTCACAGCACCTCATGAGGTAGGAACCACTAATGCTCCTGTTTGACAAATGAGGGAAATCAGGCTTAGGTTTCTTGCCCAGTGAGTGATGAAACCAGATGCGGACCTAGGTGTACTCGAATACAAATTTTTCTTCCTAACAACTTCTTTGTTCTGCGCTAACTAAACTGGCTATCCTTTAAGACTTTTGATATATTCAAGACATCTTGAGGACCCTGTTATCATCATCATGGACCCCTTAGATGTTCAAATGCCCCAGATCAAGAACATTTGATTTAGAGGGCTTCAGAGAGAGATGCATTTGAAGGACAATGAGAAATGGTAAATGTTATCTTATTTTTGTGGAAATAAAGGATGATACAGTGATAGATTAAATAATAACTAAGTGGATTATATATATATATATATACATTTTTAAAGTATTCTAGGGAAACTAAATGTCAGTTACTGAGGTCATTTCCTTTGTAACAAACAGATGAATGGTTTTGGAAGACTTGAGCATTTTTCGGGAGCAGTATATGAAGGACAATTTAAGGACAATATGTTTCATGGATTGGGGACTTACACATTCCCAAATGGGGCAAAGTATACTGGAAACTTCAATGAAAATAGGTAGGCTTAAAATAAAAAGTCGTTGTTGTTCTAAAAGGTTCTTTTCAGGTATGTTTGCTTATATTCTTTTAATGCTAAATATTCTTTTTAATATATTTCATTAAATATATTTATAATATATTTATTGAGAATTGTTGGATTAGGGGCACCTGGATGGCTTAGTTGGTTAAGTGTCACACTCTTGATTTCAGCTCAGGTCATGATCTCAGGGTCGTGAGATTGAGCCCTGCCTTGAGCTCTGAGCTGGGGGTGGAGGCTGCTTAAGATTCTCTCTCTCCCTCTGCCTCTCCTCCACCTCTCTCCCTCCCTCTCTGTTAAAAAAAAAAGAAGAAGAATTGCTGGGTTATTTTGGAGGGAAAATGTTATAAAGAGAGGCTAAAACCATCATGAGCTTCCAAAAGAAAGTATTCTTGTTGATAATCTATTAGACTTTTCATTTACTCCCTCTTACCTCTCCTATTGCTATAGAACTTTTTGCCATCAGCTTGGAAATGGAAAGCTTTTCACAATTATTGAGAAAATTTAGGCCAAAAATTACTTTCACTTGAAATATCCTGATAAACTTTTTTTTTCCCCTTAATTTTAGAGAAAGAGAGAGAGGGGCAGAGGGAGAGGAAGAGAGAGAATCTTAAGCAGGTTCCACACCCAGCATGGAGCCTGATGCCAGACTTGACCTCACATCCTTGAGGCCATGACCTGAGCTGAAATCAAGAGTTGGATGCTTAACCAACTGAGCCACCCAGACACCCCTATCCTGATAAATTTTTTAAAAAGCAGCCTTGGGGGATAATTTCATAACTGTTTATTGGATTTTGTCATAATATATGTGTGTGTTTTTACTAAGCTAATTTAAAAAATGTAAGCAAAATTACTTTTCGAATTGTAGAAATGTACTCACTGTTGTCATTTCTGAGCTTATGCTTCAAGGAAAAATAAAAATGAAATGGAACAAAAGCACACTTTTTTAAAAAAGATTTTATTTATTTATTTGACAGAGAGAGAGATTACAGGTAGGCAGAGAGGCAGGCAGAGAGAGGAGGAAGCAGGCTCCTCGCTGAGCAGGGAGCCTGATGCAGGACTTAATCCCAGGACCCTGAGATCATGACATGAGCTGAAGGTGGAGGCTTAACCCACTGAGCCACCCAGGCGCCCCACAAAAGCACACTTTTACGCTTTTTTAAAGTTTAATCTTCACACTGAATACCATCCTATGTCATCTGAGGTTCATGTTCATTTATAAATATCCCTTTATTTCCAGAATTGAAGATGCAACCTAATTGTTAAGAAGTGGTTGATATAAATACATTTTGAGGAGTGCAGAAAAGTGTTTACCTTTTTTGACACTCAAGTCTGGGCTGATAACACAGATTTCTTCCACTCATGTTAATGAAGGGAACAAATCTAACCCATGGCATAAGTCTGTTTGTTTATGTGAAGTACATTTTCACTACTCCTAAGAGTCCAAGAAAACCCCTGCATAGAGCACAGCACCTCACACATAGTTGATGGTCAATAAATATTTGTTGAATAAATGAATGAACTAGTGTGAACTTTTCATTTTTTTTACCTGATTGTTTTGGTTTTGTGTAAACTTAGTGTATGTGATCCTAAAATCCTGGACACCAAAATTTGTATAATAACAATGTTTGTTTGCAATAGGAATGGTTTTGGTAGGATATGAAAGCAGGATGCTGAATTTTATTATTTTATTTTATTTTGTTTTGTTTTAGGATGCTGAATTTTAAATCAAAGTTTGAAAGTGGAAAGATATAATTCTTCAGGCATAGAGTATAACATGCTAGATAGTCTTTTACCTGTACTGTAAATTCTTGGTCTTGGTTAATGAACAAATTTATTTTTCACTGTTGCAGGGTGGAAGGTGAAGGACAATATACTGACATCCAAGGACTAGAATGGCGTGGTGACTTTCATTTCACTGCTGCTCCAGGCCTGCGACTAAAGCTCCGCATGTAGTACCTTCTGCATTCAAGTTTTAATGTAGTAACTGAACTTTTTAGTTATAAGGAAAATTAGTCACCTGAATAACTTCATATACTACCTCTGCATCATAATTTTGCCAATAAAACCATCTCTCAATGCCTTTTTGAACTTTATTTTCATCAGCTTATAATTACTTTAAATGAATTATGTGGGGATGCCTGGGTGGCTCAGTCAGTTAAGTGTCCAACTCTTGATTTTTGGCTCAGGTCATGGTCTCAGGGTCATAAGATCAAGCCCAGCTTCTGGCTCTGCTCCGGGTGTGGAGCCTGCTTAAGATTCTCTCTCTCCCTCTGCTTCTCCCCCTGCTGTCATGCATGTGAGCGCCACTCTCTCCCTCTCAAATAGTCTTTTTAAAAAAAATAAAATTATGTGATTCATTATAATAAACACAGCATCGGACGCCTGGGTGGCTCAGTTGGTTGAGCAGCTGCCTTCAGCTCAGGTCATGATCCCAGAGTCCTGGGATCGAGTCCTGCATCGGGCTCCTTGCTTGGCGGGGAGCCTGCTTCTCCCTCTGCCTCTGCCTGCCACTCTGCCTGCTTGTGCTCTTTCTCTGGCAAATAATAAATAAAATCTTAAAAAAAAATAAATACAGCAGAACTATCTAAATTTTGGCAAAGTCAATTTCCAATCCTGTGCCTGAGTTTTTGTCATCTTTAAAAAACATATGTGTGTGTTAAAGGGAACCTTCAAAGAAGTGAAAAGAATCCATGGATGGGAGAAAATATTTACCAGTCATTTATCTGATACATATTTAGATTCCAGAGTATATAAAGAACTCATATGTAAATACACATAAATAAAAATACAACCCAACTAAAAAATGGGCAAAGGATTTGAATAGACATGTCTTCAAAGAAGATATGCAAATGTCTAATAAGCAAATAAAATCATTATTCTTTAGGAAAATGCAAATTAAACCTACAATAAGGTAGCATTTCACAATCACTCCGATGGCTATATTAAAAAGAACAGGCAATAACAAAGGTTGGCAATGATAGGGAGAAATTGGAAACTGCCAATAGTTCTGGTGGGAATATAAAATGGTATAGCCACTATTGCACAATTTTTCAAAATGTTAGACATACAGTTACCGTATGATCCAGAAATTCCTAACTATGTCCCCCAAATAAATTGGCCTGTTTAGGAATGTTCATGGCAGCATTATTCATAACAGCTCAAGATTGGAAACAACCCAAATGCCCATCAACAGATGAATGGATAAACCAAATGTGGTATATCCATATAAAGGAATATTTTCAGCCATAAAGAGGAATGAAATACTGACAAATGCTACAACACGAATGAACCTTGAAAATATACTAAGTGAAAGAAGCCAGTCGCAAAAGGCCACATATTGTATGACCTTTATGTGAAATGTGCAGAATAGGCAAATCCATAGAGATAGGGAGTAGGTGAGTGGTTGCCATGGGAGGAAGGAAGTGGGAGACATGGGGTTTCCTTTTGGGGTGATGGAAATATTCTAGAATTAGTGGTGATGGTTGCACAACCTCATGAATATTAAAAACCATTGACTTATTCACAACAAAAGGGCAATTTTTATGTGTGGTATGTGGATTATATTTCGATTTTTTAAAATAGATCTATGTGTCCACAAGTATTCTATGCCAAGGAAGGTTTTTTACCTTCTAGGTAATACAGTTTATCAATTACCAGAAGGGTACATGACAGCTACATATTAAAAATTACAATAAAGACCTGAGTGTTTGCTGAAACTATTTTTCCAAAAATGACCAAAAAGTGTTGTAAACAGTAACTTCCATATCATATTGCTTCACTCAAAATCTTGTGGAAATTTGTACTTCTCAATATATCATTGCTAAATTTTAAAAAATTTCTGTTGTACTACTATAAATCTGGATTGAAATGTCTTTTAAAAAATAAGTAAAAATGGTATTTTTGTTAGTTTCCCATAACCATAGATTATGTATTTAATTTCAAAAGACCCTATTTCTAACTGTTCAAAGATACATTTTTAAAATTAGACACTTGGATTTGTTGGTTAGCACTAATTGGTATGTTTTAGGATTAAATATTGTACTGGAATTTATACAAATTAAGACAAAATGAGAGGATGTTTTAAGGAAGGACATATAATACAATTTCAAAACCTGGAAAATATAGAAAAATATCTGTTTTACTGCAAACTAAATTTTTACCAATATTTTTCTTTAAAAGTAATTAAGGTAACAAGATGAATACTTTGCTTTTAAAATCTTTAGCTTTGTATTGATATAGAAATAACTTTTTAATGCTCAAGTTTCCAGTTTTCTAAGATAAAAAAACTCATTCCTTTTTAACAGCTTTCTTTTACTCCTTGAAAGTAAATCCAGTTCAGTTGATTAGTTGATGCTAGAATTTGACCTGAAGCTTATATAATTAGAAGAGACACTAGTTTTCCTCATTTAAAAGCCTAGTTAGCATATGACAATCTCCTTTCCGGGGAAGTCAAACCTCTCCTGCTTTTTTTTTTTTATATAACCTTTAAATTAATTTAGAATCCAGATAAGCCTTGATCCGAGGATGATATAACCACAGCAAGCAACATGGGGTAAGTGTGTGCTTTTATGTGCTTTGAAAGGCATTGGCAGGGGAAATATTTTCATAAAAGAAGAAATCCCATATATCCTTACTAATTTAGAGTCAAACCATGCTGACATTTATTTAAAGAAATTTAAATATTCATTTAAAGAAATAACTATTTAAAAGTTACAACAATTTATAAAATATTCATTTATTTTCTTGCTTGATTTTTAAATTATAGTCTGCCTTTGCATGTTGTCAACTAATGAAATGTTTGGGGACTGAATAGTGTTGGATAATTATGTATTAATTTGAAGTAGAATTAATTTTGAGAGCAATCTTAAAAGGTGACAGGTTTCTTGATTTACAAGGCAGATAAATCCAACATGTATATGCCTCTTTGGGATTAAGAATAAAGAATTAAAAAGAATAGGAATGCCTTTTATAACAGAAAAGGGACAGAGGATTCTATCAGAGTTCACTCCGCTATGTACAGAATAATGTGTGTTGATTAATTACACACGGACATTAGTGAAACAATTCTAAACTCTTTGTGGGGTTTTGGGAGCATGATGAGAAGAACTGGGTTTCACTTGAAAGCTTTCTATTCTTTACTTAAGCAAGAATAGCATTCCATTATACTTAGTATTAGAATCATATGGGTTTTTATATGCTGAAACTAGTATTCTGAAAATATGGAAATATGTCTTTTTATAATCCTTTGTCTTTTTAAATAGCTCCTTTTTTTAAAAAAACATTTTATTTATTTATTTGACAGAGAGAGAGATCACAAGTAGGCAGAGAGGCAGGCAGAGGGAGAGGGGGAAGCAGGCTCCCCGCTGAGCAGAGAGCCCAATGTGGGGCTCAATCCCAGGACCCTGAGATCATGACCCAAGTCAAAGGCAGAGGCTTAACCCACTGAGCCATCCAGGTGCCCCTAAATAGCTCCTTTCAATACAAAATTGTATTGCTGGAAATGGTATAGCCATTTCATTGAAGGTACTTCTGAAGGATTTAACATAAATTATCAAAAATTTATACTAGAGAAATTTTTGACACACATTCTAAACAGTTTCCCTGAATTTAATTAATAACTACATTTTTTTGTTATACCACGGACTCTGAAAATACCATCTAAACCAGTTTGAAACCTCAGAGGCTTTTGAAAGGAAGATGATCATGCTATTGTTAAATTTTAATACAAATAAAATATAAAAGTTAACAGACAAATACCTTGTACAAATTTCATATACATTTGGTTGATTTGATTTGGGACAGAATTGGTGAGACTCCTGGTTTCTCTTTATTCCCCCTCCTTCCTTCTCCTCTCTTCTCTGTAGATAAGAGAATATCAACTTAGCAGTAAACTTGTAAACTCCAAGCAAGAGGCACACAGAAAGTCTTCCTTTCTTCCTTCCTCTCTGAAAAAAAAAAATTGTAAAATCAATCAATGTCAGATGATTTACAGATGGTCTGAATTTTAATCTACGGACCCCAGGTTAAGAGCCTTCTGATTTTGAGTTTAGGGACTGGAGTATGAGTTGCTCAATATTTTTCTCAGTTTTTGAATTTTCATAAAATGTAAGAATATTTAATAATTCCTGCTAATATTCTCTCAGGGACAATGTTGAAAGTACTGATTCTCCCACTGACCATCTCCCAAAACACACACACACACACACACACACACACACACACACACACATTACATGAGAATGAAGTACAATTTGATTAATATCCATAGTTTGACAATCACATTATTGCTGCTTGTCCCCAGTGACTTGATTAATCACCGGTGCTTCCAAGAGTGCCAAAAATCACCTTGGGAATCATGGGGGAAAAAAATCCTCATTATTTTATTTGTAAGGTGCTTTCAGTGCCCCAAATAAGATGAACTAAACCATAAATTGCTAAATTTTACAGAGGATACTCTTCTGATTATTTTGTTATCTGCTCCTACCCTTATTGAGAAAAGACTTTAGGGGGTATTAACACCCATTTAAGATGTCCTAAAGTAGAAAAATAAAAAGAGGAAGTGGCAGCTGATCAGATGCTCAATTTTTTTCTTTTCTTTTTTTTTTTTTTTAAAGATTTTATTTATTTATTTGACACAGAGAGAGACTACAAGTAGG
Organism: Ailurus styani; assembly: GCA_002007465.1. Taxonomy (NCBI): domain Eukaryota; kingdom Metazoa; phylum Chordata; class Mammalia; order Carnivora; family Ailuridae; genus Ailurus; species Ailurus styani. The sequence goes on along the minus strand of LNAC01000033.1, from coordinate 6,627,886 downwards.
CAGAGAGGCAGGCAGAGAGACAGGGAGAGGAGGAAGCAGGCTCCCCGCTGAGCAGAGAGCCCGATGCGGGCTCGAGATCATGACCTGAGCCGAAAGCAGAGGCTTTAACCCACTGAGCCACCCAGGCGCCCCTCAGTTTTTTTCATTTGAGGAAGTCTCTAGAATTTATCCCCTGGGAATGAGGAAGTAGCTGTTTAGGATTTTTTTGGACAAGGGTTACTTATCTTAAAGCTATTTGAGAATACAGTGACCTTATATGGGTCTGTGCCAGCTCTTTCCATTTTTCCTCAGGCCATGCTGGCATGATTTTAGGGAGCAATGAAGAGGCACATAATAGAAAATTCTTACGCTCTCTAGAAAGCTTCCTTCTTCTCTTAAATTTTCACTGGAGCGGTGCCTGGGGGGCTCAGTGGGTTAAAGCCTCTGCCTTCGGCTCAGGTCATGATCTCAGGGTCCTGGGATCGAGCCCCACATTGGGCTCTCTGCTCAGCAGAGAGCCTATTTCCTCCACTCTCTCTCTCTCTCTCTGCCTGCCTCTCCGCCTACTTGTGATCTCTCTCTCTCTGTCAAATAAATAAATAAAATCTTAAAAAAAAAATTTTCACTGGATTCCTTACGGAGAGTGAGGGAGGGTGGGGTGGGTAGAGATGGTGCATAAGGGTGGTAAAGGGATCACTGGGGAGGAGTGCAAGACCCTTACTGTGTAAGGTACCCTGACACCTGCTATTTATTGCCATACCCCGGCAGAGGATGAACAATGGGAAGGAAGGGTTGCATTTCTTTGCTAAGATACTTTTCTTTCTTTCCTTTTTTTTTTTTTTAAGATTTATTTATTTATTTTAGAGAGAGAGAATGAGCAGGAGGGGCAGAGGGAGAGAGAATCTCAAGCAGACTTCCCATAACCACAGAGCCCCACATGGGACTGGATCTCATGACCCTGAGATCACGATCTGAGCTGAAACCAAGAGTCAGCTGCTTAACTGACTGTGCCCCCCAGGAGTCCCACTAAGATATTTTTCATTACTCGTTCCCCATCAACCAGTTATTCTGTGCACTCCCAGCTGACATCTGAGGTTAAAAAAGTTAAGGCTCTGTTAAAATTTAGATCCAGTAAGTTCATTATTACAACATATTCAACCTCCTTTTAGTTTTCCCAGTTCAAATATGTATGATTTAAAAATTCCTTAATGGTTATATTCTTCACTTCTGCATCTGAGAATTACAGTTCAAATCTTTTTCCTGGGCAAAGTATACATTTAGCTCAAGGAATAACCTCTGAAACGTTGCTTCTATGTCTGTCTTCCTGTCCTTTCTAATAGTTGCTTCCCTAATTCAGACCATCACTACCTCTTACTTGGGTTACTAACAGTGCCTATTCACTGACCTCTCTGCAGCCGGGCTTCCCTTTGCAGTGGCCCCTATAAGAGGCATCCTCTTACCGAAGACATGGGATCTGGCTACTCTCTTGTTTAGAACTTTCAGTGTCTTCTTATTCTCTCTACTGCAGAGCAGGCCCCCAAGAAGACAGTCACAGCCTGTGTGTCTGTCCCCAATCAGTCTAGCTTCCCTCCTTCTTCACCCTTCATGTTCCCCAGACTCCCTAAGTCCCCCTATGCCTTGTCACTTTCTGCCTCTGTTCCTTCGCTGAGCCTCTTTTGACTATTTCTACATATTGTTTAAACCCCAGTTCAAATCCTGTCTTCTCTTTTTTTAAAATATTTTATTTTTTTATTTGAGAGGGAGAGCGACACAAGTGAGGGAAGGGGCGGAGGGACAAGCAGACTCCTTGCTGAGCTGGGAGCTGGAAGCAGGCCTTGATCCCCGGACCCTGAGATTCTGACTGAGTTGAAATCAGACACTTAATCAACTGAGCCACCCAGGCACCTCTCAAATTCTATCTGCTTCATGAAATTTTCTGTAATCCGCATAACCGGAACTCATCTTTTTTCCTCTGAAAGTTTTAGGAACTTTGTATTTTTCTGATTGAATTTTTTACAACCCATCACATGCTACAGTTACTTGTGTGTCTTCTTGAAGGAGGAATAATGTTATCTTTATATTTCTCCCAACACCTGGCATAGTACTTTTCACATGGTATGTGCTTAATAAATGGTTGCTCAATTGAAATGAATTGTCTTCCCTTTAATCCACAAAAAAGCTGAAAACTTAATTTTAGTGAAACTTCTTTCTTCCCCAATAGAATGGCCCCATTTTCCAAGATCTTATCTAAAGAGCTCAAATGAGTGTATAATGTCCAAAATATAGGTGTTGGAAGGGGGAAAGTAAAGACAAGGATTGAAATAACATTCTAGAGGCTTCTGAAGAGCAGAGAATTTGGTTATTAAGTAGAAAGGACATACAGGCTCAAAGGAGAGAAAACTTTCAAGAATTAAAAGTGCGGGGCGCCTGGGTGGCTCAGTGGCTTAAAGCCTCTGCCTTTGGCTCAGGTCATGATCTCAGAGTCCTGGGATGGAGCCCCGCATTGGGATCTCTGCTCAGCAGGGAGCCTGCTTCCTCCTCTCTTTCTGCTGGCCTCTCTGCCTACTTGTAATCTCTCTCTCTCTCTCTGTCAAATAAATAAAATAAAATCTTTTTTTAAAAAAAGTGCTTCTTGATTCTAGATATTTTCCTAGAGGACCAGCATATTAGTAAGTTTGAGTTCATCCATGTATGATGGAAAGCAAAATAACTGTGGCTTGAAGAGGCTAGAAGTTTCTCTCTCATGTTAAAGAAAAAAAAAAAAGCCTAGGGCCGCCTGGCTGACTTAGTCAGTAGAGCATGTGACTCTTGATCTCAGAATTGTGAGTTCAAGCTCCACACTGGGCATGGAGCCTATTAAAAAAAAAAAAAATAGGGCACCTGGGTGGCTCAGGGGGTTAAAGCCTCTGCCTTCAGCTCAGGTCATGATCTCAGGGTCCTGGGATCGAGGTCTGCATCGGGCTCCCTGCTCGACAGGGAGCCTGCTTCCTCCTCTCTCTCTTTGCCTGCCTCTCAGCCTACTTGTGATCTCTCTCTCTCTGTCAAATAAATAAATAAATAATCTTAAAAAAAAAAATGTCCTCAGGTAGGCAGGCCAGAGCTATTAGAGCAGGTCCTTGCGTGAAGGACCCTGGTCCTTGTGTCCTGCTCTTCTACCATCCTTAGTGTATCCCTCTTGGTCCAAGAAGGTTGCTCAGACTCTGCCTCTCTCATTTGTGTTCTGCAAGCGGGAAGGAAGAATAGGAAGAAAAAGATGTGTTCTCTTTTGAGATTTCCCAGATATGGCCTACATTATTTCTACTTCTACCTCAGGGGTAGGATCTATTCTTGTGGTTACACCTAGCCATGAAGGAAAAGGGGGAATAGTGGTTTTTAAACGGGGTTATGAAAGAAAAAGGGACACTGGGTGGCAATAAGCAGCGACTGACCGAGCCAGGATAAGGCCTTGCATTGCCCCTTGGATTCCTTCAGGACGAAGAGCAGCGGTATGCACAAAAAGGAACATTTTAAGAAAAAATTTCTGTAAAGTTCAGAGGAAAAAAAAGAGCAAGCCAAGCTGGGAATAAAACATAGATTCTCGGGCGCCTGGGTGGCTCAGTGGGTTAAAGCCTCTGCCTTCGGCTCAGGTCATGATCCCAGGGTCCTGGGATCGAGGCCCGCATCGGGCTCTCTGCTCAGCAGGGAGCCTGCTTCCTCCTCTCTCTCTGCCTGCCCCTCTGCCTACTTGTAATCTCTCTCTCTCTGTCATATAAATAAATAAAATCTTTAAAAACAAAAACCAAAAAACATAGTTTCTCTTAGGATAAAGGAGGGGACCTTGACACAATGCCAAAGGCGACTCAGTAAGTTGTCGGTGCCCCTACTGCCCACATTCTAGCCTCTGCCCCACCCCCAGCCTTCATCTCCCTTAATCCTCACTTCTGCATTGTTATTATTATTATGCCAATTATGCAGATCAAGTAACTGATGCCCAGAAAGATTCCATGACTTGGCTAAACTGCCCAAGAAGCTTCAGATAATGAAATAATGAAAAATAAATAAAACATACAGCTGGTTGAAACCTCCTATATTACTCAAACAAAACAAAACAAAACCAAAAACCACCATATAGGGTATTTTCCAAACGGGTTTCTACTTAATTTTGACTGTAGAGCACCTCAATTAGCCCCTACAGAAAAACCTATTACGAACCTATTTCACTTGTCACTTGAAGTAGGTGACTTCATTTAATGTGGGATACTAAGGAACATCTCTAGATTTGTGGCTTTCATTCTTTTAGGGTCAGATGAACTGCTCTGAATGTTGGAGTACTCTACCTGATTTTAAATACGTAGGAATTTGTTTTTATTAGTCCAGAGCTGTTAGATATAAATACCCAAAGATACAAAAACCAAGGTGAATGTGCCTACTCAATACGAAGTAACTTGAAAATGAAAAGACTAAAAGAAACAAGAAATTTTACTTTTTACTTTGTATATTGTTGAATGATTAGACATTTTTAATAGCAATCTCTTGAATGTACAATAAAAACCTTTCATTATAAAATTAGTAAAACAAAGGATGGTATAAATTACAAGGTACCTATCATTATCAATGGCATTTTTATTGCTTGTAGACCTTCTAGAAAAATCAGAAAAACTTCACAAAACATGATGTGATGTCTACCGGTGGAGACAGGCCACGAGGTGAGTGAAAATTGCAAAGAACTTGTTTCTAGTAACCACACTGAAATGAGAGCTTAGTTTAAACCACTGTCCTTAGTTTAAACCAGTGCTTGTACTTCGTTTATAAATTTAAACACTTATAAATTGCTTAAGAATCTTATAACTCTTCTGTTTATATATTTATATATATATTTTTTAAAGATTTTATTTATTTATTTATTTATTTATTTATTTATTTATTTATTTATTTGAGAGAGCATGGGCAAGCACAGCTGTGGCGGAAGGGGCAGAAGCAAGAGAGGGAAGCAGGCTCCCCACTGAGCGGGGACCCTGGGAGCATGACCTGAGCCAAAGGCAGATGCTTAACTGATTGAGCCACCCAGGCGTCCCAACTCTTCTATGTTTAAAAACAAACAAATATATCATGGGATTCCTTATTAGGTAGCAATCAGAGCTAATAGCCACCTTATAAACTACTCGTGTTACATCAGACTTCTACTGAGTGTGTGAACGCTTACAGTATTGAGATAGTAATGAACGATATTTCACTGAGTTCTATTTTGGATTGCAAACAAAACAAAACCTTAAGGACAACAAAATTTGCATTCAACTAATATTTACTGAGTCCCTACTTCATGCTAGGCTTTGTGGCATGATAACTATGTGGACTACGTAAGCATTATTCTCATTTTACAGATGATGAAATGTAGGCTTATAAAGGGTAAGTAACATTCCTCGGGGCATAAAACTAAATAAGTAACAGATCTGCAGTTTGAAGCTAGATGTCTCATGAACTTAAGAAGAAAGTCCTATGATTTAAAATATTATTTTTAAGTTTTAAAACTAAAAAGCACACACTATAAAACAAACTTGATCAAGACAGAAGAGTAAAGAGGTGCCTGGGTGGCTCAGTTGGTTAAGCAGCCAACTCTTAATTTCAGCTCAGGTCATGATCTCAGTGTTCTGGGATGGAGCCCCGTGTTGGACTCCATGCTCAGCAAGGATTAAGGATTCTCTCTCCCTCCCCCCACTCATGAGCACTTTCCCTTTTTCTCTCTCTCAAATAAGTAAATAAATCTTTAAAAAAAAAAAAGACACAAGGGTATTTAAGAAAAATTTGAAAGCCCACCCCACCTCTACCCCATCCCTCTTTCCAAGAATAATCACTGTTAGTAGTAGTTTGGCATACATGTTCCCGTATCTTTCCTTTTGACCAATGTACTTTTTACTGTATCATACTTCCTATTTCCTTAAAAACATCAATGAATAGAGGAGGTTAAATGTACTATATATCTACTAATATAAATATCTAGTCTAAATAATAACTGAAATGTTCATTCAGCTAACATTAGGCATCTAATTGTAGAGATTCAGAGATTCTATTTAAGGATAGAACTTACTTTCTGCTTCCTAGGGACTCATAGTCTCGTACAGAGACTCTTAAAGTGGTTTTGAGAGGGTAAATATGGACTCTGTTGTGAGCTCTGAAGCTTCTCCCCAGCAGAAAATGAACCTACATAAGATTTTGCCTATAATTCAGGGGTTCATGGACACCCTGAGAATATGTGGACGCTTGCCACTGGCAGAAGTAAGAGTCTTAAATTAATAATTTAACATAAATACTATAATAAAAGTGTGGACAGGACACTGTGGCAGCACAAAAAAGCAAGGGCTTACCTTTGGCGAGACATATCAAGAAAGACAGGCACAAGCGATACTCGCCCAGACTCGTGAAGGACAAAAGGAGCTTGAGAGCAGGCACAGGGTAAGCGAAGGATGTCCACAGAGAAACAGCCCTATAAAACCAGAGGCTCGGGAAGTCAGGAAACCACAGTACTCTCTTTGTGATAGGAGAGTGACCAAAGAGAAGTTTGGAGAGCTGGGGAGAGGCCAGATCAGAAGGCAGAGGTCTGCTGTGTTCGGACATTTGAACTTTAGGAGTCACTGAAGGATTCTGATTAAGATTTTCATAGGTAGGTTTAAAAAAAAAAAATGAGGCGCCTGGGTAGCTCAGTCGTTAAGCGTCTGCCTTTGGCTCAGGTCATGATCCCAGGGTCCTGGGATCAAGCCCTGAATCAGGCTCCCTGCTCTGCGGGAAAGCCCGCTTCTCCCTCTCCCACTCTCCCTGCTGGTGTTCCCTCTCTCTCTGTATCTCTCTCTGTTAAATAAATAAATAAAATCTTTTAAAAAAAAGATTTTCATAGGTAGGTAAGAAGACTATAAATAATGCATGACTGAATAAATGATCATGGGAATAATAACTTAGAGAGGAGGATAAGATAGAAAAAGGAGGTAAGACCACTTGACTCAGACTTGCTGGAGGATGAGGGACGAAACAATATGCTATTAAAAAGACACATTGCTAAAAATGGGATAGAATTCATTGCAAGGTCATTCCTTTTGCAAAAGAAATTGGGAGAATGAAGCTCGAAGACTGTATATGTAAGATAAAACTCAAAATTTGGGGAGCACGTCTGCCCCCTCACAGCCGTGAGTCCCACGCACAATCAAACCAGTGTCGGTCACTCAGCGCGTATCACTCACTCCTGGTCTGCACACCCCCATGCCTTCTGCTGTCCTCCAGTAACTCCTGGTAGCTCGTTTTCCCGCCGACTCTCCCACCTGCAAAGAGTGGAAGAGAAAGATGGTAAAATTGGTCAGTTTCTCAATATTTCTACACTGAGTATATGTATTCCTTTTATAATTATTTTTGGAATTCAGGTTTCAAAGTAATGCAATTTAGAGCAAGCTTACAAAAAGTGCCATATCTGGTTCATTTCTTTTTGGGTCTTAACCTAATACACCTAGCAAAAAATTCAATTTTGTCTTGCTTCCTACTGCTTGGCAATGACTTCATAACTGAGGCAAGACTATAGTGTCTCAAGGATATTGACTTGATAAATATTTATTATTCATTTAAAATTTTACTTAACAGATGCTGTAGGAGTTTAAAGACTAAACTTATTCATATATTGAATATGCAGTTTTGTATGTACGATATATCATAAAAAATTTTTCAAATATAAAGAAGCATTTGGTCTTTGCCGAAGAGTAGTTGCTCTGAAAGATTTCTCAGTCCCTATGTTTAGGTAGTGAATTTTTGTTAAAACAAAATTTATAATTTTAGGTGAAGTAACATTGATTTTTCCAGCTTGCCTTTTTGAGCTTATTAATTGAAAACAAAAATGCATCTCCTTGCTATTACTATGAATGAAGTTCTGTCGTTTTCTTTTTGCCTCAGCTTTACTGAGGAATAACTGATAAAATTGCAGTGTATTTAACCAGCTGATCTGTAATGTGTAAACGCTATGAAAGGTTTTTCCCCATTGAGTTAATTAAAACACCCATCATCTCACATATTTACCTTTTTTTGTGTGTGAGAACATTAAGTTCTACTCTCTTAGAAATTTTCAATTATACAGTATTATTAACTATAGTCACTATGTTATACATTAGACCCTCAGACCTTATTCATCTTATAACTGAGAGTTTGTACCCTTTTACTTATTGTTTTCTGTTTAGGGGGAAAAAAATCACTAACCATCTACATCCTTTGGAATTGAATTAAATTCAACTCAAACTTGTGTTGAGTGCTCATCACAAAAAGTTCTCAAACAACCTCAGAAGAATGTGAACAAATAATATAAATGTATTTACCTTTTAAAAGCCAAGCTAGGGCGCCTGGGTGGCTCAGTGGGTTAAAGCCTCTGCCTTCGGCTCAGGTCATGATCTCAGGGTCCTGAGATCGAGGCCCATATCGGGCTCCCTGCTCGGCAAGGAGCCTGCTTCCCCCTCTCTCTCTGCCTGCCTCTGCCTACTTGTGATCTCTCTCTCTCTGTCAAATAAATAAATTAAAAAAATCTTTAAAAAAAAATTTAAAAGCCAAGCTAATTTTGCATGTCCCTCTATAAAATATCTCAGCATTTAAGAATATATAATAATTTTTAAGTTGCTTATTATTAAGTAAAATTGCCAAATAGAGAGATGATCTATATTTATCCTGAGGCTTAAAGTCCAGCACTCTGGTTTGGTAAGAACCAGATGCCCAGGCACTATGGCTATGAATAAGAAATCGTTCTTTCCCTAGTGGGATAGACAGTTTTGCATGGCAGTCAGACATGGGGACTCTAGCTGATCACTCCCAGCAGGGAGAGATACTCAAAGTATGATATGAGAATGCATCAAGATGCATATCAAGATGACTTGGAGGACCAGGGCTGGCTTCATAGAGAAGGAGGTGTTTGAACTGAGCCTTGAAGGATGTGAAATACTTCTTTAGGCGAGTAAAGATACTTGAGGCATAGAGAATGGGAGGAACAAAGGTACGGAGGCAAGTGGTTGATGAAATGCATGACCTGTGATCATCTACACATCTGTATCACACATACTAACTACTATAAAGTTTTTTGTTTTTTTAAAAAATATTTTATTTATTTATTTGACACACTGAGAGAGATCAGATTACAAGTAGGCAGAGAGGCAGGCAGAGAGAGAGGAGGAAGCAGGCTCCCCGCTGAGCAGAGAGCCAGATGCCGGCCTTGATCCCAGGACCCCAAGACCATGACCTGAGCCAAAGGCAGAGGCTTTAACCCACTGAGCCACCCAGGCGCCCACTACTATAAAGTTTTATTTGAAATACTATGAAATAGGGAAACAAATCAAGTAAGGTCAACTGGTTCCGCATTAGCTGTTACAAGTAGCAACACTAGGTGACCAAGGGACACGCCAGGAGCCTCATCCAGGCGGCCGCTCCGAGGTTCCAGAGAGGACTGCCTGAGGGGATAGGATGAGAGTGATTTGCAGAGCGGGGGAGTTGGCGAGAAGGGGCTCCTGGGATATAAAATTAAGGGTCAAGAGACCTGAGGCTGTCTGCAAATCTGACACTCATTCCCCTCAAGGGGGAAGAGTGAGAAAGGAAGCCCCTCAAGGGTAGTGCTGGGCCTCCTATCCGGGATCCAGGCAGTTCGCTCCAGCCTCACACCACAGCAGTCAGCAAAACAAACATTTTTTTTTTTTTTTAGAACAGAGACCCTTTTTTTTTTAAATTTTATTTATTTATTTATTTGACAGACAGAGAGAGGTCACAAGTAGGCANAGAACAGAGACCCCTTTTTTTAAAAATTTTATTTATTTATTTATTTGACAGACAGAGAGAGGTCACAAGTAGGCAGAGAGGCAGGCAGAGAGGCAAGCAGAGAGAGAGGAGGAAGCAGGCTCTCCGCCAAGCAGAGAGCCTGATGTGGGCCTCGATCCCAGGACCCTGAGATCATGACCTGAGCCGAAGGCAGAGGCTTTAACCTGCTGAGCCACCCAGGCGCCCAGCAAAACAAACATTTTATAAGGAAACCCGACTCACCCTTCTTAGAAGGCTTTTTGGTGACCTTCATTGTTACTCAAGACTGCACCTATGGGGGAGCCTGGCTGGCTCTGAATCTCAGGGTTCTGAGTTATAGTCCCACGTTGAACATGGAGCCTAATTCTAATTAAAAAAGAAAAAGAAAAGAGATTGATTGCACTTAGGACAGCCCATCACCCCCACCCCCAAACACACCCACCCACCCACATACCCTCACCATGTTTATTGAAGCATTCCTTTCAATCACACAAGATACCTTCCTTGAGAGAATTCCTGACAAGTACAGTTTTCTCACTCTCCCGTTGCCAGGGCTCTTGTAGTGCCTCTGACAGATGGCACAGCTCCGTCGTCCAGCTCTAACCCCGTTTTCAAGGCCTGAGAGGGTCAACAGGCTCCCCCGCCCCACAGCTGGACTGAGGCTGCGGCTGCCCACGTGAGCTCTAGAGTCTGGCTCCTGCAGGGCTAACCAGGGCCCCTGGGTGAGCCGTTTTATTATTTCAGTTCCAAACAGGAGCTCAGGACTTAATCAAGTCACTCCACTTCTCGACCTCATTTTCTTTATTTGTCAAGCAACAGGGTCTGGCTGGCTGATCTTTTTTTTTTAAGATTTTATTTATTTATTTGACACAGAGAGAGAGATCACAAGTAGGCAGAGAGGCAGGCAGAGAGAGAGGAGGAAGCAGGCTCCCTGCTGAGCAGAGAGCCTGATGCGGGCCTTGATCCCAGGACCCTGAGATCATGACCTGAGCCGAAGGCAGAGGCTTTAACCCACTGAGCCACCCAGGCGCCCGTGGCTGGCTGATCTTTATGTAATTATTCAGTTCTGATTTTCTTCACCACTATGTGCTTAATCTTTAGTTTGTATTGCAAGCAATGCTGTTCGGGTTTGGCTTGGTCTCTCCAAACTATGATATTGGTTCATTCATTTATTCAACACCTATTTATTCGAACCTATTCTGTGCTAGATCTTGTGTTAGAACTCAGGGACTACAGAGTGAATAAAATACCCCTGCCCTCAGGAAGGGGAGGTGGTGGGCCAAGATGGCCAGGGAACAAAGAAAAAGATGGTGTTGTCATTTGCCGGTAAATGCTAGGGAGAAGAAGAAAGCAGTGGAAGGCAGTGGGCACCGGAAGCTGGGTCCTGCTCTTACACATGAGGTCAGGGAAGGCCTTCCTTCCTTCCTTCCTTCCTTCCTTCCTTCCTTCCTTTCTTAAAGATTTTATTTATTGATTTGACAGAGAGAGAGAGAGAGACACCGAGAGTAGGAACACAAGCTGGGGAGTGGGAGAGGGAGAAGCAGGCTTTCCCACAGAGAGCAGAGAATGGAGCCAGATATGGGGCTTGATCCCAGGACCCTGGGATCATGACCTGAGCCAAAGGCAGATGCTCAGTGACTGAGCCACCCACGTACCCCAGGGAAGGTCTTTGTAAATTAGGTGACATTTAAGAAGCAACCAAAAGCCTTGGAACTTTTTTTTTTGTTAATTCTTGGTGTATGGTTATGTAAATACTGTAAATTTGAGAAGACCTGGAAGTTGTCAAGAGAGAGGAATGATGGGCCCCTGGGTGGCTCAGTGGGTTAAAGCCGCTGCCTTCGGCTCAGGTCATGATCCCAGGGTCCTGGGATCGAGGCCCACATCGGGCTCTCTGCTCAGCGGGGAGCCTGCTTCCTCCTCTCTCCTCTCTCTCTGCCTGCCTCTCTGCCTACTTGTAATCTCTCTCTCTCTGTCAAATGAATAAAATAAAATCTTTAAAAAAAAAAAAAAGAGAGAGGAATGAAATAGGCCCCCCTGGAGGTGCGTGAGAATCTGGGTTTCAACCTAGCTTTGCCCTCTCCCTTCCTTCCTGTCTCAAGATTTTTACAAATGAGCTTACCTTACTTTTATGATTCTAAACATTCTAACATTTCAATGACTTTTCAAATGTACTACATCTACTTAACTATTTTACTTTTGTCAATGGGAATTATGCCTAACAATAAATTCAAAAAGCTTTGACAATTGAATGTATAGGAATTTACCAAGCAGGGATTTGTTTGGCATGTGAATTTTGCACCCCGATGTTGAGTACTTTTCAGCTCCACGAACCACAGCCTAGAGGCAGGACACAATCTAAAGAGGTTGTGGGAAAGAGGTAAAGAATCAGTGACTAGACTGGGGATACTCTTTTCAAAGGGGTAGGTCTTTTTTTTTTCTCCCCCTAGATTCAGCTTGCATCCACTGGCTCAGTCACTGCCTGTCATATGATTTGTTCTAGAGCAGGGCCAGAGGCCTGGGTCCCCAGGCTGATGGATGGCAGACACTGCCCACTAAAGGCAGGTCCTGTGGGTGTTAAAAGAAAAGAAGTGGGCAAACCCCAGGCAGTGACGTTGCTAAGGTGCTTTCCAAAGTGGGCTAAGGATGAAAAGGATTCACTTTGCTTCTAAATCCAAAACATCAGAATCATATAAATATATATATGTTTATATATGTATGATTGTTTACACACACACACACACACACACACACACACACACGGCTAAGGCATTGCGGATCATCCAATTTTTTAATTATTATTATTTTTTTTTAGAGAAAGAGCACACCGCAGGGGTTGGGGAGGATAGAGGGGGAGAGAGAGAGAGAGAATTTTAAGCAGTCTCCCAAGCCCGATGCAGGGTCTGGCATGGGGCTTGATGTGGGGCTAGATGTGGGGCTTGATCCCACGACCCTAAGGATCATGACCTGAGCAGAAATCAAGAGTTAGATGCTTAAGCAACTGAACCATCCAAGCACTCCGAAGATCATCCTACTTTCAGCCTGTAGCTCTGAAAATGCTCTTTCGGGCTGAGATAGAGTCTTAAATCCCTTTGTTCCATTTCTCTCAGACTAGATTTCCTGTGGCCAAATTCTTCCTCCCTTAGTCTCTACATCCATGACTACTGGTTATCAGATTTTTAGGTAAGATAACATTTAACCAATTAATTATTAATAATTATTTACACCTAATCAGCACATTAGATTGTGTGCTAAATAGTTACTATTTGCAGTGTTTAGCAGGTTTATCATCTTATTCAACAAGCTTTTATTGACCTTTTACTCTAGGTAAGAACATAGAATGAGCACCAAGGATACTAAGAGGTAGAAAAAAATAGCCTCTTTTCTCATAAAGTTTATAATCTGTTTAGAAAATGAGATTTTTTATGTAAAACAAATAACAGTAGAAAGTCATGGTTTAGGTTTCCATCGCGTTCTACAGATATTCCAAGAAAGGAGGGGTAATTTCCTATTGGATTGAAGGAGGAAGTTCCACAACTCAGGAACCTGAGTTAGACCTTGGGGAAGGAGTAAGGATTTGACAATTGGGGTAGTGTGAGGAGGGCCGACAAGGAAGCAGGGAAAGGGAGAGACGAGGCAGGAATGCAGACAATACATTAACTCAGGAGGCTGAAATACTTCCGACATATTGGAAACAAGGTGGGAGAAGGGTCAGGGACGATGTGGAGGACCCAGAAAAAATAATTTATGTATTATATTTTACAACTAGAGTTTTTGAGCAGGAGTAAGAAATGATCAAAGTAATATTTAAAGAAAAATACTCTTGGGACCCCTGCGTGGCTCATTGGGTTAAGCGTCTGCCTTCAGCTCAGGTCACGATTCCAGGGTCCTGGGATCAAGAACCACATCGGGCTCCCTGCTCAGGGGGGGAGTCTGCGTCTCTCTCTCCCTCTGCCTGCTGCTCCTCTTGCTTGTGCTCTCTCGCTCTCTGACAAATAAATAAAGGAAAACACTCTAGTAGCAGTGTAGAGTGTTGAATAAACTAATTAGGAAGCTCCTACAGCTGTTTAGGCACAGAGCAGTCTGGGTTGAAGCAGAGAGTGAAAAGGGAAGGAGGAAATTTAAGAAATCTGACAAAGAAAGACTCGGAACTGGTGCACTGCTGGATCGGAGGAGGAGAGGAAGTTCATTCGGAGGTCTTGAGCCTGGGTCAATGGTAGTGCCAGTGACAGAGCGAGGGAACTCCCAAGGGGGAGGGCGCCTGGGTAGGCTAATGACTGATTTAAATAGCTTGAGCTTCAGGTGACCCTGGAAGAGTCAAGTGAAAATATTCCCTAGAGAGAACTAAAACGACCAGAGGTGCTCATTTAGCAGAAAAGAAAAGATCAGAAGAACACGCGGTTTTGTTTCCTTTTCTCAAAATCGAGACCTAAGTACTAAAAAACAGCTAAAACTGCATAGTAGAAGAATTAAGGATTAGGAAATTGTGAATGGCTTAGCACAGTTCCAGTCTGGGGTATAGTGGGTTTTTTGTTTTTTGTTTTGTTTTCCTTTTTGTTTTTTGTTTTTTAGATTGAACAAAAGAACAATTATGGGAGCCTGAGGGGACTGAGGGGGCTGGGGAAGGGAGGCCAAGGGTTGCTCTAGCCCCATGCTGCTGAGTAATATTGGGAGACACCCTGCTAGATTTTAGTCTCAGCATTTTAGAGTTCCAAGGACTTTGAAAACCTCCTCGAACTAGAGATGAGAAAATGGAAGCCCAGAGGGAGGATGTGGCTTCCTCTTGGCCCTGCAGAGTGAGAAGCCAGGGTCGGATCTCAGTCCAGTGTTCCTCCAATTCCCCAACCGCCCTCTCCCCCACCCTGACCTTGCCCATCAGCAGGTGTACAACCATCCTGATTTGGGGGGAACACTTTTACATCGGTCTATAGTGGGATGCCTGGTGAAAAGGTTCAGACTGCATTATCAAAAAGCAAAAGGGATGGTCTGTGAAAAGCACTAAGTACACAGCACCAGAGGCAGGAAACAACGTGACGCAGCGTGTGTGCCCCCCTTGTTAGACTGACTTGCCTTCGGTGAGGGAACCATCTTGAAGTGGCATCAGAATAAGATGAAATGGGCATAACCTACACAAGGAATGATTTCCTTATAGCATGTTTAAGTAGCCCTAGAATAGATTTCAAGTGACATTGTTCAGTGTGTTTCCATAACTATTTTTAAAGGTTCTAAAGATTACGGTTGCTATCCAACAATCTGGGATGGGAGAAGCATGTAATTCAGTTTGGAGGCAAGAGGATGAAGAACTTCCATGTTTCATTTACTTATTCCTGTCCCAACTTGTTCCCAAAAGGAAACTGAAACAGTGCAACAAGAGATTTAGGAATCGGAATATAGCTTCTTAGCCAAACCAGCCCCAATTTGTTCTAGTCTCTTTATGAAATATTTCTAGACCTTTTCACTCTGTGCCAAACTTACCAGATATTGGTAAGAAGTGGTAAGACATTACTCATTGATTGGGTGCAGTATGCCTGAATTCTAGGAAGGCCATATATGAAATAGGCTGAAAGTATAGAAGGAATAATCAAGCTCATGATGAACTGACATTTTTCACTGATGAATAAAAATGTCAACTATTTCTTTTATCTAGGTTAATGTGTTGTTGAACTCTAGTAATAACAGATTATAAGATGACCCTCACTTTAGTGAGGAGAATGGCCAAGGCAGGCTTATGAAGGGTATGACACGTCAACTACCCTTTGAAGAGTGAGTGGGCTCTGGGTTGTCAGAGTGCAAAGGGGTTTAAGGCAGGGAACCTACAGGGGCTGAGATCCTCAGGTAGAAAAGTATACGGCCTGTGGGTAGACCAGTTCTGCAGGGAGAATGTTGTAGCTTTTTAGAGGCCCAAGACCATCACTGACCCCTGTCAGCAGTGCATGAGCTGGGGGGCTATTCTTCTAACTGAGGTTATAGATTTGCAGTGTTTGTCTGTAACTTCTAACGCCTGGAGTCTTTGTTCACTGGGAGGTAATGAGAAATTACAGTCCTTCTGAGGATTGGATTTTACTCTACTCTCCTTTCTAGCAGTTCTGAAAGTGCCAAAGGCAGATCCAAATTGGATGTCATTTTATCTGAACTATGAACAAACATCTCCTAGGAGAGGCAGCAGTAACCTGGTTTCCCCTCTCACCTAAAAAAGGCTTTGGTGACTGATGATCTATTTCGCAAGGTACTACTAACTCAGCCACGGGGTCCAGCTCTGGCGAGGCCTGCTGCCGCCTCTGCATCGGCAGGAGGCACACTTCCTGAGGACTAGTTAAGGTCTGCCACGTGGACAGACCCCTCTGCTAATCAGGGTCGCCCCTCGGGCTGGGGCTCAGGACTCTCCTTCACGGTTCTCCCAGGTGCCTCTCTGGCCCTTCGCTGTCTTCCCGCCTGTCCTGTAGGGACCAGTCTGGTGAAAATACAGTGATAGTCATTCATCTTCCTCTGAAGTAGGCAGTTACCTTGCCCGGGGGCAACACTGTGCTCTCCACTCCTGAAGAGGGTCCTGAAGCAGCTCCTAACTTCGAGTCAGATGAATCCAGGGAGAGAACCTGTTTGAAAGGTTGAAATTAAAGCGAGTCGAACTAGGATGAGAAAAGAGAGGGAGCACATCTTCCTAACCAGACCCATGCTATAGCATTGAGGTACACAAAATTGGGTTCTGGGACATTTATGGATGCCAGTCAATAAAATGAGTCAGAAGAGCCCCCGGAAGTAATAGGGTCTGAAACTGTTAATACATTTTGATGTCTTAAAGGACACAATAAATTAAATTTTAATTAAAAAAAATTTTTTTAAATAATTCTCTCTAACCATTGGGTTGTTTTGTGTGTGTGTGATAGCATGCTGGTGTTCTTTTTTTCTGATTGATGTTGACACATAGCAACTCAACCAAATTACTCTATCCTGACTGGTATTAGGTAAACAAACCCCAAAATTAATGTGCCCGTGGAGTAGAAGCGAAGGATCTCTGTTTTTCTTTTCTTTTTTTTAAAGATTTTATTTATTTATTTGACACAGAGAAAGAGATCACAAGTAGGCAGAGAGGCAGGCAGAGAGAGGAGGAAGCAGACTCTCTGCTGAGCAGAGAGCCCGATGCGGGCCTCGATCCCAGGACCCTGAGATCATGACCTGAGCTGAAAGCAGAGGCTTTAACCTACTGAGCCACCCAGGTGCCCTGTTTTTCTATATTATGATGTAAAGCACCTCTATTTGCCCTTGGGTTATGGAACTGCCCACTCTTTGCCCCTCTTCTCAGTGACTTTGGGAGCTCTCAGGCGGAGCAGTAGCTATAATTAGTTTTAGTGTGAGACCATTCCTTAGGAGATGGCAGGGTCTTTAAGCCCAATGGTGGGCACAGGGGATATAGTTCTGCTACTAAAACTTTGCTTGATGGTTTTGTTTCCCCCTAACAAAAATCATGTCTACGCTAACCTCTTTCTCTATTTACCAGTAATTTTTTGCTTATGTGAATGAAGCACTGCATGGTAGAAGGCATGTTTCGCTTGTCGTCCTGGATGAGAATTCAATTCACTTCCACAAGTATTTGTTGATGACAAGCTCCAGAAGGGCACAAGGAGCTGGGGACACAGAAATGAATAAAACCCCACTCAGCTCCCAGGTTGCTCACAGTCTGGTGAGGGGACCAGCATTCAGGCAATTAACCAAGGACTTGATGGCCTTGTGACCTGGTTCAGTGGCAGGGGCTGCCCTGTTTCTAGCAACATCCATCTCCAGGAAAAAGTCAATTAAGAGGCTGACTTGAGGACTGAGGACCATTTTCAAAATGAGACTGCTTATTTGGGGGGATGTCTGGTGGCAGAGTCCTATATTTT
The DNA here is from genome assembly GCA_002007465.1 of Ailurus styani. NCBI lineage: Eukaryota > Metazoa > Chordata > Mammalia > Carnivora > Ailuridae > Ailurus > Ailurus styani. The sequence continues at coordinate 6,610,256 of LNAC01000033.1, read as the reverse complement.
AATTCTTTTATGTATTGCCTTTGCCACCATAAGCCTCTATGTATTCAAGAATGATTTGGTTATCTATGTTTTTAGAAGGAGGTATAAAAAATTACATTATCATTGGGTATCCTGATTCTAATCACTTGCATCTGTGCTTATATATTGTGAAATTTGTTTTATCTCCTTATTATTTTGCTTCTAAGGATCATGCTATGCTCTTTGTTCTCTTGTCTTATACTGTTTAATGTATTATATTTGTACATTTGTAAGCATCCACTTATTTTTGTACTCTAGAACAAACTCATGGGGTTGTATTTTTTGCCTTCTGATATTTTATCTAGAATATTTGTACATTTATTTATTTAGGCTTTCCTAGAGTAGATTCAGTATCAGAACGTAATGGGATGGATTTAGTAATTTACATATACATTGTTCCCTGGTATAGATTACATTTTACAGTCACTGCTATTTCCAGAAACTTCCTGTGATATCATCCTAGGTTATTTCTTGTTTGAGGGGGAGATATTTGACACACCCCTTTCAGTATCTTCTCTAGATAGTCATTGTGGTTGACTTTACAGTTTTTGAAGCAATCTGTTTTCCTAGAAAATTGTCCATTTCATCTAGCTTTAAAAATAATCAGCAGGCGCCTGGATGGCTCAACCATTAAGCATCTGCCTTCCGCTCAGGTCATGATCCCAGGTCCTGGGATCGAGACCCGCATGGGGCTCCCTACTCTGTGGGAAGCCTGCTTCTCCCTCTCCCACTCCCCCTACTTGTGTTCCCTCTCTCACTGTGTCTCTCTCTGTCAAATAAATAAATAAAATCTTAATAAAAAAATTATTGGCAACAGATGACATACAGAATTTTTAAAATACTATTTCATAGCCTCTGAATTGGTGGTTAGATCCCTCTTTTTGGTCCTATTTTGTACTCTTTCTCTTTCTCTCAATCACCCTCTGTCTCATCAGACTTGCTGGAACTTTTCTCCTGTCACCAATCCATTCAACCTGTTTGTTCAAATGGCTCTCAGAGCCCACGTAGGAAGGGATACATTTTAAATACAGTAATAGTCGTTCCTTATATTATAGTGCTTTGAAATCCTGTGGCATGAAGTGGTTTATTTAAAGATCTAGGCTAATAGAGTAATGGTCTTACCTGGAGCTATTCCTGAAGTAACTTTGGGCAAATACTTCATTGTTGAGAGCTTCAGTTTCCTTCCATATAAGCTGGATGGCAACAGGGCCCTGCACAGCACAGCTGCAATGATCAACAAAGACAATGCAGGAGAGAGTGCAAACTATGGCGGGTGTACAAACAAGGTCATGAAAGATGTCACTGCATGAGACCTAGGTCGCTTCTAAGCTATAGAGAAAAACGACCCTCTTCAAAATTTTTTAAAGCATTCTTCTACATCACAAAGATTATATAGATTTTCCTCTCTGAAAATGTTTGCAGGATTTGTCCTGATGAATTAACTTCAGTTTCAAAGGAAAATATTTCCTCAGCACCCCTCCCCCAACATAAAAAGTTCTCATTCTACTAAATTAGAAATATGCACTAAAGACCCATTCAATAAAGGACACTGAAATGGAAATTAACTCAAGTCAGCTTTCAATTAATTTCAATTCCCCAAAGTGTCAAACTTTCCTTTTCTGTCACAGCGGTAATTGGAAAGTAATAGACAATCCTAAGTTTTTGTGGTCTTTTGCGTGTATGTGTGTGTGGTATACATTCTAGGTCAGTCTGGAGGAGGGTCAGGAGATTTTTTTTTGGTATTCTGTAGGCTTCTATTAACTTTATTATTTGAATGAATTTCATAAAAATCTGGCTATCACTTCTTAGGTTAATTCCTATTTCTCTATTGCAATAATTTTAGAACCTTTGTCTTTCAGCAGAAGAAAAACCAATTTTAAAAGGAAATCCTTCCCCCAAATCTGCCGTTTGTTAATCAGACAAGAACAGAGAGACTCTCGTTGAAGGGGATGGAGAGGGGGGCCCAGGGCCCCAGGAGCTTGGTGGCTTTCTCCCTGTTCCTAAGGCAGGTTCAAAAAAGCCCGAGAGCTTCCAAGAGGACAGACGGAAAACCATTGCTCTATATAATGATTAGGCATGGTTTAGTAACTAATAGGCTTTTTCTAAAAACGTAACACACAGTGTTTTCCAAGGGTCTGCCAGGGCCCACGCGGGTGTGTTTAGAGGCTAGCACTGCTACTGTAGAGAAGGAAAGACAGGAGGAAGACTGGGGAGGAGAGAAGCCATGTTAACTTGGGGAGAGCCCAGCATCGGCCGGTTAGAGCCTAGGGCGGTGAAGGGCCGGCTAGAGAACGGGCGCAGAGAGGGAGGGAGTCCTACAGGAAATGAAGCAAGGATTGCAAGTAAAATCTCAAAGGAAGTGTCAGAAGGTAGTAAGGCTTTTTCCAGAAAATATCATACTACTTTTCCATGTAATCTTGTTACTCTCCCCTTTAATGTGCCTTCGATACGTTACTCATTTTTATGATCACAGTGTTTGAACTAGGAATTCTCTTCTGGAAACCTTGCCTAAGAAGAAAAAAAGTGTCCTTAAATATGAAAAGAAAAAAGCTATATTCCTTTTAATATTTATTGTGGTGAAAAACAGAAAACTATCCTAATGTTCAATAATTGTGGGAAGGAAAGAAAATGGACACATTTCCTCAAACAACTATTTTTCAGTAACTAAATAGAACAATTACATAATGATTTGGAGAAAGACATGAGGAATAAAAGCACCCGTTCTGAAATCAGAGACCTGAGTTCCAACTCCAGGTCCCTTTGCCATTTTTTAAATCCTTGATCCTGGGCATATTATTACCTCATTTTCCCAACCCTCAATATTTTCTTTTTTCTTTTCTTTTTTTTTTTTTAAAGATTTTATTTATTTATTTGACACAGAGAGAGAGATCACAAGTAGGCAGAGAGGCAGAGAGAGAGGAAGCAGACTCTCCACTGAGCAGAGAGCCCAATGCAGGCCTTGATCTCAGGACCTTGAGATCATGACCTGAGCCGAAGGCAGAGGCTTTAACCCACTGAGCCACCCAGGCGCCCCTCAATATTTTCATGTATAAAACAAGGATAATGATATGTCCTCAAAAGGACAAGTAGGATTCAATGACATGTGACAATATAAATAAATATGAAGCAATAGTGCTTGGCACATAGCTGCTGTTCAATAAACGTTATTTCTCTCTCCACCATTCTTTTTCTTTTTCTTTTTTTTTTGAAGGTTTTATTTATTTATTTGACAGAGAGAGTGAGAGAGCACAAGCAGGGGGAGCAGCAGAGGGAGAGGGAGAAGCAGGCTCCTTGCTAAGCCTGATGCGGGGCTCGATCCCAGGACCCTGAGATCATGACTTGATCCAAAGGCAGATGCTTAACTGCTTACTGACTGAGCCACCCAAGGCACCCTCCACCATTCTTTATATAGCACACAGAAAGATGCTTAAGCTCTAACAGATTTGTTGACAAATTTAAGGAAATACATGGCTTCCTAGGAAAACATAAATTACAGAATTAAGTAGAAAAATTGAGTAGATCAATTACCTTTGAGAAAATTGAAGAGAGTTTAAAGATCTGTCTACTTTTTTAAAAAAGTCACCAGGTCCAAATGGTTTCATAGCTAAGCTCTATTATCTTTTAAACAACAGGTAATTCCAATTTAACTGAAATTTTTTTTAAATTATAGGAAAAGATTGAAAACTCTGTAATTTATTTTAAGAAGCTAGCATAACCTTAATGCCAAAGAAGAATAAAAAACAAAAAACAATAAACCTTCCACAGATCAAAATCACTCATGAATATAGATGCAAAACGTCTATTAACAAATAGAATTCAGCAGTGTACCAAAAGACATATATCCGATGACCAAGAAAATATTATAGAAATGTAAGTATGATTCAACATCAGGGAAGCAGCATAATTCATTATAATAATAAATTAAAGGGGAAAAAAGCAATTCTGTCAATGGCTATTGAGAGGACTAATAAAATACAATATCCATTCCTAATAAGAAATTTTAGTAAAATAGAACTAAAAAGAAATTACTTAAATATAATAGAGATTATTTACCAAAGATAGCAAGTATCATTCTAAATGACTTTAAAGCCACTTACATTAAAATCAGAAAATGGATAATAATGTCCACTATAACCATTATTAGTAAACATTATTCTGGAAGCTCTAAGAATTACAATAAGATAGGACAGTGAAATAACCAGTATAAATATTTGAAAATAAGGATAAAAATCACCAAAGGGGGCACCTGGCTGGCCCAGTCAGAAGAGTGTGAGACTCTTGATCTTGGGGTCGTGGGTTTGAGCCCCAGGGTGGGTGTAGAGATTACTAAAAAAAAAAAAAATTTTAAAAATTACCTAGAAAGCTCAAGAAATACTCATTTATTTATTTTATTTTCTAAATGGGCTCCACACTGGGCTTGAACTCACAACCCTGAGGTTAAGACCTCAGCTGAGATCAAGAGTTGGCTGAGTAATTGACTGAGCCACACAGGCACCCCAAAAAATACTCATTTAGAAATCTTCCGTAATTAATAAAGGAATTTACTAAGGTGGATAAGTATAAAATGAATATGAAAAAATAAAGAATACAAAAGCCAGCTAGAAGTGAATGTATGAAAATGCCATTCACAATAGCAATAAAAATTATAAAATTATAAAATAAAATTATAAGGGCGCCTCGGTGGCTCAGTGGGTTAATGCCTCTGCTTTCGGCTCAGGTCATGATCTCAGGGTCCTGGGATCGAGGCCCGCATCGGGCTCCCTGCTCGGCGGGGAGCCTGCTTCCCCCTCTCTCTCTCTCTCTGCCTGCCTCTTTGCCTCCTTGTGATCTCTCTCCCTCTGTGAAATAAATAAATAAAATCTTTAAAAAAAAAAATTATAAAATCACAGGAGCAGCTTAGGATCTTTAAGAAGAAAACAATAAAATCTGATCAAAAGACCTAAAGCAAGATCCAGTCAAACGGAAAGAATACACACACTCTTGGATGACAAGATCTGATGTTAAAAAAAAAGATCAGTTGTCCCAAATTAATATAGAAATCTAATGCAATTCCAATGAGAAGCCCAATTTTTTTTTGTAATGGGTAAAATGATCTTGGAATTCATTTATTCATATGGAAAAATAAATGTCAGGTAAAGCAAATTATAAAAATATAATAGTTGACTTGCCTTACCAAATATCTTTAAAACACGGAAGAACATCTATAATTTGTGGTTTGGGAGTTGAAACAGAGAGATCAGAATGGAACAGAAGGCCCATAAAAGATCTCTGTGTATATGGGAATTTAACATGTGACAAAAATAATGTTCAAATTCCGTAAAGGAAAAGGATGGCTCGGTAATGACTGGTGCAGGCACAAGTAGCTATCCACCTAAAAGACAAACACATTGAACACTCCCTTGTGCCACATATAATTACAAGTTCCAAATGAATTAAACACTTAAAAATAATGAAAGCCTTAGAAGAAATTTTAGGGAAACATGTACATAAAATCTTGGGGCTGCAGAGAGCTTTTATTTTTTTTTTTAAGATTTATTTATTTGGGCGCCTGGGTGGCTCAGTGGGTTAAAGCCTCTGCTTTCGGCTCAGGTCATGATCTCAGGGTCCTGGGATCGAGGCCCGCATGGGGCTCTCTGCTCAGCAGGGAGCCTGCTTCCCCTTCTCTGCCTGCCTCTCTGCCTCCTTGTGATCTCACTCCCTCTGTGAAATAAATAAATAAAATCTTTTAAAAAAATTTATTTATTTATTTGACAGAGAGAGAGAGACAGTAAAAAAGGGAACACAAGCAGGGGGAGTGGGAGAGGGAGAAGGAAGCTTCCCGCGGAGCAGGGAGCCCGATGTGGGGCTCAATCCCAGGACTCTGGGATCATGATCGGAGCCGACGGCAGATGCTTAACAACTGAGCCACCCAGGCACCCCTGCAGAGAGCTTTTAAAGCAGTGCAAGAAATCTAGAAGTAAATAAGGAAAAAGATCTATTTGACTTCATAAATTTAAAAATGATTCAATAGCAAAAGTGACCAAAAGTCAGAAGCCAAAAAAGATAGATGGGAAAAATATTCAAAATTCACACAACAAATAAAGGTCTATCTAATCTTTACTATGTGAAAACTCTTACTAGTTGGTAAGGAAAAGACAGATGATCCAATGGAAAAATATGCAAAGCGGAGGAATAGGTAATCACAAAATATCAAATCTAAATGTATGGTAAGTATATGTAGATATGCTCAGTAGTTCTGGCAATTAGCAAAAGTAACTAGGAAACATCACTTGTCACTCACCTGACTGGCAAGAACTAAAAAGTGTTAACACGCACTACAGGCTGGGATACAGGAGAGGAGGTACTCAGGCCATACTCCTGGGGGAAATGAGAATAATTACAGGCTTTTTGTGAAACAGCCTAGCCGTATCTGTTAAAACCCCACATAATTAAAAGCACCAAAGTGTAAGGCTCTGTGTACTAAGCTGTTTGTCATAGCACTGTTTGCAGTGGCAAAATGATGGAAATCGAGGGAAGGTACATCAGTACGGAAATCATTAATATAGGTCATTCGTACCTCAGATACTATGCAGCCACTAAAAATAATTTATTTGATCTATACCAATTAACTTGGAAAGACTACCCTGATGTATTATTAAATGAAAGAAATAAGATGCACGGAGGTCTCGTTTGAACCTACAATGACGTGTATGTTCCGTGTATATGTGCGTATATGATTCTATGAGGACAGAGAAAGGAACGGAAGAACGCTTGCTAACACGGATCAGGACTAACACAGATCAAGCCTCCAACTTGCTGCTCAAAGAGCCACCATAAAAACAACATGAGTAACAAGGATCATGAGTAACAGTTTTCAAAAGGAAAGTAAAACACTCATGCTAAAATGTAGGTGAAACGGTGACGCAAGTAGGTCCATTAACGATCATGTAAAACATTCAAGAGGACAAAGATTGGCAGACAGTACAGCTGAATGATCATCACGTTGCTTACATAGAGGCATTATAGTTGGTTTTTCCCCCTGTACATTCTAAATTTTCTCTAATGTGGTTTTGTTGCTTTTGTAAAAAAATAAATAAAATAAAAATTCTACTTTATATTAACCACACACTTTTTATTATGTCTTGAAATCAGTCACTATAGGTACATAGGTGAGCTTGATGACATCCTAACTCTGAAAATGTGTACACTTATTTTATCTATGACATATGAGAGGTATTTTCTGTTTGTTTTCAATTGGTTGTAGATAAGATAACTAAATCCCTAGGAAATAATTATCCATAAAAATATGGCTTTACATATTTCAAGATTTTTTCCCCCTAAACAGTAACAGACATCACTTCTAACAGTAATTTTCTTTTTTAAAAGATTTTCTTTATTTATCTACAGAGCGAGAGAGTACAAGCAGGGGGAGCAGCAGAGGGAGAGAGAGAGGACCCTGGGATCATGACTTGAGCTGAAGGCAGACACTTAACCGACTAAGCCACCCAGGCGCCCCTTCTAACAGTAATTTTCAAAGCTGAGTGGATTTGGGCAGGTCATTTCCCTTCCCCTCCCTAGGCCTCAGTTGCTTCACTTATAAATGAAGAAGCTGGATGAAGTAATTTTCTCATGGCCTTTGGCTTTAACATTCCATGATTTAATTTATATATATATCATAGAATGCTTTAGATATCAAACAAATGAACAATTGGTAAGGAGAAGAAAGTTTTCACCTGTGTTATACTTACATCAGTTGTAAAAGACATTCAGATAACTAGAGAAGATGCCCAACCTTGATGTAACTTTATGCTCATATGAAAAATGTATATGACTCCAAAGAGTATATAGCCTTGACTCTATTGATATCCCTCATTTATAATTATATAGCCGTTGATCAATGCTTTTTCATTCATGTTTACTTTTTTGCCCCTGCCAACTTACTATTTTGCTTCACAGACCTCAATATATGAATGAAAAGGGTTTTTGTTTTGTTTTTAAGATTTATTTAGGGATGCCTGGGGGCTCAGTCAGTTGGGGACCTGCCTTCAGCTCAGGTCATGGTCCCAGGGTCCTGGAATGGAATCCCACATTGGGCTCCCTGCTCAGTGGGGAGCCTGCTTCTCTCTCTGCCTGCTGCTCCCTGTTTGTGCTCTCTCTCTCCCTCTCTGCCAAATAAATGAAGTCTTTTAAAAAAAAAAAGATTTATTTATCTATTTGAGAGAGAGAGAGAAAGTGAGAGTATGAGCGGGAGGGGCAGTGGGAGAGGGAAGAGAATCTCAAGCAGACTCCATGCTGAGCATGGAGCTGACCTGGGACTGGATCTCACGACCCTGAGATCATGACCTGAGTTGAAACCAGGAGTTCAACACTCTAGTGACTAGTGCACTAGCCAGGCACCCCGAATGAAAAGTTTTAATTCTACTTTCTTGACAGGTAACTTGTAGAGAATAAAATGTACCTAATGAAAACATACATTTTTATGAGTTTTGACAAATTTATGTACCTGTATAACCACTACCACAGTTAAGCAGTAGAACATTTCTATCACCCTGAAAAGTTCCCTGTGCCTCTTCCCAATTAAGCCCGCCCCCCCCCCGGCCTAAGTAATTACTGATCTGCATTTTGTTTCTATAGATTAGATATGTCCTTTCTAGGGCAATGAACACGTTTTTGACTTGTGTTTTCTCGATCTTGGATAGTGTTAATATATGCTGGTAGTTTTGATCAGGTTTCTCAGGTGCACACAACAGAAAAGAGCTCTGGCTGATTTCAGCAGCAGAGGAGTTTGCTAAAAGGATACGGGCAGCTCGTAGAATTGCTGGGAGCCTGGAGAACAAGACTGGGGTTATGCAGCCAGCAACAATGCCCCAAATCATAGAGTCCAGCTCTTCTGGTGAGGAAAACACCTCAATCAGCAGTTGGAGTTACCTCAACTCTGTGCCAGGTCATGGTCACAGCCACCACCTGTGTTGCCTCTGCTGTCTTAGGAGCTCTGTTTCTTAGAAAGTACAAAGTACATCCAGTATATCTGTCCTAAGAAACCCTTCTGCAACTGCCAGCATCAACTGGAGTGAGTAAATCTGAGTGGCATCTCCTAGAGCATGTGGCCTTCATGCCAAAGCTGCAGGGAGTTTAGGAGAAACTGCCACTTTCAGTCTCTAGAGTAAGAGACTTAATCATGCTTCATAAGATGGGAAGATTCTCCCACTGTTGGAAAGGGTTAAAATTCCAGATGGTCCAAAAAAAAAAGGGCAATGTCCATAATACTGATGGTTGGGTTTATTTGTTAGACTGCATTCTGAACGTGCGGCTTCATGTGTGAAGGTCACTACAACTAGGCCGTGTTTGGTAACAGCTCCTGTGACGTGTAAAGTGGTCTACCAGATGCCAAAAGTGGGAACGAGGTCATCAAGGCACTTACTGTGTAACGAAATAGAAACAGTTGTACTGCCCTTCATACTTGCTTAAGTTTTTTCTTCTTAAGATGATCTCCCTCAACTATAACCTGTTAATAAAATTGGTGGGTCTAAAGTAATTGATTTGATTCAAAAAAGAATGTAGTATATTAAAACTGCCATAATTTTAAGTAATGCATTTCATGTTTATTTCCGAAATATTTACCTTTAACTTTTAAACTAAATATTAACTTGATATTTTTATTCTTCTGAAATTACATAAACCTCAAGTTGCCTCTAATAACTGTGTTCATTTCAATTATTTTGATTTAACACATAAAGTAAGTCCAGTTACTTCCCCAGTTCTACCTGCTATCTCTTATTCTTGATTTCAGGTCCAGAGAAGAAGGGGTGGCCTGATCCAGGGACAGTGAGGATGTAACGTTGAAGAGTTGGCTGGAGGAAAGTAGCAACAGGCACCATGGAAAAGACCAAAACAAAGCAAGGTTAGCTTTTTCCTCCGTCTTGCCTGAGATCTCGGGATTTAGAAATGTAGGTTTCAGCCTTCTCTCACCATTGTATCAAAACATGATAATGTGTTACCTTGACTAGTCTCATCTCCTTATCATCATATAATGACCACGAAGAGCACAGACTTGGTGCTGGAGAAACAGGAAATGTGTAAATACTATATATATATATATATAATTTGGTCTGAATAGTTATCTTATTTTTCTTAGTAATAACTTTAGGACTCTCTTCAGAACAACCTGCTGAATAAGACCAAGATACAGATTCAACTAGTAAACATCCAACACCTTCTAGAAACATAAGGGTTTTCTCTTTTCCTCTTTACCATGTAGAATCAAACACATAGAAATAGTTCTGTTCTCATCTCCAATTTCCAGAAAGGAAACATTCATAGAGGAGTCAGGCTACAATCACAAAATGTGTCAAATTTATGCACCTGTATAACCACTACCACAGTTAAGCACCAGACCATTTCGATCACCCTGAAAAGTTCCCGTGTCTCTTCCCAATTAAGCCCCACCTCCTATTGTAGGTAATTACTGATCTGCATTTCGTTGCTACAGATATGTCCTTTTTAGGGCAAAGAACACATTTTATGGGAACAGCCTTCTATCTGTATAAGTTCTGGGCGGAGGTTATGTGTTATTTATGAACTTAATACACTGAAGCTGGTTCCTCTAAGGAAGGGTTTTCTATACCAGTATGTCTTAAGAGACCAATACATGCATTCATACAACCAAATATTTGCAACCACTGTTTTCATCTATAAACTGCTTGACTCATACAATGTGACACATGGAAATATAACTAAGTGGATGAGCAATGAGCTGCATGTTTTACATGGATTGTCTTGTCTTCATGGCCAACCAATGTGGTTCTGAAAGGTACACTGTAAGCCAAACTTTTTTTCTCTCTGGTTTGTAAGTGGTTTTTATTTATTTTTTTAAATTTTTCTTTATAAAGATTTTATTTATTTATTTGACACAGAGAGAGAGAGATCAGATCACAAGTAGGCAGAGAGGCAGGCAGAGAGAGAGGAGGAAGCAGGCTCTCAGCTAAGCAGGGAGCCCGATGCGGGCCTTGATCCCAGGACCCTGGGATCATGACCTGAGCCGAAGGCAGAGGCTTTAACCCACTGAGCCACCCAGGCGCCCTTGTAAGTGGTTTTTATAACCTACTACTTCCTTTGTATTTGCCCTGTGTTTCAGTCCCTAGTGTTGCCAATATTCTTTTCTTTCTGTCTGCATCATTCCCAGAATCTTTCCATTGACAATTCCCTTTACCAAGCCTCTTGCCCAGGGAGACAGTAAGATTACCTTAGCTGATCTGGGCAGGGACAGGAGGGGAGAGCTTAAAAGTCTGGCAAGGACATTCTACGTAGGTGTCCTGAGAACAACAGATGAAAACTGGACAGGTGTCTGGTGTAGTCTTCCTGAGTACAGAACTACCCCCTCAAGTAAACTCCTGTCAGCCCCAAGAATATGCAGGAAACCCTTCATGGGCGTCCCCTTGTGGTTGGTTAATGTTCACTAATCATTTAGTTTGGTTAAGAAACTTCCCCAACGTGGTGGAATAGGTTTTGTTTTGTTTTGTTTTTTACTACAAGAGTTATATCGGGCAGATACGGTTAGGTCATTAGGATGTGAATACAGAAACCACCTACACCGGCTTATGTTTTGTTCTCATATCATTGGTTTCTTGTCACGCAGCCATAGATTAAGATTCTATGAGTTGCCTTATTCCCTGCATGGGTATGAAGAGGATAGGGACAGAACAAGCCGTGTCCATTGAACAAAGCTCTTTCTTCCTACAGGAGAGAATGAACACATGCCGATGAATAACCCTTCCACACAGATTTACCAGGTAAAGACGATTAGATTGTTTTGAACACTCCTGTGTGTGATAGTGATGACTGTCGCTTATGTATAAAGTTTTCTAGCACTCGCAAGTGCTTGCACATCCATCGCTGCGTTTGTCCACTTACCAGGACCGTGAGGTAGGTAGGGGAGAGAGTGCCGCTCACGTCGCACCTTTGAGAAAACAGTTGAGTGACGGACAGCTTATCTAGGTTCTAACTTAGAGCACGACCACTCCCACGTCCACTCTGCTTTCCTTGCCTGTCGCCACCATCACTCTGGCCGTGACGCTGTGCGATGCCATCTCCATGAGAGAGGAGGAGAGAGCAAGCTCTGTTTTTCTTGGCTTCCAATTTTAGCAGGGAGAATTGAAGATTGAAAGGGGGTTAACACTGCAGATGTTCACACAGGGTGGCTGAAAAAAGGTTAAGCTCCCTTTAAACAATGGAAATGATTTGTTTCTAAGGAAGATAAAGATTCTGTAAAAATTGTATAGTATGTTTGCAACAAGAGTCACTTGGGGCTGCTTTGTCTTTCTACACAGTATTTATTTGGCATCTATCTTCTAAAGGTAAACTTAAAGTAAAACTCTATCCTTAAAAACCATGGATGTTCCTTCTGATGTAATTTGTAATATAAAAGAAGCTTTGGGCTAGGAAAATCCATGCTCCCCTCTAGAGCTAAGGCACTGTTGTCTGGAATGTAGGAGACGGAAGAAAGAACTAGCAGGGCTTGGTGGGGGCTGAGAGAAAGGATGATTTCAAAGTTGGATGTAAAGTTTTAAGGTTTGGTAGGGGAGTGGTCTTCTGAAAAGAGCAATAGGAATCCAAGAGTGGAGAGTTTTAAGGGAAATGTTATTTAGATTTGTTGAGTTTAAGTGATAGTAAAAGGAAAATAACGACTAGTTCCCAGAAATCTCATGCAAGAGGTCGAGAGGTCGTTGCTGTCAGCCAATCAAGGCAAGCCAACACATTTGAAAACATTTTTGTAATCATGCTGCTCCTAGACTAAGACCAGCAGTGGGAACGGCTAGAGGAAACAGCCTCATTTCAATTTAATACATATTTGTTGAGCAGTTACTATGTGTAAAATCAATTGCTTGGTCTAATGAGAAATAAAACAGATGCAACAGATGTTTGAAATTGATTTTTAAGTGTCCACCTCCTGGAAAACATATACAATAAATAGCTCAAACAGGTAGGCTCATGGAAGGATTACAACAGAGGTGCTGATGTGGAGGAGGGATGAATGAATATTGGCTGAAGGCAATTAAGGACAGATTGGTCCTTTGGTAAGTGGATATGGGAAAGGGTGTTTCAAGCAGAGGGACCAGCTTGAACAAAGGCCTGGAAGCAGGAGTGAGTCTTCACTCAGTGCTGGTTTGATGCCTCACTTGTCCACGACCTCCAGATACCTTCCCTGCCCACCTCCCCTCTGTTCACATCTGACCTATGTATGGGATTGGAATGACTGTGAGTATGTCTTTAAACTTAGGTATGATTTAAAGTCTATTATAGATTTTATGTAGGTCACTCCCTGAATGTTGGCTAAATATAGCGGCAGTGGGGGGTGGCCTCATTCTCTCACTGTATCACAAATCACAAATCCAAGTACATCTGTTCGCAGTGGAACAAATGAAGCAGTGGAAGCGAAGTTGGTCTGTATGACCTCTATGGTGCTGTCATTACAACCCCATCCTTGTTTTAAAAGAATGCTTCCTAAGCCCCAGTCTGTTTACTCCAAGCAACATGTAACCAAAAGAAGATGAAGGAGAAGGAAAGAAAGAAGAAGAGGAAGAGGAAGGAGGGAAGCAGGGAGAGGTTAACCATAATAGAATACAATCTATACCAAAAAGGGGGAGCAAAATATGAAATTTGAAGCAAAATATGACATTTTAGCCACTTTCTATTTTATTTTCTTGATAGACCTCCATCCCTATCTGAAATTATAGTAAATATCGTTTATTTATTTATTTTTTAATTGTTTGTTTCCTTCTCTAGAATGTAAGCTCCAAGGGCAGGGACTTAGTACATTTTGCTCTCTGTTGTATCCTCAGCATAAAGTACAGTGCCTGGAATATAATACATATTCAATAAATATTAGTTGAATGAATGAATGAATATCTTCAAGATGTGTATATTGCTTTGAGCCAAGATATCTGATGTAGTCATTTAGTCTGGTGTCAAATGATGTTTGGAAAATTGTCTGGTTCTTTTTTGGGACAAAAAAGAAGAGATCCTTATCATATCCTAATCAAAATAAACTCAAAAATGGATTAAACAGCTAGAAATAAAAAAAATCAAACTATAAAAGTTTAGAACTAGTGAATATTTATCTTGTCTCTGGATGTGAAATGTCTAAGTAAAAAAGCACTGAAAGAAATCACAAAGGAAAGGGCTAGAGATTTCACCCTCATCACAATTAAAAAATTTCCCAATGTAAATAGATTTTCAACAAGTTCAAAGGCAAATAACATAATAGGAAAAATTCTTATAAAAAATGCCACAAGGGTTTAATGATATATAAACAGTTAATACACGTCAGTAAAAAAAAGAAACTTCTGAGACCTCAGTACAGTATGGGCAAAGGACACAGCTTACTAAAGTAGAATTACAGGTAACTAATAAGTAGGAGAGAAGATGCAGGCTTTTGATGCGTATGACAATCTGCTTAGTGAATAATAAAATAATTAATAATATTTAGCTCTGATGAGTGTGTGTAAATTAGTGGAAACTTTTATAAAACTTCTTAGTTAAAATACAGTAAGAGTATTAATATGTTCATAACCCTAATTAGCTCCCTGCTCTCTAGATGGATTTGACCTCCTTGGTGAGTAAGGTACATTGACCCAAATCAGGTCACAGGAGCCAACAGGAGGACGAGCACTACCATCTCCCAGTTCATTCCAGAATTATTACCAGAACCGGTGAATCTGGGTGGATACACGAATTGCTCCTTCGCTCATATTCCCTTTTATCTGAATCCAAGTCTATCCTGCTTTTCTCTCATCCTTTGTTCACTGTACACAGGCCTCTCAGATTTCACCCAATCTCTTCTCCAGAGTCAGAGTGTGCTGCTGCACACTGATGACTTCCTATTGCAAGTGGATCTTTAAAATAAGATTCCATTAACTTGAGAGTGGGGGTGAGGTCCCGCGATCAAGGCCACAGATGTGGTAATTGCACCATTTGGTCCTAGCCCAAATCCCGCCTAATCATGTGAATTCCAACTGTGTTTCTGGCTCACCTGTAGAGATGTAAATATCGCAGCCTCCTCCACTTATATTACTTATGTTTTATATATTTTGTCCAAGACATGTTTTTCTAAATACACTAATTTATCCCTTTGAGTCAAATACAACCCAATGTTCTTAAACTCACGGTAATTCCATATTTAGAAATTTATCCTAAGAAAATAACCTGAAATACATACCAAGCTTTAAATAAGAATCATTATATATCAGCATTATTTATAATGTTGAAAAATTACAAACAACATAAATTTCCAAGAAAACTGAGTGGGTGGATAAACTCTGGCACATCCACAGGATGGAATCTCAAGTAACTATTAAAAATAGACACTTAGAAAAAAATTCGAAAGCTATAGGAAAGGGTTTATAACAGTGTTTGGCAAAAAGGGGGGGCAGGATCAAAACATACCTGTCGTATGGGTTCAACCATATAAATGTATGCACTTATATTCACAGAACAAAACAGAAGGAAATGTGCCCAAACACGCACAGTTGTATTAAAGTAAGGAGATTTGAAGTGATTTTTTTTCTTTTTTTCTTTTTCTCTGTAATGAAAATAATTTAAGAAAACAAGTTACGTGCCAAAAGGACCCCTAACTGAAAAACTATGGGAACCAGTCCTACAGTAATAGGTTTCATCATTAAAAAATTGTCTTTGAAAGTTTTCTAGGATTTGTAAGTCCTGTTTGAGCCTCAGTCTCTTTTTGCTTATAAGGAGTCTCCTCCAACGCCAGAGAAGTCAGTCCGACTAGGCCTGTGGTGCATTCCCAGGCTGATGAGACAAATTTCCAGCACGCCATGCTTCACATCAGCTTCAGCAGTGCGCAGTTAAGAATGACGTTAAGGGTCAACTTCTGCAGGGAATGTAGAGGAGCAGATTTGGGAAATTTACTCTTGACTGCTCAAACGACTTGCTGCCCACTTTTTGTTTTAAATGATCATATTTCTGGGGATTAATAAAGAGGCCTAAAATGAAGAAGATGAAAACTGGCAGAAAGACCATGTTTCCTCAGTACAAACCCTGGTTTGGGGGGAAACCAAAGCAATTACGTTGGCGTCCTTGCCATCATGTGCTGCTTCTTAGAGCCTGTAGTCAGGTGTTATAGGAATTTGGCCTGCCTTGTGGAGCGTTCTCAAATCTTGACATTTATTTTTTTTTATTTTTTATAAGATTTTATTTATTTATTAGAGAGAGAGAGAGAGAGAGAGAGAGAGAGAGAGAGAGAGATCACAAGTAGGCAGAGAGGCAGGCAGAGAGGAGGGGAAGCAGACTCCCTGCTGAGCAGAGAGCCGGATGTGGGGCTAGATCCCAGGACCCTGAGATCATGACCTGAGCCCAAGGCAGAGGCTTTAACCCACTAAGCCACCCAGGCGCCCCAAATCTTGACATTTATGACTTAGCAGGGATCTCAAGGCCCAGGCCCAGTCCCCTGAGTTGGCCTCAGAGTAGACTTTGACCTTGATAATGGAACAGAATGAAGGACAAGTCTGTGTGAAAAACAAGTCAGAACAACTTGCATAATTTATGAAAATTTAGTCTGAGGGATCTTTGGTGGAAAATGATGGGAAGACATTGATTAAAATTCACCTTGAGAAGAGTTAGAAGGCCAAGAAAGTAAAGAAAATTGAGAAACAGAAATTAAGAACAGGAAATAGGAAGAATTCGGATTCCTCTCCCCTATTTCTTTGAGCCTAAGATGCCCTCTGTGGTACCCTAGGCTTCGAAGTACAAGTCTTCCCTGAACCTGCCTCCGGTGGGAGCCCGCCTCCAGCGGCAGGATGGAGGGATCATAACCTCTCTAGAGCAGCTTCATGAAAAAATCAACGAGATGAGGAACGTGTTCAACTCGCTGGAGAACAAGGTAGACACCCGTTTCTGATCCTTGGGGTGGGCTGTGGGCTGTCAAATGAGAGAGTTGAAGAGAGAGAGCAGAACAAAGATGTTAAGTCCATGTCCTCAGAATATTTTTTATTCACAAGGAATGGCCAGTTGGTGCTGGAAAACCAGTCTGTAACAGCTAAAGATACTGAGCCCCATGCCATCTTCAAGGCGACATGTTTCCGGTGTGATTATGCTCACATATGGCATCTCCTCCCTGACTGATCAGCGGATGTAAAGCTATATATCAGGCAATAGTGTTATTTTGGTGGTAGGTACCCAAGGGGCTCAAAGTAATATATGGGAAGAAAATGGGCTCCTAACCTAAAATGGTTTCAAAATCCCCAAAGTCCCTATATAACCTGGCTGTTAGGGAAAACTCTTTTTTTTTTTTTTTTTTTTTTTTGAGAGCTGGGGTTCTACAGGTGAGGAAGAGTCCTTTCCCCTAGGATCCTGTTGCTGTCTTTTGGTTCCTGGGGAAAACTCCACACATCCACCTAAGGGAGTAGTGATAATGAAACCTATTTCTGTCGGATAGTGGTTCCCTTTTTTTTCAAACAGGAAACCAGAGCACCTGAATGAATGTCAGGTTTCCTTCCTTCAATTTTAAAACTTGCACAGATTTGGCTTTGATATTATATTGCCGTCGATTTTGTTTATTTTGTTCACTGAAAATGAATTTACATAATGAGAATTACCAGATCAAAAGTAGTTGACCTGGTGATTTAATCCATTACGATGACTAGATTAGGACATGTATGAAGATCCATCACAAAGATTAATTAAAATTAAAAATGACTGGAGCAAAATGTAGATTGCTCATGTTGTTTCTCAGTCTTCCAGCCCTGAATGCTTGGCAGGTCCTGCTTTTTTCCTCAGAATGATCTCTTTGGTTCCTCTTATTTCTCACTATTCCTGGCCCTTGAAAGAAATCTTTGTGAGGCACAGTGCACCACAAAACCCTGTATTTTAAAAATGTGATGTAGGAGACCAAGTCATTTTATAGTGGGAGGTGTTGCTGTGAGTTGGAATCATCGGATGACCAGATTCTGAAAATGTTTAGAAGTACACATTGGAAGGAACTTTGTTAATTTTGTCAGAAGCTCTGTTTTAAAGAGAGAACTGAACTAAGAGTGCCTCTCCTTAGCAGAGTGTAAGATCATGAATTTCAAGAAAGTAATGTCATTATCTTATTGTTATTATTATCTTAACTTTCTGTCTGTTGAAAATGCTTTTTTTCATTTGTTCAATAAAAAAAACCCTGAACTTTAGAAGCGCTCCATTTTCTCCACATTTCTGTTTGTGCTTAACTTTTTGATGTGCCACTGAAAGGGGAAGAATTATTAAAATTTCGTGAACACCTTCTATGTACCAAGCATGCACTGCGGCAGGAAGCTTGCCTACATGTATTCATTTATTCTCCAGACAGCCCTGTGAGATAGGTGTCACAGTAGTTATTTTATGTTGAAGGAGACTGCTACAAAGTGGTTAACCAACTTGCCTGAGGTCTTACTTCTCATAGGAGAGAGCTAGGATTTGCACCCTATCTGACTCCAGAACTGATACCTTTTTCATGGTGTGGAAGTTGACAACAGAAGTCCAATGTGTGCATGCCTACACAACCAGGCTTGACTCTTGAAGAGAATTCAACATCACTCTCAACAGTGTGCTGAGCTCCTAACACTGTAGCTGTTTCCTGCCACTCAAATGCAAATGCCATTTTCTCCTTTTCCATGACATCGTCCAACATTCATATACATATTTATATGAAGTCTCTTCCCTTTCAAAGAAATTCTCGGATATGCTTAGTTATTACTCTTTTTATCATTTAATTTTTTTAAGGGAAAAATAAGTCAATTTCTTCAACTTCTATAACACCAGGGATAATATGACCCATCACTTCTTCCATGGGATTCAAAGAGTTACTGGATCAAGACTGTCTTTCACAAGTATATGTTGCTTTTCAAGTAAATCTCATTTTAATCAAAGGTGTTAGAATACATAGTAGCTCACAGGAGCACCTGTAAACTTAATTGTTTGCTTGCTTGTCACTATCGAGCTTGGGCATGTGCTATATAAAAAATTCCCTCTCTTCCCTAAAAGAATGGGACCAAGTTTGCTTTATGTTGTCTAAACTTTAGTTTACCAGGAAATGAGGTCTGTAGATTTTCAGGAGCCCGGTTTCTCAAACAAAATGAAAACTCAAGGGGCCAGTGGGAGTATTTATAATAGTTTATAGAAAACCGAATTCACTCTTGGTGATTATCTTTAGTTGCAGGCCTTGGCCTCTGAACTCAAAACTGGTTTCACGGAAGCAATGCAAGAACTGTCAAGAATTCAACATGGAGAATATGCTTTGGAAGAGAAGGTTAAGAGCTGCCGATGTTCCATGGAAGAAAAAGTTACTGAGATGAAGAATTCATTAAACTATTTCAAGGTAGGCTCCTCCTCCATTTCCCTGGCTAAACAGAGAGCTTCTTGGTCTTAGTCATAGAAGTAGAAAAACACCTTTTCATGTAGCAGCCAAATAAAAGAATTTTCCCTCTGGCCCATTTACTAATTGCCATGGGAAAAAAAAAATCTGTTTCATGTTTTTCTTTCTTGGATCTCCGTGTTAAAATTATAGACCGCAATAGAAATAAGATGTTCATCTCTCATTCACTGAACAAATATGTACTAAAAGCTCATTGTGTACTAGATATCATGTTATATTCTTTCACCCCTTTTACCAGATTCAATCGGTATCAATTCCTATTTTCCAGGAAGAGCTGAGCAATGCCATGTCAATGATTCAGGCCATCACTTCCAAGCAAGAAGAAATGCAACAGAAAATCGAACAACTTCAGCAGGAAAAGCGAAGGGAATCTCGAAAAGTTAAAGCCAAGTGAGTGTCTTACACAAAACTGGCCAACAGCAAACCCATAAGCAGAGAGGCTTGCGCGGTGACACTGAGACTACCATCCCCCCTACCCCTACGGACAGATAGCTAACCGGCTACCTACTGCTGGGATCTGCGGGTCAGCATGTGGGGGAGGTTATAGAATCACAAAAATTGGTTATGTTTAAAAATGGAAGGTAACTGTTGCATGGAAAATGCACTCAATTCATTAGGAAGTGAAATGAAAATGATATAAAATGACATGTAGAATTTTATTTCAACTGTAAAAACATGTGCAATAACAACTAGAAAGGTATATTTAAAACTGGTGATTGTTGTGTTGAGATAGTGGGGTCCCTCATGATCTTCTTTTTTAATTAGTTTTCTAAAATTTCTCTAATGCTGCTACTAGTTTACTTCTACCATTGAAAATACATTTATGTGAATATCTCAACCAGGTTGAATCAATTAAATTTCACCATTAAACATATGTAATCATTATTGTTATATGTTTTTAAATTATCAAATTTAAAATAGAAATATGGTAATAACATTTGTGTGACCCCGAAGAATGGCTTGTTTGTAGTTGAAGACCTGCTGCTTCCTGGTACCTTTGTGTTGCTTTGTTAAGTGAATGTAAATTATCCCAAGCAAACTGTCATCATTGCAAACTCTGTACAGATCCTGATGACAAGGAAGCCAGGAACGGAAAAACAAAAATATAAATATTACAATTAGGATGTGATTTGTACGTATTTGAAATTTTTTTCCAGCTTTGGCGATGAATTAAGTTGAACCCTAAGAACTGCTAGTATCTAGCTATTTTTAATTTACAAAAATAGTGCTTTTATATGGTTCAACCTAATAATTCAGAATTTTTCTTGAATTATTCTGAACTGATTCTCTTCTTAAGACCCTTTGTTTTCCTTCCCTAGGAAAACTCAAAAAGAAGAACATGGCTCACAGGCTGGGCCTGCTCAAGCACAAGGAAGTCCTTTCCGTTCAATCAATATCCCTGAGCCTGTTCTTCCAAGTGAAGACTTTACAAATCTTTTGCCTTCTCAGGCCTATGAAAAAGGTACAGTTTGCAAATCATATGGAATTAGCCAAGACTTTTCCCTTGATTCTTAGAGCTTAAGTAATAGTGAGAATGGGTTTATGTCTTCCATCCCTACAGGAAAATGATGTATAGCTCAGAATTTTCCCACCTATAACTGGAATTTATAAGAATCCAGAGGATCCTGGGGTGCCTAGGTGGCTCTGTGGGTTAAGTGTCTGCCTTCAGCTCAGATCATGATCCCAGGATCCTGGGATGGAGCCCTGCATCGGGCCCCCTGCTCCGCAGGAAGCTTGCTTTTCCTTTTCCCACTGCCTGCAGCTCCCCCTGCTTGTACTCTCTCTCTCTCTCTGTAAAATAAATAAAATCTTAAAAAAAAAAAAAAAAAGAATCCAGAGAAGCCTAAGAGAACAGGAGAATCTGCCCAATTTTAAAAGATTTTTTTGGGGGGAAATACTTATCTAGGTTCTAAATTTCAAATACTAACCCTAGAAGAAAAATGTTAGAAAAACTACTCACTCTAATAACTCGTTTCATTTTCCACATTACTTTTCTTTTCTTTTTTTTTTTTTTAAGATTTTATTTATTTATTTGTCAGAGAGAGAGAGACAGAGGCAGACAAAGGGAGAAACAGCTCCCCGCAGAGCAAGGAGCCCGATGTGGGACTCAATCCAAGGACCCTGGGATCATGACCTGAGCTGAAGGCAGCTGCTTAACTGACTGAGCCACCTAGGCATCCCTCCACATTACTTTTCAATCCTTGCCTCTCTGCATAGACTTTTTATTTTATTTTTTTAAAAATATTTTATTTATTTGACAGAGAGACACAGCGATAGAGGGAATACAAGCAGGGGGAGTGGGAGAGGGAGAAGCAGGCTTCGCTCTGAGCAGGGAGCCCGATGCGGGGCTCGATCCCAGGACCCTGGGATCATGACCTGAGCTGAAGGCAGACGCTTAACTACTGAGCCACTGAAGTGCCCCTGCATAGACATTTTAAAGATAAGTGTATTCTTAGCATAAAATTGTACGTTCGGCTCTTTTTTCAGCAAGGTTTCACTGATAGGAGAAAATCATATCTACCTTACCTGGCAGGGAGTGACAGGGTAACTCTGTACCCCTCCATCTCTGGAGAATCAGTGCGGGTGCTGTCTGTGGACTGACGGTCGCTAGCCACACCTCTGATCTGAGCGATGAGAGAACAGGTGATAGAAAACTGTTCCTGTGCTAAAGAAACTGGCTTTCCATCCAGTTACCTCCATCTATAACCATGTCTGGTTACACGTTTGCTACACCTCTGTATGCTCAGCAATGTCTAATAAAGCACCTTACATATGCTGGAGGGTAAACATACACATTGACGTTGTTTAGAGGAATTGTCCCTTTTTAAAAAATTTTTTTGGATCACATATAGAAAGTCTCCAGAAGAGGCTCACGGCCTTCTCAACCAATTGTAAGCTCCTCCGGGGCAGGGCTGGTGGCTTTCTACCCTGATGCCTTAAGGCAAAATATATTCCTAGACGATAAATGTGTTTTGAATCATTAAATTTAAAAATCTAAATCAGATGATTTTTAATCGGTATAACTTCAAAGTATGGATCTGCTTTTTTCTTTGTAGTCTTTTTACCCCTTTGAGTAGGTACTTTAGAGACGGATAAGTGCAGCCTGGGAAAACTAACTGATCCATCTGTGATGAGTGGGTTCATCGCAGGTAGTTCTATTTTCTCTGCTCCATGTCATGAGGAGCAGGACGTAAAAGGATGGTCTTATTAGGAAAGAATATAGGATTGCCTTGGAGAGTAGAGGTCAGATCAATGCCAGGTCTGCTGGGGAAGTTGAACGTGTTTGTAAGATAAAAGATTAAAAACTACATTTGCAAAGTGCTCAGATGGAGTTCAGTGAACTGTATGGTAGCAACTCCTTCCTTTCCTGTAATAATAGACATGGCTTATATACAAAGTTTATTCAACTGAGTTACTGCAGGATTTTTGCCAAATAACGTGCCATAAGAAGGCATTCTGGATATGAGAGGTGGTAGGTTATGCTGAAACTCAGGATCTAAGGGCCAAACTTTAGAAAGGGCTAGCTTGCCTACTGTTAGTTATAAAACGGTGCAATTGTTGTTTATTGCTCCAAAATTCAGTAGCTTAAAATAGCAAACATTCATTATGTTCTAGTTTCTCTGAAGCAAGAATCTGTGGGTGCCTCCGGCTCAAGGTCTTTCATGAGAATGCAGTTAAGGTGTTGATTGTCCCACTACCTGTTCGTCTGTCCTTCGATCCATCCATCACCCCAGACGCTGATGTAGACGGTGGAAACAGTAATGAATGATAAAACAAACATCCCTGCCCTCATGGAAGCAGACAACAAACAAGATAGATAATGTGTAGTATCTTAGTGATAGGGAGAAAAATAAGGAAACGCAGGTGTAATTCTAGAGATGGTGCCAGGGAAAGACCTGAAGGAAGTGAGGATGGGAGCTTACGCACATGGAGGGGAAGAAAGGGAACAGCCCACGCCAAGGTCCTGGAGGAACATCACTGAGATGTTCAAGATGGAGCAGGAGCAGTGGTGCTAAAGCAGAGCGAACAAGAGAGACAATAAGAGATGAAGTCTTAAGAAAAGAAGGAAACACCAGGCACTGGTGGGGGCAGATATTTTAGGGCTTTATGGTCATTATAAAGCCTTTGGCTTTAATGCTGACCTGGGAAGCCATTGGAGGGCTAAGCAGAGGAGGGGCAGGGTCTGACTTAACATTTGAACAGCATCATCCTGGTTCTTCTCATCCTCACCATCATAGTTAGACAATAATTTAGCTCTTACTGTGTGCAGTTTACACATATTAACTGATTTAATTCTTGTCGTAGTCTAGGAGATAATGCCACTTATTTTATCTTCTTACAAATGTGAAAATGGTGTGCGCTTGAAATTTTATTTTATTTTTGGCTCTTCTGTCCCCTCAGTAAGCTGTCAGCTGTGAGTCTGCCCCAAGTGTCTGGCTCAGAGAAGGTGCCAGCCCCTGTTAGTGAATACTGATTGAAAGCCTTCCTTTCTCTGCAGCCCAAGAGTCCAGATCCATGCATGTTGCAGACAGTAATATGAAGGGAATGATGGGTCCTGGTAAGTAGCTCTGTGTTTAGTTCTCTTCTAGCAACTCTACCCTTTCCTGGCTTCCACCTTCCCTAATCCCTCAGTCCCAAACCAGGCTTGAAAGAAGTCAGGCAAGATAAAGCACTATAGTTACTAAGACTCCAAGATGTGTAGTGGAGTAAGTCAGTGTTTCAGTTAAACCAAGGAGAGAGAGGGGTGGAGAAGTTTAAGACAAAACCAGTATTCTTGGTTCTTTCTGGCTCATGTCAATTACCACTGAGATAATATTTGCTGAGAAACTAACAGGTATATGTAGTATGACCTAAGTTTTCTATGGACACATTTTATAATTTATTTAATTTAAAAGTTATTTACTTAATAGATAATGCACCAGTATTTTATAAATTATTTCATCTTCTCTCCCTCCATTCCTCCTTCCTTTTTGCAACTTACCATTATCGGGCCCAAGGAAGACAAATTCCAAAGGAAAACATTGTCTTTGGCATCTTTCTTCTTCTGTATTTTCTCTCCTGGCGTGCTGGCCTAAAAGGAAGGAGATACAGGCAGTCAATGCATACTTACTACAAATTAATCATATTATTTTATAAATTTATTTTTTTAAAAAACGCCTTATTTAGTAGAGACTACATACAAAGAGTGGAGGATGCATAGGCTGGAAACAGAGGTGACTTTGCAACTGTGGAAACTTTTAATCCTTAGTTGATGTATTTAACCCTTGAGGGATAGTTTGTATCCAAACAGGGGCATAATATTTCAGAGTTAATAACAAATGTAATTTTTTTTTTAAGTCGGATCTTTTAAAAAAAAAAAAAAAAGTCGGATCTTGACGGCGGGTGTTATTTTTCAGGAATGAACCCAACAACTCCAGAAGCAGAAGAAAATCTTAAGTCTTGCCTCTCAGCTGACATCCAGCCCAAAAGCCATCTCTCATCTGGTGTGTGGAGGCAGCCGAAGGATGGTAAAGAATGGGGCGAGGAATATGTCACGAAAGACCACCCAGATAAACTCAAGGATGCTGGCCAGGGCAGACACAGCTCCTTGGAAAACGTTTTATGTGAAACCTCTTTAGCTGGTAAGTCCCAAGGGGAAATACAGGCTGAAATTTTGAAGAACAGGAAACAGGCTAGCATTACAGGAAACAGGCTAGTTATTACAGGCTAGAATCCTTACAATATAGGTTCAGGGGACACATGAGATCATTTGGTCTCCGGTTTCCTTTTCAGATGAATGCTAAAGCCTGCAGAGGTAGAGGGACTCACCTGAGGTCACATGGCCAGCTTGGGACCAGCACTCGATTCTGGGTGTCCATGACATTTAGTAACGCAGTGCTTTGGGGGGGAAAAAAGGCATAAAGTTGGTGGAGAAGAGGGAAGCATTTTGTGAACTATGTAGTCAGTGATGCGAAATCTTCAAAATGTGCATCTTGGTTCAGTCACCAAAATACCAAACACTGCAACAGGGTCTGTCCTCCCTCCCTCCTTTTTCCCTTCTTTCCCCTCCTTTGCAAATATCATAAATTGCTACTCAACACTTATTATATGTCACATAATGGCATTTGCCTCCAACTATTTTGTGGAAGGCAATTTTTAAAAATTAATTTTTACTATCAAACACATGAAAGATTAAATAGTACTAAAACATTTATTAGGAAGAAAACAGCAACCACTTTAAATTGTTTTCACAGTTTCTTCTGGTACTTGCTTCCATGTTTTAAAACAATTTTATGTTGCTATTTTTTTTTATCAGTATTTTACTGAGGGATAATTTACATACAGCAAAGTTCACAAAGCTTAAGTTTAAGCTCATTGACTTTCTACGTATATATGTATAGCCCCTCGTGATCACTACCTGCATCAAGATACACAATATTTCTGTTACCCCAGAGAGTTCACTTATGTACCTTATCACCCAAAGAACCACTATTCTGGCTTCTGTCACTGTAAATTAGTTTCGTCTGTTCTCGGACTTCATACAGAGGGAATAATACAATGTGTAGTCTTTTGAGTCAGGCTTCTTTCTCTCAGTATAATGTGTAGTTCATTTCTTTTGTCAATCATTGAATAAATTTACTACAATTTGCTTATCTGTTCTCCTGTTGATGGACGTTTGGATTGTTACCCATTTAGGGCTGTTATAAGCAAAACTTATACAAGTCTTTTTTGGATGACTGCCCTCATTTCTCTTGGGTATATATGTAGGAGTGAAATCTCTAGATTAGGGGATAGGATTATGCTAAACTCTGAAAGAAAACATCAAACCGTTTTCCAAAGTGGTTGGGACATTTTATACTCCATCCAGTTATGTCCGTGAGTTTTGGGTCACACCCTTCCCAATGTTTAGTATGGTCAGCCTTTTTAATTTTAGCCACTCTCATGGGGTATACTGGTATTCTAGTTTGGATTTGCACTTCCTCGATGACTAATGATGTTGAGTGTTTGTTCATGTGCTTAGTAGTTAGTTGTACATTTTCTTTTATGGAATGCCTGTTTAAGTCCTTTGTCCAACTTTTAAAGTGCATTATCTTCTTATTATCAATTAGTAGAATTTCTTAATCTATTTGGGATATGATTTCTTTATTAGATGTATGTGTGGAGAATATTTTATTCTAGTATGTGGCTTGTCTTGTCAAATTCTTAACAGTCTTTTGATGAATAGATGCTCTTAATTTTGGTGAAGTTGGTCAATTTTAAATTTTTTATTAGATTGTGACTTATGTGTCCTTCCAAGAGATTTTTGCCTACCCCAAAGTTGTGGAGATATTCTAGTATGTTTTCTTCTAAAATCTTTATAGTTCTAATTTTTTTTTAAAGATTTTATTTATTCATTTGACACACAGAGAGAGAGATTACAAGTAGGCAGAGAGGCAGGCAGAGAGAGAGGAGAGAGGAGGAAGCAGGCTCCCTGCTGAGCAGAGAGCCCGATGCGGGCCTCGATCCCAGGACCCTGGGATCATGACCTGAGCCGAAGGCAGTGGCTTTAACCCACTGAGCCACCCAGGCGCCCTATAGTTCTAATTTTTACATATAAATCTATTACTTATTTTTTTTTTAGATTTTTTTAGGTAAACTCTACGCCCAGTATGGGGCTCAAACTCACAACCCCAAGATCTAGAGTTGCATGCTCTACTGACTGAGTCAGCCAGGAGCTCCAGTCTATTATTTATCTTGAATAGATGTGATGTATGGTGTGAGGAAGGAGTCCAGGTTCATGTTTTCCTCATATGGCTGTCCAGTTGCTTCAACATCATTTATCAAAAGTATCTTTCTTTCCATATTGAATTGTGCAAAGAACGTCAAGTGATTCACATATGGGTGGGTCTAATTCTAGACTCTATATTCTTTTTATTCCTCTTAGTAGAGAATTTAAAACTTGACAGTATTGAGTGTTCCATTGGAAGAACATGGTATATGTCTCTCTTTATACAGGCCTTCTTTTTCTTAGCAATGTAATGGAAAATCTATCATTTACACTCTTCTTTTCCCCCCACCAAAGCCCTTGCCCTAGAGTCTTCTGTCATCCTATCCCATTCTGGCCAGTTGCACTTCTGCCAGCCTGGGACTTTCTCTTCCTAGGAATTCCTTTCATGATTCTCCTATGTTAGATTCCCTTTTGTTTGTTTTTGTCTTGTGTATCTTTGTTGGTTTCTTGGTTTATTCCTTGTTTCTTTTTTTTTTTTTTTTAAAGATTTTATTTATTTGACACACAGAGAGAGATTACAAGTAGGCAGAGAAGCAGGCAGAGAGAGAGGAGAGAGGAGGAAGCAGGCTCCCCGCTGAGCAGAGAGCCCGATGCGGGCCTCGATCCCAGGACCCTGGGATCATGACCTGAGCCGAAAGCAGAGGCTTTAACCCACTGAGCCACCCAGGCGCCCTATTCCTTGTTTCATAAAACCCATTGTCCAGTAGCTTCCACGTGCTTTGTTGATAATTTCGGTGAATATAAAGTCATTTCCTCATCATTTTGAAGCAATTGTTCCATTGTCCTCTAGTTTCCAATGTTACTATTGGAAAGTCCAATACCATTCTGATCCCCAGTCCTTTGTGTGTTATCTGATTATTCTCTCTGGTAACTTTTAGGATCTTTACCTTTGGTGTGCTAACATGTCACAGTGGTGTGAGAATCTTCCTCATTAATTATGCTGGGCACAGTGGGCCCTTTCCTCTAGAAATGTGTCTCCTGGTATTTTTTTTTCTATTATTAATTTGATAATAACCTCTCATCCATTTTCTCTTTTCTCTGAAATTTCTACTAATTTGACGTTGGGTCTCCTGGATTGATGTTTCTCCACTACCATCTTTTTCTAGTCTCTTTTTCTTCTACATGTCTTTTTCTTGGTTTTGGGGGGGAGTGGGGAAGAAGGCAGGAGATCTTGATTTTATCTGCCACCCTTTTATCTTTGAAAAAATGCCAACAATTTCCTCCTCCTCCTCCTTTTTTTTTTTTCTTTTTGGAATGTTTTCTTTTCTTAAAAAAATAGCATCCTGTAACTATTAAATGGGCAGAATGTTTTTCTCATATCACTTTGAGGATATTAATCATGAGATTTTTAAAAAAGATTTATTCACTTATTTTTTATAGAGAGAGAGAATATGCGAGTGGTGGAAGGGGCACAGGGAGAGAGAAAGAATCCTTGAGCAGACTCCCCACTGAGCAGGGAGCCCAATGCAGGGCTCGAATCCAGGACCCCATGACCTAACCTGAAATCCAGAATCAGTGCTTCACTGGGGCGCCTGGGTGGCTCAGTTGGTTAAGCGTCTGCCTTTGGCTCAGGTCATGATCCCTGGGATGGAGCCCCACATTGGGCTCCCTGCTCACGGGGGAGCCTGCCTCTCCCTCTCCCTCTGCCTGCCTCTCTCCCTGCTGTGCTCCCTCTCTCTCTGTGTCAAATAAATACATAAAATCTGAAAAAAAAAAAAAAGTCAGTTCTTCACCAACTGAGCCACCCAGGTACCCCTTAATTATAGGATTTTTTAAAAGTTTTGTTTCTGCATTGTCTCTTTTTTTATTAATGTATAATTGACATAAAATATTGTATTAGTTTCAGATGTACAACATAATGATTTGATATTAGTATATATTGTGAAATGATCATCGCAATAAGTCTAGTTAACATCATCACCACACCAGCTACAAATTTTTTTCCTTGAGGAGAACTTTTACAACTACTCTTTTAGCAACTTTCAATTATGCAAAACAGTGTTATTAACCATGCTGTACATTACATCCCCTGCAATGTCTCTATTTATTCAAAATGTGTATAAACCTTTTTTTTTCCTCTTTCTTTTATGGTGTAAGTTTGATTCAAATGTCTGAGGATCCTTAGCTGATTTTTTAAAAATATATATCTAAGAGAGAGGCCCTAAATAAAAACAAACGACGATTCTATGTTGGCCAACCTTACCAGTAAACGGACTTCACTATAGGCTAATCAGGTGGCAAATCAACTTGTTGGTAGCTGACCTCTTTATGTCAGTGTCCGTAGGTTCTTTTCCCTCGGGTAGTTCACTTTCTTCAGTGGCAGATCCTCCAGTCTCCTGCCTGGAGAGTACAGCTCTGGCCGCTGGGATTGTGGGAAGACCTGTGGGGGGAGGGGCTCAGGGGAGTCTCCCCATTCAGCAACCAAGACTTCTCTGAGTCCCCTTGTTTTCATGTTGGCATCTCGACCCTTCCCTCTACAGTCTTTAGTCCAGACCCCAGAGATAAGGGCCCCTCTAGTTTAATTTTCCCCATTTTCCCATGGCAGGGCTGGTGGTGGTGAAGGAGCAAGCCATCTGGCATGGGGAGAGGGGGCCTGGGAGTTCAATTGCACTATATGTAGACTAAGTCTCCTGTTTTCAGCATTACTCCTTATTTGTACTTTCTGTGGCACCTGGTGCCTCCACTCCTTGAACCTTTCTGCTTCTCAGCAGATTTTCCATCTGCAGATGAGAACACCAAGGTTTTGCGCCCTTACTCTGCTGAATTAATTACCATGCTTCCACTCTTGTTTTCCATCTTCTGAAAATGTGCCGATGTCTCTTTTTATTGCTTTCAATGTCTTTTTTATTGCTTTCTATCATTTAATCGAGTTTTGGGAAGGAATGGTTGACGAAAATCCCCTTTGTTTTTTAAAGCTAAAAGACAGACTGTGGCTCTAGAACTGCTTGAGTCAGAGAGAAAATATGTCATTAACATCTCTCTGATCCTGAAGATCAAGGCAACATTCCAAGGGTCAGATGGAAAGAGGAATTCCAAAGAGAGAAGGTATCCATGTGTTCATTGCCTTTGCTTTTCAGATTGATTAACATTTAAGGTAAGTTGTTTATTGTTTCCACTTGGGGAATTCTGGGACCTGTGAAGAGTTCCAGAAATAGTCTTTGAAGAGAGTGTAGGCAGTGACAGCAGGTAACGCCTGGCAAATCTCAGATTTAGACTTGGAGCAGATAAGAAAATGAATAGAGTCTCTGAGACCTTCAGTGTCACTGGAATGTCTGTAAAGAACCGAAAGGGGGAATAAATGCTATGGTGAGGGGGACATTGCTCTCTGTTGCCATCTGCATGTCTTCCTGGGATCACAGGTCTCATGGAGGTAGGAGGGAATGGACCCGGTGGAGGTCTGAAGCATTACGCAGCCATTAGATAAAGGGCACAGGGCTGATGAACTCTGGACTCGGACCTTTCTTACGTGTTCCGGTGTTCCCATAGTGCTAGACGGTGCCTCTGTGTGTGTGTGTGTGTGTGTGTGTGTGTGTGTGTGTGTGTGTTGGGGTGGTGCATCCACAGGGTCTGCAGTCTATTTTAATAGCATGCCAGCTCCAAGATTACAACACTCCTTGATTGCTTCTATTTGTCATCTTTATATCTTCTCTGCTTCTTCTCCATTAAGAAAAGCAGGAAGGAGGAAACTCTGATTTGGTGGAAAGGACTAACATCGTGAAGATGTAATAATCCAGATTAGTTGAGGAAAAGGCTAATCCAAAAGAATGGAAAGTCTGGATTAGGGACTATTACAGATAAATGTAGCATTAATAGTTTAAATAGTCTATCAGGTAATGGACACTGGTGGTTCATAAATCGTGCATCTATCTCGGGAAGCCCATACTTGTATTTTCCTGCTCTTTACCATCCCCCAATTGTACTTGGCTTTGCGGCTGCCAGCAATACACCTAGTCCCCAGAACACAGTGCTCTGCCTATCCAAATGGCTGAGGTGAGGGAATATTCCCTGACAGACTCGAAAGTGGCTTGACTATTTTCAAGAGTCATTTTACTGCAAAGCTGAGGTGAGCAAACTACAGAAAACAACAAGGAACAGAAAGGGTCATGTGAAAAGGCTAAAGCTCTGCCCCCTAGCGGCCCTGGATGGAGCTTCATCCTCTCTCAGTGGCCACCCAGATTCTCGCTGATCGCTGATAGTTTCTTCCCCATCTGGAATCCAACTTATCTCACCCTCCCACATTGCCCCTTCAGCCCTCTGAGATGTCTCTCCAGACTCCGGCTTCCTCGCTGTTGCTAGAGACCTGCTCTGTTTACATTAATCAAATCGAAAGGCGAGTCTACCTTTTGGTGTGGTATTGTTTGCACATCCGGGAGTCTAAGCCAGCAGCATCTCCTCCTTGTCTCTGAAAATCTGGGGATGGGGAAGGAGAGAGAGAGAGAACTGTTTACTCTGGAACATGGTAACCAGGCACTTCATTGAAAACTTCATGAGATCTTCACAAGAACCCTGTGAAGACTACCTTATAGATGAAGAAACTAAGGCCCACAGGGCTTTAAAGCCACACAATTAGTGCTAGGATTCGAACCCAGGCTTGCCTGCCCCTGTCCTTGTGACCTTTCCACATCACATCACTTCTCTGAGGACCTTGTTGTTTCCAAGACATCACCTGACTAACAGCATGTCAGGTTTCTCAGCCAGAAGCAGACTTTCTGTCTGTTCCTATTTCACAGTGTAGGCTTCCCTCTTAACAGCCCGTACGTTCTTACTTCAGATCTCAACTGGTTTGTCAGGTGCTAGAAATGTTCTTGGCTCACCGAAGCTCTCTTCTACTTGCTCTCACTTCCTGCTTGTCTAGGATGTTTTCTCATGACTCATGACTGAGGATGGATCGATCTTCCCCAAATCCTGAGATCAGAAAAAGCTTAAAACTATCACATAATCCCCCATGAAAGTTAGAAAGCAGTTTTTGCTCATATCCACGATCATGCTGCTGATGTTAGTTATTTACTAAGCTAACCCTCTTTTTTCTTTTCATAGCCCAAGACGAGAAAAGCCAGTAGTCAATACTCTCAGGACTAATATAAAGACTCGAGTTCTGAGCTTTGCAGTGGTGCCATTTTTCCACCGTAGGCTTATATTTCCAATATCCTCCTTCACTCACTACATTTCTTCTTCTTCTTCTTCTTTTTTTAGATTTTATTTACTTATTTGATACAGAGAGAGAGATCAGATCACAAGTAGGCAGGGAGGCAGGCAGAGAAAGAGAAGGAAGCAGGCTCCCCACTGAGCAGAGAGCCCGATTCGGGGCTCGATCCCAGGACCCTGAGATCATGACCTGAGCCGAAGGCAGAGGCTTTAACCCACTGAGCCACCCAGGCACCCCATTTCTTCTTTTTTTCTAAGCTTTTCTGAAGCCTCCGTGGGTACTTTAAATAGGCCGGCTGAACGAAATACACAACAGAACGAGATTATTCCTTTCCTCTACTGGCCGTTTTCCCCATGCAAAGATGAAAATAAGTTAGCAACATGTCCCATCTTCCCCACCATACATTGCAAGCCACCACCACTTTCTACCCCTGCTGTAAAGTAACCCAGGGGTGAAAATAAAACCCACTGCAACTACAGCCGGACCCTCAAAACTGACGTTGTCACACCTTCTCAAACCTACACAGTAAAACTCTAGGTTTTCCCTGGAGCAAAGTAAAACCCTCCAGAGCCTCTTCAGTCTGTTTCAAGCCAGCCCTGCCTCTGGCTGAATGAAAGGGCTGGAAACTGCAGGGGCACCCGCTGCCAGCTGAGGTCTGAATGGAACTTGTGGGCGGCTGTTCATTTGCTGGAGGATCGCAGAAGTTGCAGTTCTTGGCCTTCTCTGGTCTGATTCGCCTAGATAGAGTTCCAAGCTCAGGATCAAACAGTCCTGTCTGCCAGAATCCTTGCGGGGAGGAGCAAGGTCAGCCTGACAGGATTGCCAGTCAGCCTTCCGAGCTGAAACCCACATCCACGAAGAACGCTGTGTGCTAGGATCACCACCAGGTGGCACACACTTCGTCACAGGAGCCCCTCAAATTTGGTCGCGTCCTGGGGCTGAAGCTCAGGAGTTATTCTGGCCAAAAATTAGACGGGCAAGAGCGAAGTTATTGATTTGAAACCCTAACTGGGTTTTCCTTGATGGCCTTTAGTGTATTTCCCTTGTTGTTTAAGTACTGTATTGTGGGAGTTGAAATAACTCTGCAGGTTTTAAAAAGAATAAACTGCTCATGCAGTTGCTATAATTTCAACCCTAGTAAGGAATGGGGTAACCCTAGTAAGAAGTTGAGTACTTAATACTTTCACCTTCATGAAAACGTTGCTCCTGGGAGTCAGGGGTAGCTCTGGGCAAAACAAGGAAACAGGTCACGTGTATGTCTAAATGGCTTGCTTCTTTCTCCTTCCGCTCTCCAGCTCCTGGCTCGCCTCCTCCACACTCCTCTCTGATTTCAAATAAAATCCTTATTAAATAAATCTTTTTTTCAATATTTGGTATAGAACACACTGTAGGCCATTGTTCATGGAACTTTTGTGTTTCCATGATCCTTGATGGGAGCAATAACCTTTTCTGACCCTCACCCTGAAATCTCAAACCATTATTACCCCAGTGGACAGTCCAGGAGGTACCTGGACTCCAACCAAGTTACCAGCTCTCCAATTCTGCAAGGACACTGGTCACGGTGTAGCAGAAGGCAGATTTCTCAAAAGAAAGAGAAAGAAGGGCAGGCCAGGTGAGGCCAGGCAAGGCCCAGAGAGGAGTAAAGAGAAAAAGAAAAGAGATCATCTAAGAGATATTACATGACCTATATGGACAACCCATCTCAAAGTCAGATCTCACCATGGCATTGTTCCCTAACATCTTTCAGTGCCACACTGAAAGTCATGGTAGCCTTGGGTAGGGAGAAATCTTTCACATTGGGATCTTTCATAGGTACAGTATTTTACTCTTTCAGTTCTTTCTTCCATCAGCTTTATGGTCTCCTCCACAGTCAGACTGTCTCCTAGCCAGCCCTCCAAATTCCCTCTGATCTGGACAGGCATTACTTAGATCTTCTGAGCCCACTGCGACAGCCATAAGGGCTTCAATCGGGAAGCCCCTCCACTTGTGTTGATGGACCAGCTGGCTTCGCATGTGTGGAGATTAGTGGCTCGGGACGGGCAGGGGCAGAAGGCCAGAGTGAAGGAGTCTTTGTATCTTTTCACAGGGGGCTGGATACCCTCTCTGTTATCTGTGTCTTCTCTGAGCTATAGCCGCAGGGGAGTCTTTGCTTGACTTGTAGATGGATGGAAAAAGCTTTTTTTAAAAAAATTTTTTTTTAATTTTATTTATTTTTTTGGAGGGGAGTTTGAAAAAACTTCTTATCAAACCAGTGTTCTTCCTCCTGTTCTCCTGTTTGGTTCAGGGTTGGCAAAGCACCCCGATTGTGCACTGATTTATTCTCGTTGGACCCTGGGGGAATATCCAAGCACGTTCAGCTCTCAGTGGCAAGCAGACCTCCACTTTCATCTTCGTTAAACTTGTGGTCTTGCAAGCACAAGGGGACCTACTCGCAGTTCCCATAAGTCACCAACTTAGAGCTTGAATCCTTGCTGTAGCCCAGCAAAACTCCATTCCCTTGTGGCTTCCATCCTCATTCCTACAGGCCCCTGATTGCCCCCACCCTGCTCCATGCAACCCCTTCCGCCTCCTGTGATTCTCTCTCTCTCTCTCCTCTCCACCACATCCTTCTCTGACACCTCTCTTTCTCCCTTCGTTTCCTCTGGAAAAACAAACCAACCAACCAAAACAAACTGAGGCACACCTAGGGATGGGGGAGAGGGATGTGAGAGGAGGAAGGGCTCTGTGAAGCTCCAGGGAGTAGTCCCCAGGCCTCCCCAGGCAAGACTGTGTCCTTGCCCGGTATCCCTCTTTGAAGGGAAGGGAAAGGAGCACTTTCACACACCCATCCCCTGAGCATCCAGGTGCTGGCTTTACCCAAGTGTTCCTTTTTACCTGAATCGGAGTCTCTTACCCAGTAGCTAAGAATGTCAAGTGCCACCTTAGTGCTGACATCTACTACACTAATTAGAATAGACTGTGTTGCACATCAAGTGGGAGTAACTTCAAAATCTTGGAAAAGAGTTCCCTTAGAATTTCTACTGTCTCATAAATGAGACAGTAACAGTTTGGCTTTAAAAAGGCCATTCAAAAAATAAATAAATAAAATAAAAATAAAAAGGCCATTCAAGGAGCACCTGGCTGGCTCAGTTGGAAGAGTGTGGTCTCAGGTTTGTGAGTTTGAGTCCCACGTTGGGTGTGGAGATTACTAAAACAAACAAATAAACCTAAAAAAATAAAGCCATTCAAGTGATGTGTTCTTTATTAGTGCGATATACATTTGTGTAGGAGCCATTGATAAAGGGGTTTTTTTATTTTAATTTTTTAAAAGATTTACTTAAAAAGAATAAAATAAAAGATTTATTTATTTAGTTTAGAGGAAGAGAGCAAGCGAGTGCATGAGTTGGGGCAGAGGGAAAGAATCTTCACGCAGACCCCCCTGCTAAGCAAGGAGCCCAACACCGACCCTGAGGTCATGACCTGAGCCAAAATCAAGAGTCGGACACTTAACCAACTGAGTCACCCAGACAGCCCTAAAGGGGTCTTTTTTTTTTTTTAACATCTTGAGGTTATTTGCTATTAGATCTATAATGTCAAACTTAAAAAAAAAAATCCTGAATGCAGAGCTGTGACTCAGAATATTTTGAATGACTGGGAAAACAGAACCTTCGACATACGTTCTTATAGGGTCTTTTCTTCCGTACACCTGGTTTGTGTGATCCTGTCTCTATTCTGTTTCAAGCCTCTTCCCTGGCTCTTTACGGTACCTTGTCCAGCAGCACCTAGACTTGCTTCATGCCCTGCAGGAAAGGGTCCTGAAGTGGCCACGCCAAGGAGTTCTTGGAGATTTATTCCTTAAGTTGACAAATGATGAGGTAATTTTTAAAAAAAAATCCTTTCTGAACTTGAATTACATGCATCTGTGTCTCCCTTGTCTGCTTCTTTGAACAGAGAACCTCAAATCAGTGATTTTCAGGGTTAGGAAAACTGCTGAGATCTAGTCTAACCTCCTCACTCTACAGATAATGAAATAAAGTTCAGAGACGTTAAAAAACTTTGCTGAAATCACTCGGCTAGGTAGTGGTGGATCTATGACCCAAGCCTCCTAATTTCCCATCCATTGCTTCCCACTGTACTGTGTCCAACTGCCCCACTGAAGATGCACGTAAATGTGTGTGTGCGTTGGTGTAAAAATATATACACATGCACATACATGTCCATCCACACGCACAGAATAAATATAGGAGGGTTTGTGTATATGTATGTATTTCACACCTAATTTCATTCCTTAGAGATATTTAAAACTGTGATGGGCAGCTATCTTTCTTGAATGTTTTTTATTTTCACTTCCTTGGAGAAAAATGTGCTAAGTTTCAAAATCTCTGTAATGTTCTGCAAAGAAAATATGACCCAGGCCAGAGGTTGCAAACTCTATCGCCTACAGGGCCAGGCAGTTATATGTATATGAGTGGAAGTAAGTGGAATGTGGTACAATATGGACTGTTGGGAGGTGAGCTTAAGCACATATGCTTTTCTACAGGAAATATTATCCAATTATTATTCAGGAAGAAGGGACTAGAGTTGCCAGATCTGATATTTGAAGAGACACTGGCAATCCAGAATTTTGTGTGAACATTTCTGATTTTAAAAATATTGTGTGGGCTAATTAAAATTGGTCTGCAAGCCAGAGTTAGCCTGCAATCAAACTCTATATATCAACGATGTAGGTGAAATACAAAGTTTACATATTATTTACTTATATGGATAGAATGCAATCCCTCTAATATCACTTTTACTCATTTGTATTCAGTATGCTTTCTTGAGCTGAAAATTGTTGTATCTGTGGGAATATAACTGTTGGAAGCTGAGAATTGCTTTCCTGAAAGCATATTGTATAGGTGAATAAGCAATTGGTGGAAATACACAATTAGTGGAAAAAGTTGAGAATCACTGGTCTAGACACCAGGAGGTGGGTTGGACAAAGTTCCTTACTGGATGTAGATGACTGAAATTAAAAGTAACTTAAAAACAAAATAGGCATTTTTATCATCTAACAATTTAAAAATACTTTTTCAACATACGTGGCCCCTCTGTGCTGCGTTGGTTTTTCACTTTCTCCCACTGAAACAGCAATATTGAGTTTTGGTTCCCAAGTCCATAGGGATATTTACCTTAAAACCAAAAAGATTAAAAAAAATTAATTTAAAAACAAAAAACATATTAATGAACACATTAAATAAACAATTACGATAATCTCTGGAAAGTACTCCTTTTTGATATACGTGACTCTATAAAAATATTAGCTGTTATTCCTGCTTCCAGGTTCTTACCATGCATTTTTGTGTTTGTTTTCAAGAATAATTTCTTGGATTATTATGTTGCCTACCTAAGGGACCTGCCTGAATGCATCTCTTTGGTTCATGTTGTTGTTCTGAAGGAGGTAAGGTAACTCGGTGTGTGCACTGCCCTTTAGTTATTTGTGCATCTGTAGGTTTTTGCTCATCCACCTTGGGGAATACAATGCACTCAGCTTGTCTTCCAGGCTGGTAATGGCTCGAAGAGAGCCACGGACACTCCTACCCCGGGTTAAAGGAGCCCACTCCAGGATGAGTGCCAGTGCTTTGGTCCTTGCCCTACTTTACTGACTCTCTTTTCTATTCCATTGGAAGTCTGCACAAAGTAAACAGGTGTTCTTAGCAGAGATCTTCAGGCTGCGGGTTGTACGCCGAATGAGGGTTTTTTTGCCCCCAGGCTCAGACAGTTTGAATCGGAGTATTAAACTCAAATCATCCTGTGTTTGTTAGTTTATAAGATCATAAAGTGGTTCTAATCATGTAGCTTCAAGTATTGCTACTGCAATGCTATATTCGTTGCTCAATAAGCCCACATAAATATCTAACAATTCGAGTTATTTTAGGTCAGTAGGAAGAAACTATCGGAGGCCTAAAGTTAAGAGTTAATCAAGTTTCACAAGAGGTGAGGGTCTCTTATTCATGTTTTACTTGACCCCCCCCCCACTACTCCCAACCCTGTAAGTATAATGCCTACCACGTGTTAGAACTCAGCAAATATGTGAGAAAGGGAAAGGGAGGGAAGGGGAGGAAAGGAGTGGGAATGGCAGGGATGGAATGAGAAGGAAGGGAAAGAAAGGGACGTGGAGAAAATCCAGTGCGCTTCGTCTGCCCGGCCAGCTGACCAGTTCCTGGTTATATTCTTTCTCCACCCTCACGAGGCTCCAGTCCGCCCTTAGTGCCTACTAGGAAGCCACTGCAATGAGTACTTCCGAGAGAATCTTCATGAATCCGCTCAACCGAAATACAATGCATTGGGCGCCCACTGCTGCCCAGCACTGTGCTAAAGAGGGTGAGGGGGGAGGAGGGGGGTTGCTGGAAAGTTGGGTGGATTCAAAAGAAGTACATGATATGCTTCCTGCTACAGAAGAATTGTCCCGGGCGCCTGGGTGGCTCAGTGGGTTAAAGCCTCTGCCTTCGGCTCAGGTCATGATCTCAGCGTCCTGGGATCGAGGCCCGCATCGGGCTCTCTGCTCAGCAGGGAGCCTGCTTCCTCTTCTCCCTGCCTCTCTGCCTACTTGTAATCTCTCTCTCTGTGTCAAATAAATAAATAAAATCTTTAAAAAAAAAAAAAGAAGAATTGTCCCCTTGACCATGTCACTCCAATAAAGGATCCAATGAAGGATCATGACACTCTAGAGAAAGAAAATGCCTTGGGAATAAAAAACCCTCCCTACTCTGGTAGAACTGACTTTGGGGTTCTGCAGCCAGAGGTGGAGGGACACTGGAGGGTGACTCTACCTTTCTTTCATTCAGGGTGATGAAGAGATTAAATCTGACATCTACACACTGTTTTTTCACATAGTCCAGCGCATCCCTGAGTACCTGATACATCTGCAGGTAGGCATTGCTGGGAAGCCACCAGACTGATTTTCAAGCTAACTACTATTCGTGGCTTGCAACTGAGAAACACGGTAAAGGGTCGAGGAAGAATCAGTGGTATTTCCAAGGAGTAATGAAATGATTTAGATTGATTACCCCATTCCTACTTTGTGGTATGAACTGAAATCTCGATCTCTAAAAATTTTTGGCTCGTGACGTCTGCCTTTGAAGTTCTATCTTCATTTACCAGCAATTGCCACCTCTGCTGATCCAGGATCTTTCTCTAGCAGCTTCTAGTGGATTCTGAGTACTTATTCAGTCCCTTCCACCTTGTTCTACAGCCATCTAAATGTACCCCCAGGGCGCCTGGGTGGCTCAGTGGGTTAAAGCCTCTGCCTTTGGCTCAGGTCATGATCTCAGGGTCCTAGGATCAAGGCCCGCGTTGGGCTCTCTCCTCAGTGGGGAGCCTGCTTCCTCCTCTCTCTCTCTGCCTGCCTCTCTGCCTACTTGTGATCTGATCTCTGTGTCAAATAAATAAATAAAATCTTAAAAAAAATGTACCCCCAAGCCCTTACCCTACCCAAAAGCATCTAAGAATTATCTATGTAACCTGTCCACCTCACTGCTATCCTGACTACTTTCTTTTGGCTCAAGTCCAAGGGCCTACCATATATTGCTTACGTGGGATGTCACAGAGAAAGCATGAAGTTGATGAGCTGACTTCTGCACACCATTTTTCCCAGAGCGCCCAACATGGGGCTCGATCCCATGACCCTGAGATCATGACCTGAGCTGAAATCAAGAGTCAGATGCTTAACTGACTGAGGCACCCAGATGCCCCAATAATTATCTTATTTAATGCTTTCAACAATCCTAAGGAATAGGTATCATTATCATTGCTTAGATAAGGAAATGGAGAGCGAAATAAAATAAGTGACTTGACCAAGTTAACATACCTCATTGGTGAAAAAAATCTAGGACTGAAACCCAGGTCTTGCAAGCAGCCTGGTAAACAAGAGCCCTGATTCTACTGTCCGACTTGAGTTCAAATTCTGACTCTGCTACTCATTAGATGTGTTACCTAACGAAGATTACATTAACTTTTCTGTGCCTTGATTTCTTCATTTGCTAAATGGAAGTAATAATTGCACCTATCTAACCTAGCTGTGGTGAACATTAATGAGAAAACAAATCTGTAAAAGCACTAGCACTTGGCAATAGGAAGACTCAATAAATGTTGCTTTCCAGTACAGTATGCAATATAATATGAGGGACCACAGGATGGGATCATAACCATCACCCCCTTCCAGCCTGCCTTGATGCCTGACATTCTCACCATTGGCCTGACTCATTTAGGTCCTAAGGCATTGCTTATGATGGTTCCATTGCCTCAGAGATCTAATGAGTAGATCCTTCTAATTTTCAGAGGGAATTATCCAGCGTTCACATCCAACTCAAACGAGAGCAATGGTGACTATTATTCTCCCTTGGTGAGATGGACAAACAGCAGATTTAACTATTCAGCTTACAATTAGATTGGTCACATGTATTGTTGTTTCGATTAAATGGCTACCAAATGGCTCTCACACTAGATGGAGGCAAGGTGCACAAGAGACAAAAGTTTCATTCTAATTATGCAATGCTGCCTCCTTTTTATCTCCATCCAGAATGTCCTGAAGTTCACAGAGCAGGAACACCCTGACTATTACCTACTTCTGGTGTGTGTTCAGCGCCTTCGAGTATTTATCTCGCATTACACCCTGCTGTTTCAATGCAATGAGGATTTGCTTATTCAGAAACGGAAAAAGCTCAAGAAGTAAGCTTCTAATGGTGCCATCTAGAGGGTTGATCAAAGGTTTCTGAGAACAGAGATACAGACAATGTGGATACCTATCACAAGTGACCTCAGTGTACGTTAGTCGGCTGAAATGCAGTGACGGGGTGGAAGAGAATAGAAAAGAGGAGGGAAATGAGGTGGTTAGGCTGGCTACAGGAGGGACGGATCTATTACCTGGTGGTAAAACTTCCATCAGGTAATAGGTACAATTACTTTAGAAAAAGAAAAACAGTTTTCCTCTAATCCCTATGCGGGCCCCATATTGTGTTATTAACCATCTTGAAAACAGTTACTGTTTCCCTAAGCTTGCCAGGTTAAAAAAATGACCATTTAAAGGCCAGAATGTGGTTTCTTTCGTGAACTCAACAACTATTTATTAAGCACTTACTGCATATCAGGCACTGCGCTATTACTGAGTATGTTACAATGAATAAAACAGACGAAAATCTTTGCCACATGGAGCTTACTTTCTAGAGCTGGCCAGCTAGTTAGAGATGGTGTAAGTGCTATGGATAAAAATGAAACAAGTAAGGGTGGTGGTTGAACAAATTTCACACTAAAAAGAAACAAAAATAGCTGATTAGAGAGAATCTGGGCTTCAGAAGGAACAGAAACAATCCATAGCAGAATTTCCTAATGACCTAAAATTTCCTTCAACCTCATCCCAACCCAATGAGGAAAACAATCATTTCCGTAGATGTTTGAAACCAGAAAAAGATGCCATCTCCCAAGCTAGGGCTCCTCAAATGGAGGACATCTTCCTATACCACCTCTTTCCCTCACACTTAACTCGGGCTGTTAAACAGCATCCCTATTCTTGCTCAGCATCAAGCTTGCACTGTTTGTAGAGGGCCATGCAGGGAGAGAGGCAGAGAGAGAGGTGGAAGGAGGGAGGGAGGGAGGAAGAGAACTTCACAGCTGAGCTTTGGCTGAGAAATTCTGTCTCCTTATCTTTCTTGGCACAATCTGTGTGTTCAAAGCCAATTTCCTGCTGTACACCCTGAAAATTATTACTTCCTTTCTCATAGGTCATCCATGGCAAAGCTGTACAAAGGGCTGGCTTCCCAGTGTGCAAATACTGGACAAGATGCTTCCCCTACTGCCGGCCCTGAGGCTGTCCGTGACAGTGGAATCCACTCAGAAGAGATACTGCAACCCTACCCTTCTGCTCCCAGTTCTGGCCCTGCTGTCACGTAAGCACTTGTTGCATGGAAAGGTTATATGGCAATGCCCTTGGGTGCCAAGTCATCGGTATGGGGTAGCAGGACAGCCTGGAATAGGAGAATGACCTTCAGGACTCTTCCCTCCCTCTTGCTTCATCAGGCCTATCTGGGCAGGCAAACAGCTGACCCAAGGATTGGATCCCAGAGGAAGCCTAATGTGAAGGGGCAGGCTTAGAGGCTGAAGGCTACTCGTAACAATTTTATCACGCATATCCACCCTCTATCTACAACATGAGTTTCTTTGGGTTTAGACAATGATTGGATGAAAGAAAGTGCCACAAGACAGGAAAGCATCTTACAGCTCCTCAGAAGAATATACTTAAGTTCTCCAAAAGGTATAGTAGAGGGAAAGAGAATCCCAGTCAGGGGTGAGTGGAAGTTAAGACTCTGAGAATAGAAATAGGCCTGAGGTGATGCAGAAAGAATGCTGGTTAGCCCCTCCCAATTCCCCTGAAGCTTCTTCAGAACGGGATTTCCTAAATTCTTTTCTTCACTGATGACAGCTTCTCTTAAAGCTGTTCTGTGCAGTGGATGTATTTGACAGCCTTTTAAAGTCTCTGCATACAACCCTTTAGCACACTAAGCTAGATTCTTATTCATCAAACTTCTTGATGATTTTTACATTAAGGATAAGGCCATTTATATATATTTGGAATTCTTTACCTCTGAAGGATAAGGATAAAGTCAAATTAGCTACTTTTGAAACCAGGATTTCTGGAAAGATAAGGGGAACTAAAACTCAAAATTCCAAATCCAGCATTCTGTCAAATACAGACAATTCTCATAAAAGTAATTCCTTAGACTATAATTTCTGCTTTGGGTTTTATTATTAAGGAAAATTAGAAGTTTTAGCTACTTTTCTTTCCTAAAATTACAATGAAGTGAGGGGTAGGCAACTGAGATTATTTCAATTTTTAATCACTACAATTTTTAAAATGCCAATTACAATCATTGGAAGGAATATCTGATCAATAATGCAAAATAAACTGTTTCCTTTTTCTGCCCTTATCTCTTAAAATTGAGAACATGTGCCATGGAAAGACAGAAGTGCAAACGTGGAAAGAGAGAGAGATTCTATAATCATTCTGAAACCTATGAG
Source organism: Ailurus styani (assembly GCA_002007465.1). Classification (NCBI taxonomy): domain Eukaryota; kingdom Metazoa; phylum Chordata; class Mammalia; order Carnivora; family Ailuridae; genus Ailurus; species Ailurus styani. The sequence goes on along the minus strand of LNAC01000033.1, from coordinate 6,566,930 downwards.
ACATTAAACTTTCTATAAATAGAGCCCAGGAAGGTTTTCTTCATATAGAGAAAAATCCTACAAATCCTATAGGGAAGAACTCCATTCAGGAAAAAAATACCTTTCCTGGGTGGAGAGTGGGAGAGAGAGAGACAGGAAGTGGAGATTTACTTTGTGGGTCACTTCAGCTTTTACCACAATGATAAAGCTATCTTCTTCGAAGTGCAACAAAAAAAGCCAAAAAAATGAAATCCCTAGAGATTCTATCCAGACCAAAAAGATGGCTGCCATTGCACTCTGTGTTGAGAAAATGGCCAGTAAAAGCTTAACAATTTTCCACGTGAAAAGACGATTTAAGTTAGGTCAATATTTCATTTTATCATTTCAACCTTTGAGTGTGAGATCTCATTTTCATCTTAAGATCACCAGAGAAAGATACTCAGTATTTGCATTTTTTCTTTTTAATACAGCTGCATTTTAATGCAACTTTTGTGGCAGGATTAATAAACTATAAATAAATAAAAGGTTGGGTCAGTGGGTAGTCATGCACTCACATCTGCTTGGCAATTAATTACCTTCCACCAGAACTGGCAAATCCCATCCAATCTGATGTGTATGCTACCCTCATATCCTATGTAAGTTATTCGTTATTCATGATTAAACATGAAATTGGGCATATTTACAGCGAGAGCCTTTTCATTTCGGCGGTTGTTTTTGTGGGTGAAAGTCTGAGATGGCTTTCCAAAACATGCTCTATAGCCAGAAATTTTTTTAGGTTTTTATTATGAAAACTTCAAATATATACAGAAGTAAAGTTACAGTGAACCCCACAGACCATCATCCAGATTCAACAGTTCTCTAGATCATACCATATTTATTTCATTGAAAAATTTAATAGTTCTTAAGCGTGAAGATCCAGGAGTCGAACAAAAGTTCCTTCCATTATTTTGCATTCTAATGCTAGGCCAAAAAAGGAGAGAGAAAGGAGGTACCTTGGGGCTCCGGCCACGTGGTGGGCGGGTCAGAGCTTCCACCTGCGTAGTGACGACCATCCTTGGCTGACCTGCCATCTCTGTGCACAGCCTCCTTGCTTGGACAGATACTTGGGTCATCTGCTTTGCGGATGGCATTTTCACCCCCGTGGGGGGCCAGGCCTCATGGGGCTTCCTGAGCTGGAGAAGCCTGTGGAGCTTGGTAGGTGACACGCGTAGGCGCCCGGTGGGGGGGGGGGCAGAGGGGGATGGAACTGGCAGTCTTGTGCCTACAGCGGGCGATGCGTGTTGCTCCCGGCCTCGAGCTTCGGGGAGAGGCCTGCACTCACCAGCCATAAGCACACCTCTTTTGTGTTCTCTTTCCCCTTTAAAGACACCTGATGCCCCCCGTGAAGAAAAGCCAACAGCAGCAAAGCCTGATGGAGAGCATGCAGCCGGGGAAGCCCAGTGAGTGGGAGATGGAGGGCAGAAAGCACGAGAGGCCCGAGAGCCTGCTGGCGCCGGCGCAGTTCTGTGCGGCCGAGCAGGACGTGAAGGCGCTCGCCGGGCCCCTGCAGGCCATCCCCGAGATGGACTTCGAGCCCTCGCCCGCCGAGCCGCTGGGCAACGTGGAGCGCTCCCTGCGCGCCCCGGCCGAGCTCCTGCCCGACGCCCGCGGCTTCGTGCCCGCCGGCTACGAGGAGTTCGAGTACGGCGGCGAGATCTTCGCGCTGCCCGCGCCCTACGACGAGGAGCCGTTCCAGGCCCCGGCCCTCTTCGAGAACTGCTCGCCCGCCTCCTCCGAGTCCAGCCTGGACATCTGCTTCCTGCGGCCCGTCAGCTTCGCCATGGAGGCCGAGCGGCCCGAGCACCCGCTGCAGCCGCTGCCCAAGAGCGCCACGTCGCCGGCGGGCAGCAGCGGCGCCTACAAGCTGGAGGCGGCGGCGCAGGCGCACGGCAAGGCCAAGCCGCTGAGCCGCTCGCTCAAGGAGTTCNCCTATTTGGAAGTAAGGAGGGTAAAGTAAAACCGACCCCAAACCCACCGCGCCGGCAGCGCCGGGCCTAGATGCGCAGGGAGCAGCCTGGGCCCCGCTAGCGTGGAGGGGCAAGCGGGCTGGCCACGGGGGGAGCGGAGGCCGCCGAGCGAGCGCCGCGGCCCGAGGCTTGTCCGTCAGGTGCCCGCTGGCGAGCGGAAGCGCCCGCGGTGCGGGGTCGGGCGCGAGGGCGCGCCCCGCGTGTGTAGGTCTGACGGCAAAGAGCCCGCAGAGAAGACGGACGCGTAGACCTGTCTACACCGGCGGCAGCCTGCCCCACAGCTCCCCCGTGCAGAGAGTTCGGGAGCGTTCTCTGCTTTGCTGCCCGAGCCCCGTGGCACGTCCCAGTTGCACTTCGCCGTCGAAGCCCCGCACACTCGCCCCAGACCTGTTTCCTCCTCAGCCTGCCCCTCCCCGACCCGCACAGGTTGCCCCGTCTCACTGCGGACTCCCTGCAAAGTCTGCGGCACGTGTGACTGGGAAAGGGTGTCACGTTGCCTTGCAGATTCCGCTGGGACGGGGACAACCCAATAGAGTCCAGGAGGTGTTGATTCGCAAATTACTTTCTCCGACGTCCTTATCGGTGTGGAGTATTTTGATGTCCAGCCTTGCTCTCTGCAAGCATTGGGACGTTCAAAGGGGTGTTTAAGCACATATCCATGAAAGGGCTAGTCGTTCCTGAGCAGGCACTTAATTTCTCTGCGTGCGATTGGAACAACGCAATTTCTGGTTAAGCAGAGAAAGACAGGTAGTTCTGACCTCTGCCACCGTCCTTCCTGTTTAACCTCGTTTTAAGAGTAGTGGTTAGGGTTTACTGGGCCGCTCTGTCTGTACAACTTGAAAATGATATAGTCCAGGACTAATGTGTATCAGGCTCAGGAGACCTGTCGCCTAGGCTAAAGGAGGTTTTTCCCGGAATAAGGGCCCTATCATCCACCTATTCCCACTTCCAAGTGAGTGGGCACAGATTGAGGATCACTGACTCCTTTCATTCATTCATTTCTAAGCAGACACAGAGCTAAGGGCTGAGGGTTCAGAAATGGATGGCACCTAAGTCTCTGCCCTCCAGGACCACTGACTTATGGCAGAAAGGAAACACAGACATACAGAATTATAATACATTATGGGAACACGTGGGAGGGGTATTTAAACCCTGCTGAGGCAATGGTGGACAGACAGGGCCTCCTGGACAAATTGAACGTCTGAATTCAGTTTTAAAAGCCGCCTAGATGAAGAGCGAGGTAGGGAAGTATGAAAAAGTTTCGTGAGTCTTTTTTAAAAACAGCAGGGGGTTGCTCTTCCTCTTGAATACTGTGCCAGGTGGGACTGGGGGTCAGCAGGCCAGAAGAGCAAGAAGGGGCTGGGTCATGAAGAGCCCTGGAGCTTGTAGCCCATCTGACTCCAGGAGTCAAAGTCTGACCGGTTCCTGCAGAGAGGGACCTTCCTACGCTCAGCTAAAGTTGCTGAGATTCCCCAGGTTCCGAGATTTTTTTTTTCTGGCTTTGATTTTCAACTCTGAACTTTTCAAAATTCTATCAGACAGAATTTCTTAGGCAAATCAATCTTAAGCATATGTCAGAGTTTAAAAGTTCATTAACAAGGGAAGTAGGAAATAATCATGCCAATTCAAATTGACTTGAGATGGGCATAGATTTACATATAAAACCTTCTAACTATATAGTCTAAGCTGCAAAGAATACTTTTATTTCATATGTTCATAAAAGTCATCCCCCCTGCCCAGTGATTAGGTGAAAAAATGGGAGTTCAACAACTGACAGGAATAAAAAACAACCATTAATCAGAAACAACAAGTAATATATCTGAGAAGCAAATGATGAGTAAAATCTTTGTGGCTATTTATCAGACATACCAGATAACAATAAACAGTATATTAGGTACTGTTAATCAAACATCCTGGACAGCAAGTTTCATCCCCTAGTGTCAGACACAAGTCAAGTTGGTTCAGAAAGTGACACTAAGGAGATGTCAAACAGAGATCAGTTAAAGGAGACCTTTTCTCTTTCAGTTATCGTTGAATTTTTCAAGCATGTGAATTTTTCACACAAAGTTCACCTTGCTTATTATTTCTGTTTTTTGACAAAATTTTTCTTTCTAAAAATCCAGAAGGCATGGATTGTTGGGAATTCTAGAGGGAGATAGAATGCAAAGTCCAGGTGGGCAGAGGCTGTGTGTGTGTGTGCATGTGTGTATATGTGTGCATATACACACACGTGTGTACGTGGGCAGGCATCTGTACATGGCATCTGTACGTGTAGATATGCGTACATGTGTGCATGTTCGTATGTGCGTTTGTGGTTGAGGTGGCAGTGAGATGGGGTTTTAGTCGAAAAAGATGAGCCCTTCAAAAGCCCCATCTTTAAAGGTGTCAGCTCTTTCCTGTTGAGATGTGTAAAGCTCCTACTATTCCATCTCCTTAAATATACTCTGCGTATCTTCCACCCCTGCCCTGAAGAGACAGCCAAACCCTGTCTCTAAGAGTCAGGAAAGAAGGCAGCATGCTTTATTGCAAGCAACACCTACCTGGGTGTCAGGAGATCTGGGTTCTAGTCCCGGCTCTGCTGCCAAATAGCTGTGTGCATTTGGACAATTCACTTGGCAGCTCTGTGCCTCCAGTTTTCTCATCTGTAAGATTAAGACAATATATACCTTACCTAACTCACAGTGTTGTTGTGGGGCATTAGCCTAAATAAGATAAAGTATGTGGATATGCTGTGTAAAGTATGGAATGCTATGCAAATGTGAGATATTATCAAGATCATGATTGCACAGAGAGGTTTTCCTTAAACTTAATATATTTAGTTCCTAAACAGTCCCTAAAAGCCCAGTTTTCTAAATGTGGTCCTTAGGCTAGTAGTAAATACGTTCATTACCTGGGAGCTTATTGTAATTACTAAATGTAGGCTCCACTCCAGACCTACTGAATCAGAGTCTGCATTTTAGCAAGATTCTAGGGTGACTCATATGAACATTAAGCGCAGGTGGGCAGGAGCATACCTTAAACCACTGGTTTTTAAAATCTCAGTGTGCATAGGGATTACCTAGACCTAACTCCAGAGTTTCTGATTCTGGAAGTCTGGGTTTGGCTCAGGCATCTACATTTTAAATAAAACCTCTGGTTGATCCTGTTGCTCCATGACCCCAATTTGAGAAACACCACACTGAGCCATCAAGATGTTGCTTTCCATAGTTTAGTAATGAATCTTAGTAGCATCTCAGAGAACGTCTAGATCTGCTACTATAACCCCAAGTTAAGTTCTCAAAGTCAGACCCATGTTTCCTGGGGGAAAAAAAATCATCCCCACGCCTCACTTCACTGTCAGCAAGCAGTCACCGTGATCCAACTCATGAAAGTTTCATGGTGGTTTTTGTTTTGACTCCTAGCGTTCTCTTCTTAGGTTCAAAATGAGAAAACTGTTTTAGGTGGCTTTTAAGTCTTAGTCACCTCACAGTAAATAGTTTGTTCATATGGAACAGAAGTAGAAGTGCATATCTATTTTATTTAGCACATCTCACACTTTAAAAGAAACTAGAAAGTTCACAGAAGATAGAGCCTTATTCTTTTTATTAATTTTTACTTTACACTGCACATACCATGTATTAAGAATGCCAAAAACTATACTAAAGGTGTATTTGGAGATTAAAAACGTGTGGCAGGCACACATACACACGTGTGTACGTGCCCAAATAGACGTGGTTGGCACGTACTTCCAAACAGATCTGACCCCACAAAACCTCCTTCCCTCGTTTATGTCTTAAATGGAGAGTTAGGAACATGAGTTTAAAACTAGCATTATGATGAAGGAACTGCCTTATTTTATAGAAAGAGAAACACTCCCAGAGACGTGAGGGGGCCGCTACTCGTTTCCCAGCAAGACAGAATTGGTGCCAGAATAAGAAGTTACTCTCCATAGCCTTTAGATACTAAGATCCCTTATGTCCTGATCTTTCATTATTTTTGCACCGTCATCCCACTCTAACACTGTTTGCCTTGATACGTATGAAATACTTCCGCCCTCAGCTGAACATTATCCTCTTTTCAACTTCCGATTTCTTAATTAGCCTAGGTTTGCTTTAGTGGGGATAGGGTGCTCCCCGTTAGTCTTTGGGGTGGGAGAGGAAAGTGGCAAAGTTAAAAAAAATTGTCCCAGTCAGGATAACGTTAACGTTGGAAAGAGTAAATAACCACCCCTCTTTTGCATTTTCAGGAGATGCATTTAGAAGACACCACCAGATTCTGTCCGAAAGAAGAAAGAGAAAGCGAACAAACATCTTTCAGCGATCAAAACCCCAGGCAGGACCAGAAAGGGGGCTTTCGCAGCTCCTTCCGCAAGCTCTTTAAAAAGAAGTGAGTAGCCCTTAGACAAGACAGCATTATAATCATTTCCCTTTGGGCTAAGTCTGGAGGTTTTAATAGTAATAAGTTTTAAGTAGTCTGGTTTCACACAACAGCTTCAAGCTCAGTGCCTGCAGCCAGTAGCCAAGATTCAGGTGAAGATGTTTCTTATTATACTTTCCTAGAGTAAAAGCAAACTCAGCCCTGTCCTCTGCCTCTTTTTAGCTCCATTTCCTTATTCTCAAAGTCATGGGTCTGACAGGGTAAGCAGAGGAGGTCCCCAGGGTAATGAGCTGGTGACAATCAAATCCTTTCAGACGGGGAGGCCTGGGATCTGCTGTTGGAGTTGGGTGTAATGGGTGCTCCATCCAAATCTGCCCACCCGTGCAAGGTTTTCCAAGGCATCTCAGCATTTCTGCCTGTAGGAGTCTGTAGTTATCCTGGGCGCTAGTACATGTTTATTGGGACTTTTGCTAGTGTTTTCCTTAGCAGAAATGATGGAATGGAATCGACTTGGACCCTAGTTAAAAAAAAGTCACTTTAATGGAGTTTCTATACTCCATAGGAGGCCAAAACAAGACATTTCCCTTCTGTGGTCCTTCTAAGACTCTGAGTCCTTGTTGTAGGAAATCACCTAGCAGGCATTTTGGCCAGCATTTATCAGCACTGTCTTACAGACTGGGAGATGGTGGCCAAACCTCAGCATGAAATGTAAAGAAGAGAGATTTGAGCCTTTAGCATTTGACCTGAGAAGGATTCTCCAGTCTAGGCATTCCCTGCCTGGGAGACTACTGTCTCTTATATCCCTTAGAGAGATTTTTCCCTGCTACTTAGTTTCTCTTGGGAGAGGAGGTTCTTGCAGTCAGTTTTAAACAGTCAGTGGTTGGAAAACTTAAAGATGCTATAACTGCCTTTGGAGAGTTGCTGATAAGTGAGGAAGTTGAGGGACATCCCTTTCTCCTTGAGGGTAGAAGTTACTGGCTGATTTCGATAATGGTCCTGATGGAAGGGGACAGGCCTGGAGTGAGGACTCTTTGGGATGGTTTGCCTAATTTTTCTCCCATGGGGAGGGTGGTACCGAGATTAGTGCATCTCTGAGTGTGGGTCCCTCCCGGTTGTTCCTGGAAGAATGAGGAAGAGGAAGAGAGCAGTACTGCAGTTAGACGCAGTACTACTCCACAAAGTCCCCTTTCAGTTTTGCCAAGGTATACATGACTATTGCCAGAGCCCCTTTATCCAGGGAGTGAGGAGTTAAGACTTGAATCCTTCTCTTTACGTTCATGGATTAGATTTTTTCTTGGCCCAGGGCCTACCTCTGTCATGTTTGGCCAGGGTGGAAAGACCCGGAAGCAGACAACCCTCCAGCCTAACCTTAGGATTTAGGCTCCTGAATCCTTCTAAGGACTCCTAAAATAGGCACTGCTTAAGCCTATCTCTTTTTTTAGACCACAGTGTTCCCAAACAAATAGCTTTTTGCCTACTGTCATTTATAGCGAGTGGGTCTGTCTGTTGGAAAACAGTGAGCCATGGATTCACCACTGGTTCCTTTACAAATTCCCATTTTTCAGAGCAATATAAGAAAATGCTCTGCCAGTTACTTGAGGCAGAGGAAGTAGACTTGTCCTCTCTGTATCTAGGGGGCGGAACTAGGAGCAGTGGGTAAGAGGACGAACTTTCTAAAAATGCAGGTACTGGAACTGGAGCTGGCTGTCTCATGAGGGAGCGGGTTCTCCTGAGTAGAAGCTAGATGACCCTGGTCAGGGATGCTAATGGAAGGGATTCCTACACTGAGTGGGAGATTGCCCAAGATGAGCACCTAAGTCCTTTCTAGTGCTGAGATTTGCTTTATCTGTACTTTGGCTTTGTTTTAGATCAATCTGAGTAATCACATCTTTTTAACACCTGGAACAAGAAATTAATATGGCGTTGGGACCTATAATTTTAAAGACTCACCATGTGGAAGACCTGGTTTTATCGTTCTGTAGCCCTCCCACCAACCCCCCCCCACC
>LNAC01000033.1:6403223-6558472 GCA_002007465.1 Ailurus styani | reverse complement strand
ACCAACCCCCCCCCACCTGGCCCCCAACCTTGGCACAATGCTGAGGGCTAGCTGTGGACTCTCCAAATTCATGTTGGTTAATTGCTTTCAGTCTTCTTGCACCTTTTGGGGATCCTTCTTAGAGGGTTAAATGGATCTCCATAGTCCTCTTATCCTTTCTCAGAGCTCAGTGTCTCCTGCATCAATCACAATGCTGCCACCAATCCTGCTGCTGCCTTTGTATTTAAAATATGAAGCGGTACATGAATGGAAGTCGAGGGGGTACCACACAGGTGGCCACTCCCTCTGGCAGGCTTTCCTGGCTTTGAACTTCTGGGGTAGGGTCGCGAGCACCCCCAGCTAATACTTGCTCATCGCCTTGTGTCAGGGAGCCACAGGGGGCGCTTTGGGACTCTGCACAGGATAAAGAAGCAGCTTGAGTAGTTTCTCCTGAGTGTTCTCATGCAAGAACCACGGGAAATTTGCTCCTTTACGCTAAGTTAGAGAGGAAGGGCAAGAAGGTCCCAGAGTAACACAGAAAGGTCAGCGGCTCTTAACTCAGCTGAGAACGCACCTTTCTTCTCAGGAGTTAAGCATTCTTCCTTATATGCATGTGCCGTACGAGACACTTGCTTAGGAATCGGGAATGACATAGTTCCAGCTGTCGTATAGGAACTTGCACTCTGAAGTCAGGCATGCGGACTGACACAGGGAGGACCCGGAAGGAGACATGTAGCTCATTCTCCTGCCATGCGCCGGAGGTCAGGCTGGCAGCAAGCCCTGTGACTTCAAGAAGTGGTTCATCCTGGGTACGGGAACCATGCCACAGCCTGGCCTCAGAGGCCCAAAGTAGACTAGCGCAAGACAAGCCACCCGCGTCACATCTGGGGCTCGCTGCCTGCCTCCCCCACAGCCCTCTGGAGGCTCATTCCTGTCTCCACTGACACCCTTTTTGTATCCATAGGGGCTTGTTTGGCTGGTGGCCCCACACACCCAGAGTGCTGCTTCGGGATGAAGCTAGGCATGGAGCCAGATGCAACAGAAAACCTGAGAAAGGGTTCTCTTCCCTCTGAGGCTGGGAGGGCCGAATGCTCAGACCCACAAGGATGCAAAAGGGAGAGTCGAGTTGACATCATTAAAAAAAAAAAAAAAAGAATCCTGAAAAATGCCTAAGATATTTGGGGGAAAGAATGATGCTCTGATTATTTATGTCTCAGGCACATTTGTCCTGGGTAGATACCAGGTCACATGTCCCTGAAAGCTGCCCAGAATTGATCAGAGTAAAGACTACATATCCACAGCTTGGAAATGTTAAGTGACTTTAAAAATTTGAAATGAAGTTCCTTAGGAGCCAGGAGCAGATCTAATGTGATAGGCTGATGCTGGACTGAATCCTTATCTCTCTGCCTTTGAGCAGGGAGTAAGGCGTACTGTCCCATTCTGGAAGACTGTATATGGAGGCTTCAAGACTTATGTCCAGACTACTTGGAAGTGTGAGGCAAATGCTACTTTATCTTTATATATAAATCTTGGACTCAGTTTAATCAGTATTCTTGGCTGGGGGTGTGGCACGGAGGAAGAGGGTTATGTAAGACAGTTTAGGAGTAGGGGGTGTAGGGGCTCTTTTTGTCCTCAAATTTGGGGGAGTAGAAGAAAAAGAATATGGCTTCCAAATGATTAATTCTGCTTCTTCACCCATTTTCTTCCTCTTTAACATTTTATAACATATAAACCTCAGACTGTCTCCTTCCTACATCATCACACTCCCTGCACCACTCATATAAAAATCTCTCTATTATCTTAATCACACACACAGAATATGTCTGCAGGGCTCCATGTAAGTGAACATCAGTGGGTCCTCTTCTTTGGTGTCTGATGAGCTGTTTCTGTAAATGCCCAGCCTCGACTATGGAACAGACCGTGTAATAGAAAGCAGGACTACTAAAGAAGTAATTGATCATTTACCCCACCTTCTTTACCTCCTCCCAGCCTGTCTCAAGTCCTTCTCCCATTTCTTACCCACTCTGGGCTCCCCTCTCATCTCCCATCTCATTTCCCTTCGTCACTTCAAAATTAAAGGAGATGATTGAAGGCACGACATTGTAAGATGACGTGAACTTCATTACCAATGTGTCTTAATAGGTCATTTGAAATCCATCACTACGTTAAGGGTCTTTAGGTTACTAGGTTCTGTCTCGCACAAAAGAAGAAAAAGACATAGTTGTAGCCCATTAGAAGCTTACAGTTCAAATGTAACCTAGCTGAAGGTTTAGTACCCAGAACATAGTAAGCACTCAACAAACATACAGTGTATGAATGCTCCTTTGTCACCCTATTGGTTACCAGGACCAACTGATTTGGGCGACAGGATGGGTGTCCCCCTGCTCCCTTACTTTTCCATGTGCAGGTCTCCTAAAGCTTGCACAGAAGACGGTCTTCCCAGTCAGAAAATCAGCCCTTCTTAGGTCAGAGGGTTCCATGGCCCTGGATTCTACCCCTTCTCCCTCCCCCAGCTCCAAATAAACTTAAAAGGCTTATTTGTAGCAGATCTATTACTTGTATGATCTACCCAGCTTGTTATTTTCTTTGTCTCTGTGGACTGAGTGGAAGGAAATGTAGCAACGGCTATTCTCTTTCCATCAAGCACTTGGATTTCTGTGTGTCAGAATGTACTGGCAGCCACTGTACGCTTATCCAGCAAACATTTGCCTGCCTGTCCCTCTAGTGTCTGCTCAGATCTGCCCTACAGTCAACCAAAATGGCCCTAGGAGTCCAAAAGCCACTTCTGCTTTATAGATGAAGGGAATAAAAGCAAATACATTGGCTCCTTCTCCTAGATTCTGCAGGTTATTTCCCAGTAATTTAGGTATACATTCAAAGCCTAATAACCACACATTTGGAAGAGTCCAAGTGGGGCCACATACTATGTAAGCATTGCAAAGAGGGCAGTTAAAATTATCTTTAAAGGGATAAAAATAAGCTTATAGTCATGGCTACAGTAGAATGCTGGATTTTGAAAAGGATTAGCAAGTTAGTCATTAGTTAATTAATAGTTAATATCAAGAAATGCAGAGAAATTCACATACTTGGAGCCACAGAGATAGTGGTTTGTGAGAAGAGCGGTTAAAAAAAAGAAAATACTAAGCTGAGTTTGTGGACTTTGAAAACTAGACAGGGCGATTTTGGCATTTGTTTCAGAAATGGGAACGCAACTGGTGAAGATTTCTGTGGTCCTTGGGGCTGGTGGTGACATCAAAGCTTTCCCATTTCCAGGTAAACACTAAACAGTTGCATGTTGGAACCATCAAAGTATGACATATTGGGTTTTGGAGAGATCAGATGTAGCTAAGAGGGGAAATGTGAAGTAAAGATCTTAAGTTTTGACGAATGATTTTCTGATGAGAAATGCCATATGGGGGAACCATTCAGAAGAAAACCAGCCAGATTCAATCAAATCTTGCTTCCTATTTCCCACCCCCCAAACTAGACATTCCTAGCCTTCTGGATAGCAGAAGGTATGGGGAAAGAATAAAATTGTCAGAACTATAGCTTCCTAACATTTTGGGCACAACGGTGCTTAATCAGGGATGATTTGAACTACAGGTAGGCGGGAATTCTGAGTTGAGAGAAGGCGTGGAGTTTTAGGGTGGGGCATGTGGAGGCTGTTTCAAGGGAGAGTTCCAAGGGGGCTTCTGAGAAGGCAAAGGACTTTCACCCCACCAGATAAAGATATAATCTTATCTGATGAGTACGCAGATGAACTGGTGTTGAGAGGAAGAATAGGTTTTCCTCTGTGCACTGGGGTGTAGTGGAAAAGTGCTTCTTCCTGACCAGAAGTAGAAAACGTGGTGGGCAGCTCTGGCTTCATCTGTGATACCAAGTATCAGGGTGAATAGTAAAAAAATCCAGTCAGTCATTAGGTTTCCAGATATCAAGATTTTAGTCTTTGTGTGGATCCAGCTTCTTTCCTCGAATAATGTAAAGGGATGTTTGAATTCTGCCCAGTTAATTCAGTAAGTGATAGAGTCACAATTAACTTGTCTAACAACAACAGCGAGGACTCCTAGCACACCAAAGATAGTGAAAGAACTGACCCTTCCTGTGTGGATAGTGGAAGCATGCCTGTTTCTGCTTCAGCATACAGAGAACTTGTTCAGTTGTCTAGGAGCTTTGGACAAAGAACTTCATGTCTAACAGCACTTCCATACATCCTGTATGAGGTCTTTTGATATTGGTTCTTGGTGGGCTAGTTCCACCCATTCTAGCTCAGAATTTAAGTTAGCCAAAGGGCCCCAGTCTAGCTTATCAGAGGTTATTTCCAGAAAGCCTCCTCCCTCCAGGGACTTCTGACATGAACAAACTGGAGAAGGTGCAGAGCTGGAATGGATTACCCAACTGGCTTAACCAAGATAAAGGAAGAATGCACCCTCGACTGGGGACTCAATTGGACTGATCTGAGTTGTTGACTATTCATTGGGCTTGGTCTCCTTTGTGGTGGTTGAGATTATAGAATCTCCTCAATCTGACTACTGTACTGATTTCTGCATTCTACCAAATGTAGCATATATGTGTGGTTGGCTTCAATAAATCTTTCATTTAAAAATGAAAACAAGCAAAAGGAAGAGTTTGTAATGTAATGCCCAAATTCAGTAATGGCCCTTGATAGATAACCTTGGTTGAGAACAATGAATTCCATCCATTTTAATTTAAGAGCCTTGGTAATTTGTGGAGTAGTTACTTGGCTGAATCAAAAATAGGATTTCCTGAATTTTCTGAGCTTTTATTTCCCTTTTACGACTTTATACACAATAGCTTACACTAACATACACAGTTGTCACAATTGTCTCCATAAAGCATTAGAAAGATATTCTCTTTACTTTTGTTGCAAATTTTAGTTACACATGTCCTGAGTCATGAAATTGAAGGGAACTAAAAATTATTCCAGATCTATGAGGCAACTGTTTTACAAATGCAAAACAATTTGGATAAAATATCTGAAAACAATTAAAACCAAATCAACCTGTACTTTATCTGTGTGCTGAGATTTTAGGTCCAGTGGATCAGAATACAGGGAAAAAACTAATGAGAATCCCTCAATGGATCCTTCACCCACCAAACAAGATTTCTTCAGAAACCGACTTGCTCTTGCAAATGAGCTTGACCAAGGAACAGCTGTGTAAAACATACTTAAAGTTGTATTGTCAAGTGGTAAGATGAGGATAAAAAGCTTGTATATATCTGTGTAGGAATATATATATATATATTGATGTATAAATCCCCGAGGAAAACTAATATAAATACTTACATATGAAAGTAAATCAACATACGAGACATTGAAGAGATGAAGATTAGTCTATGGTTGAGAGCTGGCTTTTTGAACCTCAACACTTGGGAAAAGGGAAATGAAGAGTTTTCACAGCATTACAGAAACAGTAAAAAATTTGGAAGAAAATAAACGTTTGTAAGAACAAAAACTTCCAACTTGAAGTCATTCCCCCAGTATAATATTGAGCATGTAACATGGATGTGAGTTTTATGCTTCCTAGGCACTTGCCTTTTGAATTCATCTCAGTGTTCTCAGGCTAATACACACGATGTTAGGGGCCAGTTCTGTCTTGCCATATGTCTTCCAAAAACCCCAAGGCAATACTTAACATCCCTTAAGGTAAAGGATCAATTAACAGAGTTGTATTTTACATGTTGCCAATCTGAGTTGTGGAGAATTTGTGCTTAAGCCATGATATGGAAGGTTCAAAGCTTATAGACATATTGCTCTCCGAACAGGAAGAGAACCCTGAGAGTAGCATTTCTCTTATTCTGTGGTTATGAAAATCAGTACAGGGAACAATGATTTTTCTTGAAACTGGGAGTCCAGAGAAACATTTTCCCTCATGTGGGTTGTGCTGCCGATGAGAACAGTGCAGAGTCTATGTGTTACTGAGTATTCAGGACTCAAAGATCCACTAGTGATCCTGAGTGTCACATCTACTCATGAACAGATGGATTGAGGGAAAAAGCACTTATTCAGCTACATCCTCTCTTTAAAAAGATTTAATTCAGTCTGGAAAGAAGGGGCAGCAATATCAGCGTTTTAGTGGTTCACACACAGGGGTTGCTACAAAACATCAGGTCAGAATGAAAACAAGGCTGGCAATACCTTATTCTGTTTTCTAGAAGTAAGCTGTAAAAAAACCAGAGTTCTTATAGTTCAGACAGAGCAATCATTGCAGCGAGGCTCGCCTGGGTGTGGGTGATAGAATGTGCTTGTCTCCACATGGAGATGTCCAAGATGGTCCACATCCTTGCCATGCCCTGAACGTAAGAATGATAGAAAAAAATTCAGTTTAAACAATTTGTCTGTCTTCTTAGGCAATCATCTGTAATAAATTAGAAGCACTTGGTTACTGCTCATTCAAAATCTTGGTACTCAGACCAACTTCTTTAGAGGTTATTCCTCTAGGAATGTGCTGTTTGATAGAATCGGGGAAGTTCTACTTCTGAGTGTTAAACAGGTTTTCTTCTACTTGTCTGATGATTAATTAGGAACTCATCCATTACCCACTTTGAACAATAGGTGATCTGGAGCACTTAAAAGATCACTGCCAAGTTGTGGGGCTTTCCAGTATTTAAGTGTAAGCCAAGCTTTTCATTTTCCTGAGATTCATGAACCCCTTGGAAGTCAGATTTCTCTCCATTAGTAGGCTGAAGACGGTTTGGGGGCAGTGCCTGAAAGCACAATGTAGAACTGACTGGACACGGAAAGTGAAGTACAAGTCACAGTCTTTTAAGTAAAATGTAAAAACAATAACGTTTCTTTCCCCTTCCTAATGTTGATCATGAAAATGATCGATTACTGGGAAGGTTTCAAAACTATTACATGCCTCCTAAATTTTCATTTTGATAACATCCTTTGAAAAAGTCTTCATGTTACATCTGTAGCACAACTCAGTTTTGTTGTAGTTTATGAAACTAGCCTATAAAACTAGTAATAATTAGTGCTGCTACGCTCTGGGTCTCGATCACCAGGTATCTGGGTTCTTCTGGTAACTTTCTAACTGCCCCCAAGGACTGTCTGGGCCCATCAGTCCTACACATCTCTAACGCACTAATCTTCCCAAATACTGCACTGTGTGAAACTCTTTGAATGTTCTTATTTGTCAAATTCTGAGCTCCTTGACTTGACCTCCAAGGCCGTCCATCTCCGCGGTGTGGCGCCGGGTCTTCCTAGGGCTGTGGTCGCCCGCTGTGCGGGGCTGCGGGCCGCATGCTTCCGCGGGGCTGGGCCTCCCCGCTCGCCTCCCCTCGCCGCCCTCCTCTCTGCCAGTCTGCGAGGTCCAGCCGCAGCCCCTCACCTTCCTGTGCTCTCTGGTGCTGTCACTTGTCTGTCTTTTGCTGTGCTTTGTCTTGTCTTCCCAAGAAGGATGTGAGTCCCTGCAAGGGCAAGAACTGTGACGAACTGTGGTGCGCCTTTTAAATTCCTTTCCACCTCTCGAATAGAATAGTACACGGTTGGCTACAGAGAATAATTTCTCCTCATAATTTGACAAAGAGCTTCAGGGCTGTCGCTTTACCTTCCTGCCTTCCAATTTTTTTAAAGAAAAATATCAAAGGAAATAAAATACAGTTGTCTTCAAAAGCTGTTCTTGCTTAAAGGCAAAAAGCACCACTGCCACTTTTACAGCACCTAGAGTTAGAAAACATCACTACACACACACACACACACACACACACACACACACACACACACACACACACACACACACACGTTTGCTACTTTTTTCTGTGTTGTCCTGGCTCACTTCATCATCTTTCTATGTGGTATTGTAAATTGAAGCAGAGATAGGATCTTTAAGGACATTTCTTCGTGACACTTACTATCATGTTGGATTAAGGATGAAGTCAGGAAGTCAGGGTGAGAAAGAGGCTTGCAATTCCTGCATCTGTGAGCTCCAGTCTCCTAGACAAGTGCAGTTTACATGGGAGGCTGCGGCTGTCTCCTGGGAGTGTCTGGGTTCCTCCCTCCAAGAGATGAGCGGGATGGTTCTGTACAGGCTGGAGTGGCAGCCGGTCCCTTCTGCAGCCTGGTGTGGTCTGTGTACAAGCCCGAGCAAGGATCACCCTGCTTTTCTGACCCCCAGATTGGAGCCTCAGAGAAACAGGGATCTGTGGACCCGCGCTGCAGGGTTCTCTGCGGCGGGGGGGCTTCATCATGGAACGAATAGTTTAAACCTGTTGGGGGCTTCAAAGTAGAATGTTTTGTGCTTGCCCAGGGAAAACTCTTTGAGTAGAGCTTGCTATAGCATCTCCTGATCTCATGTCTTGTTCACTTACCTTCTTCAAGTCTTTATTGATACGTTTCTTTCTCCATGAGGACCCTTGTAAAAATTCAGATTCCTGGGTCCTAGCTCAGTCCCACTCTATTGGAATATCTGTGAGTGGGGCCCAGGCATCAGCATTTTTTTTTAAGATTTTATTTTTATTTATTTCACAGAGGGAGAGAGATCACAAGGAGGCAGAGAGGCAGGCAGAGAGAGAGAGAGGGGGAAGCAGGCTCCCCGCTGAGCAGGGAGCCCGAGGCATCAGCATTTTAAATGCATTTTAAATCTTTGGCTCACTGACATTTTAGAGCCATTACCTCTCCTCTTAGACCAATAAGTTGAATGATCTAGTGTGTAAACTTCAGCACTCAGATTCTAGGCATAGATGGAAAGGTAGGACAGAATAAAGAATTGATTACACTTACCTGAGATACAGAAAGTTGATGGTTCATCAAACCCAAATGAATCTTTCTGAATTCTTACATTTATTGTCTCTGACCTTTACTATCACATACAGTAAGATTTTGGTTAAAGTATACATATACACAGATTAGTGTTCTTTATAATAAGTTGGTAGAATTGATTGTATATTCCAGATAATCGCATGCACTTAGGAAAACAATGAATGTCTTACGTTAAGTTGTATAATAAAATTAAATCTGGTTTTTGGACTAAACTTTCTCTTGAAACATCACCATTAATAATTTTCTTCCGGAGCCTAAAACCGTAGAGCTTTTGGAATACTTGGGATTCTCATAGCCTGAAAGTTGATTTAACTTAAGGATGTGAGTGTAGCGCTCTCAGCATATGAGCATCCTGGTATTTAGAGAATATGGGCCAGTGAGTCTCACGTGGTGGGGAAGGGATGAGGAAAAAGGAACATGAGATATAAAAGAGGTTGAGAAAATTGGTGAGGACCTATATATTTTAAGGGAAAAAAATAGAGAAATTGTTGTGTGACACTAGACCAAAGTTTTAAACATCTCTGTAAGAACATATGATATGATCTAGGCAATGCTGAAAATGTTGTTTTTGGAGGTTGTCAGACATGCAAAATAGTCAAGATTTTTCTACCCAAATAGCTTGTTTTCCAAAACTTGTTTTCAAAGAGCTTATGCATACGTGGTCTTGGTAAGTCATCTAAACTTGTTTCTTATCTATAGATTTTTTTTTTCTCTTTCCCTCTTGCCTCATTCCCTTCAGAGATAGTAGCATTAAATGCTCATACTGCTTACCAGGAAAACTCAGTGTGTTGTCTTTCTTCCTCGTGTATATAAAGCTGTTCATCTGAAGCCAGCTGGCTCTACTGTAAAGGCCTGTTGCTGGACACCATCTGTGTTTCTCAGTGGGTTGTTTCCATTCTGTGCTAGGTCACATTCCCTCTCCTCACTATCACATTTTCCAACTGGGGCAAACCCTTTAGCATACAAGCATGCACTTATTTTTATTTTTATTTATTTATTTATTTTTTATTCATTTGACACAGAGAGAGAGATTACAATTAGGCAGAGAGGCAGGCAGAGAGAGAGGAGAGAGGAGGAAGCAGGCTCTCTGCCGAGCAGAGAGCCCGATGTGGGCCTCGATCCCAGGACCCTGGGATCATGACCTGAGCGGAAGGCAGCGGCTTTAACCCACTGAGCCACCCAGGCGCCCATAAGCATGCACTTATTTCTACCATTATTTAAGCAAAAGATACCTTGACTGTTCCAGCTATGTCTGTGTCTCTGTTTACCGTTCTAGTGAAACTTGAGGGAATTGCTCTAGTTCTCTCCTTCCATTCTTGATTAGACTTGCTGGGCCTGCATCATTCCCCTGAGCTCTTTACCTCCAGATCATCACTGGCTTTCCCCTTGCTCAATGAATGGTCCTCTCTCCCCATCAAAGAGTATTTGACATGCTTATCCCCTCTTCCTTTTGAAATAATTTACTAGGCTTCAAGGGCACAACCTACTGTTGGCTTCTATGTTCATTGGCAGCTCCTTCTTGGTCTATTTGCTGGTTCTCCCTCCACCTCCCTCTCTTGTCAGAGTGCCTGCCCCAGGGCTCTCTCCTTGATTTAGATCTCTTCTTTTTCCATTCCGTACTTAGCTCCTTTGGTAATCTTATCCAGTCTTCCAGCTTTCAAATATGATCTTTATGAAAGTGACTCCCAATTTTACATCCTCAGCCCAGACTCCTTCCCAGATTTCAGACTCCTATCTTCCACTGCCTCCTGGCACCCCACAGGTGTCTGACATATTTATTGAACTGAACGTGGCCTAGCCTGCTTCAACTCTACTGTATTCCCACCTCAGTTAACGGTAACTTTGTTCTTCTAGTTGCCAAAAACCTCGAAGTCATCCTTGACGATTCTGTTTCTTTTTTTTTTTTTAATTCTTTAAAGAAAGTATTTATTTGAGGGAGAGAAAGAGAGAGCACAAGGGGTGGGGAGGGGCAGAGGGACAAGCAGACTCCCCGCTGAGCACAGAGCCCATCTTGGGGCTTGCTCTGAGGACCACGAGATCATGACCTGAGCCAAAGTCAGACGCTTAACCAACTGAGCCACCCAGGCACCCAGACAGTTCTGTTTCTTAAGCACCACATTCAGTCTCTCAGCAAACTGGCTGTCTCTGACCACTTTGCACCACCTGTAGTGCTATTGTCTTGACCAGGCTGCCTTCTGTCGGACTGACCTCCCCACTCCCACTCTTAACCCCTAATTATTCTCAACATGGCGGGCAGTGCGGACCTCTACTCAAATGCTCTATGGGCTCTATTCCTAATGGAAGTCAAAGTCATTGCAAGTGATCTGGATCCCATTAAACCGCTGATAGCCTCTCCTATTCTGCCCACATTCATTCCTCTCCAGGCACAAATAGCCTCACTATTCCTTTGATGTACCAAGTACGCTCCTGCCTCTAGGCTTCTGAACTGTCCTTTCCCTGTGACTCGGCATATTCCTTCCTCGGACACTTGCACGTCTCCTTCCTTCACGTCCTTCAAGTCTGCTCACACGCCACCTTCACTGTGAGCTGACTCTGATCATCCCATCTGTGTATCACCACCCCGCCCCCACATCCCCAGTCACCTTGTACTTTTTGTTCATAGCAGTTACAACATTCTAACATATATGCTATTTCTTATTGTCTACATCTCATTAGATTACTAATCTTATTATGAAACAGATTTTTGCTTTGTTCATTGCTATATTCCTAACATGAGAAGTGTAACTGGAACAGTAAATATTTGTTGAATAGTCAGATGGGCCCTATGAAATGCTTATAATGTGGTCAGTCAAAACCAAATTAAGTGATAGTAAACATCAAAGGAAGTCGGATAGTAAAGAATCAAGAAGCTCTGGGGACTTCAGGATGAAATGTCAACCTCTTCAAAGATACCCAAAAGCAGTCAAATTTTGAAAACATATCCCTAATAGCTCGTTACCTTTATTAAGCACCTATTCTGTGAAAGCATTGGGCTTCACACATACTACCTTTAAACCTCATTGGAGTCCCCCAGTCGATTATTAGCCTCACATATTGAGGAGGAACAGATTATTTAAGTAACTTCTCCAAAGTCACACATCTAGTAAATAACGGAACCAGAATGTGAACACAGATAACGTGCTTCTAAGGCATCTGCTTATTGTGCTCTCCCAGTGATTCTTCCTTTGCTTGATGAGTCATGAAAGTAGAGTAGCTTCTAAAAAAGGACTATATATTTTTTTCTTGCCTCTAGTGAGAGTCAAGAGTCTTAAAACAATAGAATGTGCATAAGCTTTTTTGGAATTCTCTGGAAGCCATGCGCATCTGTCTGCAAAGAGGTAGTGCCCCCACCCATCGTGGGCTAAACCCTAGAAACTTAAGTGCCCTGCATCTGTGATGAGCTAACATGATTAAAATAAGTTAAAGAGGCAAACCACCCAGTTAAAATGCAAAAGTGACATGTCAAGAGCAAATTCAGGACCAGGTTGACTAATATCAGTATTAATGTTATTTACCTATAACTCTTAAATTGATTACCTAGAATGTACTCAATAATACATAATTGGATTTCAGTGGCTTACACATGGAATTTGTACAAATTAATGATTTTGTGTTTTTAGAGCGGGGGCAGGGGGGGAACCACAAGTCAACTTTAGCTAGTCCCGGGAGCAGCCCTCCTCCATACACCAGGAACTGACGTTGAGTCCGTTGTCTCAGGCACGAAATGGCACAGGATGCTGGCCAGGCCTTGCTTCAGTTTTTTAAATAAGGGTTTTGGATTGCTAAGTTTTTCATCAATTTTTATGTTCTGTAAATTCATCATAAATGACTTCACATTAAAAAAATTCTTCAGAGCATATAACCGTAATCTGTATCTTTTCATGCCAAGCCTAGAAAGAATTGCTAAACCTCAGGCTTCCACATTCCAACAGGTCTTGATAAAACTTGCCTGTCAAGGAATTGTGGAATCTTAACTTTTATAGAATACAAATGCCTCCTCGGCCATTTGAAACTTCATCCAGATGACACCCAAGGTCACTAAAGTACCAATTTTCATCCCAAGGGCCTCCTGCTCACTACAGGCCTAGGGCTTCAGACAGAAATACTGAACTTTCTCTATATAACATGATCCAGGAAACAGTGCCCCCAGAGATACAGAGCAAACTATTTCTGTGTGGGGAGCACAAGCTAAAGGAGCATGAGGACTGATACTGAAAGGAGTGCTTTCTAAAATACATACAAAAATAGTGCACTTGTGGACTATGTAAGGCATTTTTCTTTATTATTTTTCAGTTTCTCTTAGTAATGCCAGAAAAATAACAGCCATTATTTTCACTTTAAATGCAAACCAAATACTGTTGCACACAGAGTACAAAGATTACCTACGAACATGGTTAGGTACAAAGGCCATATTAGATGTATAGACTGCACTTTGTTTTTACATCAGAGTAAGACAGAGCAATTTTTTGGACAGTTATTTTAGCAAATACCGTGCTACTAAACAAAGGCCAAATACACACACACACACATATATATATATACACAAACACATTTCAACTAAAGTTATACATGTCACTTTGACAAAGGCTTCTTCTCTGGTGAGTTTCACCAGATATTTGCACCCCAAGGTCCCCTGCCCTGATCCCGCCCCCAAATGCTGACTTGATCTGAAGAAAAAAATTAGAGATGTTCTTAATTAAAGGCACGTTTGGCAGCTACTGAAAGTGGCATGCGTCTGGCACAGGTGCACTCTCCCTAAAGCCACACCACGTGTGACTTCCATTCTATGCATCTATTTCTTTGAGTGGTAGTCCAATGTGATCCACCTTTAGCTAACCTGCTTTATAATTTTGCAGCAATTGGCTACTTAATGCACTATTTTCATTAAAGGCAAAAGGGAAATTTGCTCACAGTCGACAGAAAATGCACTTTACGGTGTCAAAAATGGAAAATAAGGCATGAAATTTACAAAACAAGTTACAAGTGCTTTTATTTAGATTTATCATATAGACTTCATGCTTCTTAACTAGAGCTCAAAATATTTCATTGGCTCACGTATAAGGGATTATGAAATGATTTTTAGTAAGATGTTTCAAGAGAAAAATACTGAAGAAATAAGTCATCACTTTCCCTTACAAATAGTTCTTTTGCACAATTCAGCCAAACCGATATTGACCTTGTGATGTTTCTTTTACTGGCAAAGATTAACGTGCAACAGGACCTACACTTGTACAACAGTCATACAATATAGGTAAAAAGAGTAAGTGAGCCTACCCATAGCAGCAGAATACCAAGAAATAAATGGTTAAATTTCTTTCTTTCTAAATCAGGAGGAAATAAAAGATTTTCCTCAGTATATATAAACTACACTAACAAACTGGGAACCTCTCCCTCCATTTCCATGATTTGTTTTGCCGACCCACTTAAAACTGAATTTAAGCTATCATTAAAAGGATGAAATACATGACTAAAGTAAGCTAAACTTGAGAATTAAGATCATGGTCACAGATACTAAGTTTTGGTTTGTGTGACTTTCAATTTGTGGAAAAACCCATTAAGGAAGAATTTAGAACCATAATACAGCCTCCAAGTGAAATAGTACTTGTTTACTGGACTGTTGTGTTGATTGTAGTTTCGTTAGTGTGGCATGCTCTTTCCTAAATTCACATCCATTA
This sequence comes from Ailurus styani, assembly GCA_002007465.1. Classification (NCBI taxonomy): domain Eukaryota; kingdom Metazoa; phylum Chordata; class Mammalia; order Carnivora; family Ailuridae; genus Ailurus; species Ailurus styani. The sequence goes on along the minus strand of LNAC01000033.1, from coordinate 6,544,036 downwards.
AAACATTCTTGAGCTGTTAGAGCATAGTAACCCACTAAACACATAATTTGAGACCCAACAACCTTTAATTAAGCAAACTTTCAATGTTTGTGTATTTCCCGATAAGTTTGTACTCTTAAAATACATGAGGAGGGCTGGGAACAGGTACTAGAAACTTAGAAACAGGTACTTATCTGTTCCTGTTTTAAAAAGTGCTTAGATGTGAAAAGCCTTTCTATTGTTATTGTTTATCAGCCCATTTAATTCAACCTTGAAATATTTTTATTTTGTGATCCGAAGAAAATGAACCTTCTAAGAACATTTCCATTTCTAAAAGAAATGTCCCATATTTTGGAATGTGGTTTAGAAATAGTCATGCTGCATTGACTGTCTTGTAATGTCCTGGATTCGAAAGCAGAATTTTGTGGTGATGCAGTTCTCTTCTCAGCCACTTCTTGTCCCTGAATAAGTATATTTTAGTTACTACAAAGAATAAATTTGTCAGCTAATGTTTCACGTATGAAGAAGGCAAGGATACAGTTTTCTCACCTCTGTTTAAGGGCATCCAATTGGGATTTTTCTAATCATTTACCACTGCAGAAAATATTTTTACCCAAATGTCAACCTCAGATTAAAAAATATCTTCTATCCACAATGCTGTGATGCACAGTGAAATGGTTTCCTAGAACCACTGGGGTAGGAGAATGGTTCCTTTTGGGAGAAGTAAAATTAGAACTCCAAACCTGACCTTTTCCTCTTCAGAAGATCAGGTGGGTTGAAAAGCATTATTGAAGGTTAACACACTGGCCAGGGAAATATTGAATGGGCTTCAATGTGACTTCTCAGGTTCCCATTTGGAGTGGGGTGGGGAGTAATTAAAAATAGAAGTGATCAATACGACATATAAAGGGAAATCCTATGGAAAATGGGGCTGATCTAATAAAAAGTCATGGGGGATTTTGGAATGTGTATTATGATTAATTGTAGCAGCACTAGTAAGTAGGCTTAGATAAACACTTGTTGAATGGTCTTATGGACACTTTGTGTACAAGAGTGGACTTGAAATTAATTTTTTAGGAGACTTTTAAAAGGAGACATTTTACAAAGAGAAAAATGGCTACCATAATAGGAATGGTACAGATATTAAACAAAAAAGATTCAACTCTAGCAAATAAATAAGAAAGGATATGATAGGATGGATTGCTTAATGATGATGCAATCAACATTCTGGTCTTAAAGGACTATATACTGTACTACTGTGATGTACATTTTATGCTCTAATAAATATCACAGGGAATTATTAAAGTACTAGGTTTCCACCATGATGCAGCACTTCTAAAAATGTCCCTAATGGCATGGTTAACAGAATTGCTGAGATGTTACTTCATTATTCTGAGGACGCATGCAGATACTGAGGAACTGATGACTAATGATGGAGAACTGCACATTTCACAGACACTGTAGTGGAGATTCATAAAACTTTTTCTCTTCGACAAGTTGCATGCATTTCAGTCACAGTATTGGTTAGACTCAGAAGATCATTACATAGGCTTAATGAATAATCCATATAATGATACTAATGATGTAGGCAGATGTTCTATTATGAATAATTTTGATAGAGCAAAGATTTCAAGCAAGGTAGAATGTTTAATATAAACTAACAAACTGTATACATGTTGCCTAGGAAATTTAAAAACTTACAAAGTTCTGCTTAAAAGATACCTATCCTATTCTAACCCAATTTTTTCCTACATGCCAAACCGTAACTTTAGATCATTCTTTAAGATGAATACATACATCCAGAACTAGAAACCAAGGCGTACCACAATACGTGCTTTTATGCTTAGTGTTTGCGTGTGTGTGTGTGTGTTTCAACTGAAAGAAATAAGAATCAACCATTTTCTCCATATAATAATTTAATATATACCAGCCAAACAAAGTATTTGTATCTTTATTCAATTAAATTAAAACAGACCTGCCAGGTTTATTATATAACATTCACTATATACACATGATTTCGGCAATGCAAGGTAATGCTAGATATGCTGATTACTCAACTATCAATAAAACATGAACGGTGTCAGTGACGCCCAGCAAGTGCTCCTTTTCACACTGGGTGACTGCATTTCCAGACTACGGTTAGAGGGACAGCAATGAGTCATGACATGGATTACCAGTAAACTTTTGTGGGAGAAGGGGGAAGATAACAATCTAGCATAGTTTAACAGTCTCCTAAGTGTAAATCGTATACTTGACAGTTACATTTTTAAAAAAGTTCTTCTGTCACCTTAATGACACAAAACTTGTTTGAAGGCAACACCACCATGTTTTGTTTGTGTAGGGAAGGTGGGTGGGGAATGCTCTTAAAATTAGTATAATTACTCCTACAAAAAAGAAAGAAAGAAAGAAAGAAAAAACAAAAAGAAAAAAAAGTACCTCTTTGGTGAAGCCTCGGTACCCATTCACTTCACTGTAATAATCTGTAAACAGGACTGCAGCACAGTGCTGGGCCTTGACTCCAACGAGTTCAGGGACCACAGCCCCTCCTCACAGTCCTCTGAATGATTTTTAAGAAAATATTCTAAAGTAGGGCAAGGAAAAGCAAAGGAAAACAAAGGAGATATGAAGATCCCTGTTTAAGATTTCTTTTTAAAAAGTGCATATTTTGAATTACAAAAACTGTCATCATGTGGGCCTGCTGGACACTAGACTGTGTTTTCCATCCCTTTAATGATAAAGATCACTTCACAAAAAGAGGGCTCCTGCCTAGCGGCTGGAAAAAGTCCCTTTACTTGATTTTCAGGTGCAAGCAGTTGTCCAATCTCTCCAGATCAGTCTTTCCAGATTCTACATGAATACCATTTTCATTTTAATAATTACATCTCGGGTCCAATCCATCGTCTTACGCTGCATCTCGAAGGAGAGTCGTTAGTGTTGGGAGCTGTCGTTTAAACCCGTCAGCGCTGGCACGTTCAGTGCGTCCATCGCCAGCAATGGATCTGGGGCTGGGAAAACGTCTGTCCTAGAACAGAGAAACTCAGGAGGAATGGGCATTCTCCAACAGTGGTGGTCCATCTCTGTGCATGGATGGGTGCGTGTGCTCCCTTTTATAAGTTTTTGGAGGGAGTTTAGGGATATGCTGAGAAGTGCTTTGTCGTGGAGGAACAGGCGGCCCGGTGATGGGAGGAAGGTCCACTTCTTGTGTCAGTGGTGGCGATGGCAGGTGCCTTCTCGTGCCATGAGGAGAGGGTGTTTGAGGAGGAGGTGGTGTAAAAGGGGAAGGGCTGTTTGGGAAGAAGGCATTGCCATGATCGCTTTTTTTGCCCAAAGGGGGAGGCTGGAGATGTAGTGGTGAGCTGGAGAAAACATCAGGTGTCCTCACAGGTTCTCGTGGTGGTAATAAGGGAGGGCTCTCAGGAGGGTCTGATATAGAGGTCCGGTCTGATATTGAGTATCGTGGCGAATAGGCTTTTGATGTGGGCTGCCTAGGAGGAATTGCTGGGGGGCTGTCCAAATGCTTAGACATAATCTAACACAAATGAGAAAAAGAATAACACACAAACTTATTAATAATTTATGTAGTACCACGAATATATTAACAATTAATTTGGGGTTTTTAAACATACTACTGGTAGCGCCCTAGGTGTGGATCAGGGAGTTTTGCCATATGTTTCAAATGGGGGATTATGCCAATTTGTTTACATTTTTTTTCCTCAGTTTTTATTTTTCTCAAAATTTTGTTGTTTGCTATTGCTTACCTATCCATCTAGTACAAAATCATTTATGATTTAACATAAGTTCATCTTATAATTTTAAACTTACTCTAGTAATGTTTTACAATGTTCTGCAAAATGTCCTGACTTGTCCAGGTGCTCTGCTCCCTGGACACTCAGAACCACTGTATCAAGTTAATGGCTGGCAAAGAAAGAAGCTTAAACAAGTGGAAAAAATGGCTATAATAAGCCTTTAAGGTCTCTTCCAACCCAGACTTGTCATACAAATCCCATCTAAAAGCATGTCAGATTTACTATTAAGGACTCAGATAGGTAATGCTTAAGTTTCACTTAAAATAGTGCTTCATATAAAGCTTCACACCTCTTTGCTTCTCTCTGTATAGTCTCTGCTTGAGACATTATTCTTTACAGATTAACTTGTTTTTCCCTTGACATTACCCATAATTCAGATTTATATCCAAAAAAACTATGTTTTTTGGAAAGGAAATAAACAGTACTTCAGGGTAAATCGTATCTGGTCCTTGTCTAGACTCTATGAAGCTCAGCTACCCTGAAGTGTTAGCTTAATCCTGTGGGAACTGAACTAGACACGGGGGCATGATTATAATGTAACCATAGTGACTCCAGTGTCCAGCTGACAGGACTCTACTTACCTTAGACGGCGAAGATTCGGCGGGGGCAGATTCCGGCCGTCTTCGTGGAGGAACAGGAGGCGGGACGGGCACTTCATCAGTGCCCTTGGTTAAACTTATAGACGACACTGAAGCAGATCCTGTAGGATGTTACATTTTTTTTAAAAGTTCACAGGAATTTTATTTCATCTATTAATCCTGAAAAGCCTTAGCTGGAAACTGCTTATATTTATTAAAAGGAATGTACGGAATTATCAAAAGCAATTCAATAAACCAATACACAATAGTATTTCCCTTATTAAAGCAAACTGCTATAAAAGCATGCAGAAACTTCTTAGCAAGATTTTCAGAAAAAAAAAACCAAACAACTGCCTAAGATATTCTATTATTGGAATTTTTTATTTGGGTAGGATTCTCAGATATCTGGGAGAAACAGCAAACTACTAAAAACTTCTGGAATGGTAATTTTGTTAAGCTTTTGTGATGGCCTCATTTTCTTTCTCTGACTTTATTAGTATAGAATTTACCTGCCCTTATTGGATAGCCTTTGGGATTAGTTTCTGATCTTAACTGTTCTCCCCAGGGGTTCTCTCAAAGGATGTCAGGGAGAGAATCTCATGGGGGGGGGGTCTCTCCCCACTTTGCTTAGGTACAGGCTGGCTCTCCTTGGCGGGTAAGCAAAATCAGGTTCATCATACTTGAATCCACACTAGACTCTAGTGAACGTGATTTAAGAATAAGTTGATGAACTGGCACAAAAAAGGTAAGTAAAGTTTCTAATTAGAACTTATCCTATAGACATTTATGATGACAAGGGCATAATATAGGCATAAAGAAATTACATTTTGAAAGAGAACATTTATGTAAGTTGTTAGTTTATGCACAGTATAAAAAAGATACGAAAAAATATATAAATGATCATTCAGAATTATACTTGGCAGGTTCTTGTTTTAAGCATCGACAGCTTTTATTTTGTCAATTAAAACTTATAGAACTTAAAGAGTACTTTGTGTATGGATATTATTCAAATGAGCAATATTTTGATCACCTACCTTTTTTCTTAAGAGACTATATAGTAAATTAATTTAGCTTATAACAAATGTTTTCCATTGTATACATTTTGAAATCATTTGTATGAAGGACAGCAAAACCACTAATCTATTAGCTTAAAACTTATGGAATCATTTGGTGAATTGTTAGTTGACTTTAAAAATAAAAGCAAATCTATAGTGGAACTTTATTTTGCCTAACAGTGATGAATATTTAGGCCGTATAATTTAAATAGTTACAATGATAAGATAGTTCTTCTAAAGTCAAACAACAGTCATTTGCCTAGAGTCTGTGCCATGGCCAGGCTAAGTGTATTTTGTGATTTCGACACTGCGGTAGCTGCCAGCATTCCCATACGCGCATGCATGCTCTTGCTGGTGGGTTTTTTTTTTTTTTTCCCTTTTAAGTTGAGCATTAAAGTATATTTAGAACTCTATAGTTGGAAAAGAGAAATGGTTAAATGTGGAAGTCACCCATATAATAATGTTCTTTTAAACATTAAAGGAGAAAACAGTTTTTACAAAAAGCATGAAAAGTATCTAAGTTGAAGCAAATCATTTATGATCAGAAGACAGCACACAAGTGAAGCCCTCACTTCTATGATATTGCAAGCAAGGTACCAAGGCTGCCAGACCCAAGAAGAGTTTTAGCAGGGAAGGTTACACTTGGTTTAATTTTTAAAGCCAAAGCAAGAATTAGGAGTCTTAAACCAAATATACTAACTTGGGCCATGGGGCAGTGAAACTTGGATAAAGACGGTATCGCTGCCTGTGAAAGGAAACAAGAAAGAGTAGATTTTTTTTCTTTCATTGATAAATTCAACTCATCTGTAAAAATGCATTTATGATAAAAATGTCATTTTTGTCATTCTAATTGTAAAGAATGGTACAACAGTCTGTAGTAAAAGCTCATGACTTCTTACTTTTGAGAAAAATAAATTAAATTGAGCTTAATATCATATTGGGAATTTTGACGATTCCTTTTAGATTTACTACCTGATGTCATAATAAGTAAATGAAAAGCATTCATGAGAAAACTAAAATATCCTCTATTAGTGGAAGACTTTAAAAAAATGTATAAACCCAATTTACGCAAAGAATTCGGCCGGACATATAGAAATATGTCATTTACTAAAGGTTATTTTGAAAACTCAAATGTGTGAAATAAGTAGTAAATAATGAATTTGTTATGTTAATTGAAAAATAAAAGGGAATTTCTTGCTAATATTATTTTATATTTTTGAAAATGTTCTTGCTGTGTATATTCTCATCACAAAATAGTTACAGCTTTGGATATTACAAAACAAGCTTGGAAGTGATATAGCCTTTTCCTTCTATATTCTTGAACATTAAAAAAAAATCAATATTTGGCACTTAGACACATTTTACACAGGAAACTCACAAATTTAGAAGGTTTAATTTTAACAGTATTAATTCTCCTAAGGAAAAGAATTGAAAACCATAAAAGCCCCAAGAGCATTAAAGTAGAAAACTGAGACAAGAGGCTAAGTGATCTGTTCTGTTTCCAAATCAACATAGTTGTTGATGTGACACTGCCTCCTATTACCAACATATTGAAGCGGTAATATCCAAAGACAAAAATAATTCCTGTAGCACTCGTCTGAGCTGATGTTTAAAAAATTCAGGTCCCTCTCTCTCTCTTTTTGCACAATAGACCATCGCTCAAACAATTTGGACCATTGTTTTTTTCCTAGCTGCCTTGGTCAGAACAAGGATAATTTTATGTTCCAGGTTCAATTGGCAAGATTATAAATGTGATTGCTATTTATATAGATATGGTGAGTTTATTTCCCACAGAGCCCCAATTTCCAGCAATCTATCCCATTAATCTCCTCTCCTTATGCACTGGTATTTATTTGGAGGCCATAGTTACCAATGGTAGCAATGAGCTAATTCTACTAAATTATCTCTCAGAAGATTAAAATTAATTTTTATATTCTTTGACAGTAAATGAAGCTGTTGCTCTGTCAGTGATTTGCTCCACTATTTAATAGGCACCAATGATGGAACAAGGGTTAAAAGGGGTATTCACCTGTACCATTTACCTACTTATGTTTTTTTCCACTCTTCTTGGAAAAGAAACAAATATGCCCCCTGGAGATAAGCCTCAAGAACATGGTATTACACTTAGTACGATATGGGAATTAAAAAAACAAACACAAAACTTATGACAGCTACAAACTGCAGGCTTTTAGAAAGTATTATGATACCTATGCATACACACCTATATATACACAGACTTGGCTTTGCTCATATTTATATATATGTGTATGGCACAGGTTTAGATTTGTGTGTTTGGTAAGTTAAGGGTACTTTTCTGATTTGTCATTTTAAATGAATTTCTTGGTCTCACTGTCTAGAAAATGCTAAAAAAAAAACCTACTTTAGAATTATTCATGCTCTAATTAAGAACTATATACTAGAAATTCTATACTAGCTAGGTACTGAACAAATTTGCTGATGACTTAGGAATGAAGCCCAATTAATTAAAAAAGTAGTATTAATTTGTTAGGTATAAATCCCAGACAAAAGATCAGTGGTTCTCAATCTTGGCTACACATTTCAGTCCCTCTGGAAAGCTTTAAAAAAAAAAAAATACTGATTCTAGTGCCAATATCAGTCTAATTCAAGTGTGGGCTGGGCATATATGTTGTTTTTTAAGATCCCCAGGGGATCATACTGTATAGTCAGGATTGAAACCCTGTTGAAGATACTTTCCAGTTTATAACTGAGTCATTCTTGAAAACAGGAACAAGCTTTTCCTATAGGAAAAAAATTCTATAAATCACAAATACCTTCTTAAAGTCATAAAAGCCTGTTAAATGCAAATGTATCTAAGATTAGAAACGAAGTGCCCACAACAATTTTCTATGAAAAAAAGCCTTGCATTCCATCTTGAAATGCCTGGAATACATCTTCTGTGGTCAGAGCTTCCTCTCCTGAGGGCCAGAGCTGAAGCTCATTGGCAGCACGAGACCAGGTGGGATTTCTGGCTCCCTTTCATGACGAGGCAATCTTCAAACAGGAATGCACCTAGAGTGTCTTCCTCCTCTCCATCTTGTGATGGCAGCAGAAACAAAGCAGCGAGCTGGATGGTCTTTCCCCTCGTCATGGTGACTGTCCTCAGCACCTCAAAACTGGAGCTGGCCAGAGCAAGTGTGGAGCCGGGCTCTGAGTGGGAGGGCCTGCGTAGCACACTAAGTGGGTGGCCAGTTTCCTTTCCTCTGTGTCCTCACCACAAAGCTTCCCGTGACCACACTTGCCCATTCTGTGGTCACCTTTGTGTAAACTTCCAGAGCATTGTGTCTTCACCACTCAATTTAGCATTTTGCTGAGCCCTTAGGTCTTTTCTCTGGTAAAGCTTGCAATCTTACTGAGAGTGAAAAATAAACATAGTACAAAGAGAATCACGGTCTTTAACAATGGTTAAAGCACTTAAGCAAGATTTTCTTTGGAGGACAATTATTTTTCATCTCGCAGTTAAGATTATGAGCTTTACCAGAGAAGATGTGATGTGTAAGTGCTTGGCAAGGAGTGAGATAGGCAACAGATACTTATTAATTAATTATGGTTTTAAAGTAAATTATTTTGAAAGACAAAACTGTAAGAAGCAAAAAGCACTATTATAACTGATCAAAAATTCTAATCAAACTTTGCCTTTTGAAAAACTTAGGCAATGGAACTCTCTGCTGTTTGGTATTGAGTAGATGTTCAGATGACCGAAGAATGTAGGCACAGCAGCTCTTTCCTGACAGGCCCTGAGGACGTAGGAATTCTCCCTGTGGTGGCAACACAGTGGGCAAGCTGGGAGCTCCAGGGACCCCCACAGTCCTAGCAGGTCTGGTAAGCAGAAGTGGGGCCATCAGCACATGAGGACCTTTGGCTACACAAAGGCCACGGGTAAGTTTTAAGTAAGGGACTGAGCATACAGATGGCTTTATAGTATGCTGGCTTCTCTGATTTCAAAACCAGTTATTTTCAGTTTTAACTAAGAGCAAAGGGAATAGTAGCAGGAATTTTCTTTATCACAAAGAAAGCAAAATTGAGAAAACCCTCCAAGCTAAGCTTATGAAGCCTAACTCCTGAACAGTGGTTTCTCCACCTTGCAGCTGTTGAATACTGTTCCCCTGCCACGCAGGACAGAGCACTGCATTCCAGAATGATCCCTTCTTCCCTCTGTGACTAACTGCTTTAAAGATTCTGCATTAGTAGGGAACGTTAATGTGCTTACATCCCGTTTTCCCCCACCTCTTCCATTTTTAGCTACTTTTTAAACTGAAAGAAGTAGAATTTGCAATTGATAGCTTTCACGTGATTTCAATAATTTATTTATGTGGGAATCTTCATAATATAGACCACAGCTATCTGCATTAAGGGAAAAAACCCTGCAAACAGTCAGAATTAATAATGGTTTTAGGTTGGGTATACTGCAAAAAGTGCTGGTTTTATTACTTAATTTTAGAGTGTTATGAATTGGGGAAAATAAGTGGGAACTTTTTTGCCTGGTGTTTATTTGAACTTACCAAAAATATCTGCTAGCTTAGTATGTATATAACGTGACTCCATAAACCCCAGTAGCCAAATAAAGCCAAGATGTAGTAATTCCCAAAACAAACACACTTGAGGTGGTAAAAAGACAAGACGAACTGCTGGGTAACTCCTAAGGTATGTGCAACACAGGAATAAATAAATAGGATTCTGGACCAAATCTCAAAAGAATAATTTTAAGTTGATTTTTGTTAAAAAGTTAGATTCTCTGAGTTGGAAGAAACCTTAAAAATCTAGCTGGCTCCGCAGAAGGCACAAAAAAATCTTTTATCTAAAATCAGAAAGCTCACTAGCAGACTGAGATCCTGAACTGGGTTCCCAACTCCTAGGTCACCCGCTTCTCGACCTCCTTCTCCACAATAACAACATGCTGTCTCTCAGGACTGGATTCTGTTCTGTCAGATACCAGCATAGGACTTGATCTGCACATGAGCTGGGAGAGCCAATGGGAAGAGCATAGAAAGTGGCTGAGGAGAGTGAAGGTGATGGGTTCAAGTTTTGATTTAATACTGAATGGGAAGAGATCCTGTGTTCTTAGAGCTCTAAAGCTCCACATGGGATGGACTAAAAGATGAGTGGCAGCAGGGTGACCTACATATCAAAGGCAGCCCTCTTCAAAGGGCTGGAGCTGAGCTGTAGTGTTTGGAAGTCACCAGCCATATGTGGATTAATAAGCATGTGAATGTGGCTAGTCTGAGCTGAGGTGTGCCGTTAAGTGTGAAATGCATACTAGATTTTGATGATTTAGAACAAAAAAGAGAAGGTAAACTAGCTCAATAAATTTTTATCTTAAGTTCATGTTGCAATGATAATATTGCAATTTAACACATTAAGTTAAATGAAATATATTATTAAAATTAATTTCACTTAATTCTTTTTGTTTTAAATGTGGCTATAGAACACTTAAAAGTATACACGTGGCTCACATTATATTTCCACTAGACAGCACTGATCCAGAAATAAGAAAGGAAGGAGCAATAGTATGCAGTCTGTGAGATCTGCATGGCTGGGCTTGAAAGCACAGGCAGCGTATTAGTGGGCACTATGCAGTATTTGCCAGGTGGTGTAGACTGAGAAAGGGTTAAGAAGGAGTTTAGATTGGATACTTGCTGCAAAATTTGAAACCTACAGAGTTTGGTGGAAAGGGAAGAATGTACTGAGTAGTATTCAAATATAATAATTTTAGAGGCAGCATTTAAAGCACTGAACTGACAGTCCTTGCAGATTTTAGGAGTTATCTTTGTTTCCTCTAGATACGAGGAACGCATGTTAAATTCACCAGTTGAAAACAAATGCTCGAATCAAGTTTAAATGACCAATTTCATCACCAAGCCTTCTAGTACAGTATAATAAATTTAAGAAGGCTATTCTAACAGGTTTTTAAAAAATTTTAAGTTGCTGTACAATTTGCTTTACATTTTTGTAATACTATCTTTTGAAATGGTATTTGTCTACAAATTTACAAAAAATAAAGAAGTTATACAGATTCTTTTCACCTCTAGCACATATAATACTAACATTTACTTTAAAGCACTTAGACTGTTAGCACCTACTTGAGTGAAAAGGGCTCGAATGATCGGAATCAAAAACGCTGCAAACATCGGTGGTACTAGAAGCACCAGAAGCAGGAGGAGGTGTTAACGGTGTTCTTGGAGAATTTGGTGCAGATGCTGTACTTTCTGTTTCACTTTCAGGGATCCTACTGTAACTAATTTTCCTTGGCTCCTGCTGCAGAGGTGTGGGATGTCTCATGGTACCTGGTCTTGGGTTTGATGGACGAACACCAGGAGATTTTAGGGGATAGCTATATTTTTTTGGCTGTAGACATAGCAAAATAAACAAAATAATTACAACACCATAACAGAAAGGGAGGTTTTTATCTATATGCCTGGGTAAAACTCAACTAGTATCTAGGAAAACCATAAACCACTACTAAAGAAGTTATATAATGATTAAAATCAAAGTGTCCAAGTTAAAATGTTAATATCCCATTTCCATAAAGCCTTGGCTATCTAAAATATTAGGCAATGCATTTCTTTAAATAGCTGAGTCTTAGTCCTAAAAATACCAGAGTATTTGTTATCTTAATATTTTTGTTTGTTTGTTTGTTTTTAAAGATTTTATTTATTCATTTGACACAGAGAGATTACAAGTAGGCAAAGAGGCAGGCAGAGAGAGAGGAGAGAGGAGGAAGCAGGCTCCCTGCCGAGCAGAGAGCCCGATGTGGGCCTCGATCCCAGGACCCTGGGATCATGACCTGAGCCGAAGGCAGCAGCTTTAACCCACTGAGCCACCCAGGCGCCCTGTTATCTTAATATTTTTGAATGGAAATCTTTCTAAGATATGCTGTGGATTTCTCTGGCTTTTTAGAGACCTTGTGAACTAATTTAACCTTGCTGGAAAAGCCAGGATCATTATTATGAACTATGATACTTTATGATGCTATAATACTGATGTATTTGAGCTATTTACAATTGCATTAAATTGCTTCAGTTTTCATCTGTGTGTGTGTATGTTAGTTTTATGAAATTTTCTTACAGAGTGCTATTAGCAAGCCTCTTTGGAGCAAGACTACATAGCTATGTCTAATTTGCTGTTTTTAATCCATCTTTTAAAAAACCGTTTTAGGCCTTGAGAAATTTTTTTCGGGGGGTAATTGCATAACCTTTAGTTTACAGATACTGTGAAATTTATCTTGGTTACTAAGGAAGCCATTTGTATATACTTCTTGATTTTTTCACTTTCTTGTGAACATCAAGACAGATTATATTCAGACCAGTGAGGTGATGATACTATATGTAAAACTGGCCAGGCACTAAAAAACAATGGAAATTTTACTTTTCCACCAAAAGTATCTTTAACCAAACTTGTTATTTTTATGGCTAATGATTCATGGTTAAAAGTTTTCATAAGTCACTACTTTAGAAAAAAGTCATAAATGAATATATTTATTATAAGTGAATTAGTATAATCAAATTTCCTGCCCTTGAATCTCAACATTTTTGTTTTAAAAACACTTACACATTTGCCCAATTTCTTCATCAGGATTTTTCAGATTATTAATAATGTTCACTTATTTGCAATCAAGTGGGATATTCCTGAGCATACTTAAGCATGTACTCATTATGTTTATCCATCACATGTACACCTCACCCCTGAATGCCCTCATGGAAAACTAATCTGCATAACCCATATGGTAGTAATGACATCACCAGACATAGATAACTGCAAAAAATATATAAATATGAAAGAAACAGAAATATGTGAATGCTTACAAATCTTGGGAGAGGCTTAGGGTTTCGTGGTTCTATTTCTAGGGATTTGTTGAAAAGATAATCTGTAAATTCTTTTTCCATGCTATTTCCCATTGGATTCAAATTTTCAAAGAACCTCTAAAATAAATGCAAAGAAATAAACAATTATTAATATCAAATATTCAAAATGCAGTTTGAAATTCACAAAAATAACTTAAGGAAACATTTAACAATATAAGAAAATTTGAGTTATTTTTAGCTTTATTTTCCTTTATCTCCTCTATGAAATAAACCTGCCTTTCATCAGCTGGTTTATAAACTTAATTAGAAAGAACGTATCCTCAAATAATTCAACTTACTTTGATATCTGATTCTACTCGTAAACAGTAAGGCTGATTTTGGTACTGCTGGATCTCTCCTGTTATTTCTGCTACTTTCCTCCTTTTGCTAAAGTTTATAAGCTCTTTTCCATGCCTTTTTAGGACCTCAGGGTTGCCTTCTTCTGTTTTCAAGATATTAGTTAGATAAATTCCTAGAAGATATAATGAAATTATTTCAAGGATAAAAAAGGAACCAGCTAGTTCTTTGTCAATAATTGTAGGCATATTACAGTATCCCAACTCAATCACCATAACCAAAGATTTAAGGCACAGATTTCCATTCAATGAAAAACTAGCTAACTAAATATCAAGAGAGATATTTTTATAAGTATCAAATTCTTCTGTGACACTTAAATCTTATAAATACACCAGAAAAAGGGAGACCAAACTTAACAAAATTTAAGAGCTTCATCAGGAGGAATAACCAAATATCTCCAAAACCGTATGGTATTTGACATAAGTCACTGTTCTGTTAAAGGAACTTTGAATATAACCCATCACTTAATAACACACACTTCTAAAGAAAACAAAACAAAACACCACACATTTCTGGCCAAAGGGGGAAATATTAAATTCAAAGGATCATATTTTCTGCTTATTCAAAGGTTGTTAGGATTTGTAATTCAGAGGTAGTACTGTTTGGATAGGCTTACTCGTGGGAATGTAGAAGGATCTGCAAGCCTATCAAACACAGTATTGCCTATAATTTATGTCTGTTCTGGTCTTCAGGACTTATAGAATTAGTGGTAATCTCATAATTGAGCTCCTGTTTCCACATCACTGCAGGCTATGCACTGGAGGAGGAGAAGGACCCAAATAACAGGCACTTTCATTCTTACACGGCCCTCTGGTGCCAGAAGCACCTTAATTCCTTTCTGTTCTAGCATAAAGGTCCTGAAGCCAACTCTGCTGCTTTCTACTTGTGTGGTCTTGTGCAAGTTGCTTAGCTTCTCTGTGCCTTGGTTTTCTCATCTGTAAAATGAGGATAGCAGGGTTGCTTTGAGAAATAGTGAGTAAATTTATGTATATGCTTAGAATAGGGCCTGAAAAAAGTAAATGCTTAATTAGCTGTGGTTGTGACTGTTGATGCTATTGTTGCTAGTCTTGGCCTATTCTCTTAAGCTTCTGCCTTTTCCCCTAAATTACTGACTGTGATGCTTTGGGGAAAGAAAAGGGTGTGTCTGTATATCTAAGTTCATGACCCCAGTACACAAGCACTGAGTCTCTTTTGTACGCCCAGCACTGCATTAGGTACTGCAGATACAAAGATGAACAAGATGCACAGTCCCTGATCTCAAGGAGTTCAGAGCTTTGAATGTGGGCTACAGTTACAGCTGGGTAAGTACTATATTAGTGGTCGTGCATAAGATGCTAGCCGAGTACAAAGGCGTGTCTAACTCTGCCTTGGGCTGGTGGGAATAGAAAAAGCATCACAGATGAAGTGATGTATACAGTAAGTCTCAAAAAAATGAGGTGCAGTTTAATGAGTAAGATGGAAGGGCATTCTAAGCAGAGCAGCAATGTGTCCGAAGGCACTAGTCTGTGCTGAAGCCTGGGAGGCGTTCTCAAAGACAGCGTGCTGCGTAGTACAGCCAGGATGGATGGGTCTGGTGTGAGGCCTGGGGGAGGCAGGGTGCAGGGTATGCAGACGGACACAGGCAAGGGCTTAGTAGTCCTGAGCCCTCATTGCTACAGGTTGTGCACTGGAGAAGGAGCAGAAGGAACAGAACAACAGGCACTTCTGTTCTGGTCATAGTTTAGTGGTTCTAAAGGCTTTTGTGATAGAGGCCTACTTTCAAATATTAGAATATTTGGTCATGTTCCTGAAAAGATTTAATGACTCAAACTCAGTGAACAAGTCAGCACTAATGAAACACAATAGACATCAATACCTGTTTAGTTCTAAAAAGTATCCAGTTTTTAAGTGTATTTGTTAGCTCTTTCTTAGCACTTAGGCTACCCCTGATTCTGTATTCATACCATGTGCTCTCATATGCACCGGCCTTTCATTTTCCACATCTGCCTGTCACTTGGCTCTTTTACTTGCAGCTAGTTATATTCTCCACTGCACTCTGTCGCACGATGCACTCAGCTCAGTGTTCAGTCTGACAAACATACCCATACAGTACACATATTTCAGGGCAGCTGGAATCAGCTTTCCATATTGGTCACACACTGATGGGCCAGCTGTGAAGGGTTTGTGGGTAACAGCACTTGGATTGGATCATGAGTCTTTTTTTTAAGTGCTTAATTTTTATTCGCAGTTAGGAGATTATTAGCATCTTTGCACTCCAGAAGGATTATTCTAGCTGTACTACGAAGCCAGATGGGTTAGAAGGAGTTCAGATTAGACACAGAACAAGCAGTCAGGATGAACATGGTCCTGGTGAGCTGACGATGGCTGTCTGAGCGTCTACAGGGATAGAGTGAAGTACACGCATATTTAAAGGGCAGACTCTACAACAACGGATTAACCGAAGCAGGCAGGGACGGGGTGGGTGGGAAGGCAGCTCCATGCCTGGCTGGCTGACTTGGTGGTGGTATAATGACCACCACTGGGAACAAGGGGGATAATCAGTTATGGGATGTTGTCGTTGAAAGTGTACTTGAAGGGTATACTTGAAGGAAGTTGTGAAAATGCTTACAAGTAGCATTTTTGGGAGAGCTCAGGACAGAATCTGGAAATTATTTTATGACATTAATGGCTAGGTAAAAGGAAAACAAATGATCAAAGAGGTGGTATCCAAATTTTGTTGATCATACATGACCACCAGTAAAAAAAAATATTTAAGAATGGATCCTCTCTCTCTCTATATATATATATAGTTTGAGTAAAAAATGTAGTACAAATGTATAAATAGACCTGAATATAATATACTGTTAAAGGTTAATTTTCAGTAGATCATTTTACATACTCTCCTCTGGTGACAGCTGTCTGGGGAGAGGGAAAGCAGAGCGTTAGGACGGAAACAGTGAAGAGGGGTAAGGTTTCACATTGTTGCTGATGTGAAGAAACCTTTTTCAGCCTTTCTAGGAAAAAGTGGCTGCTCAGGGTTCTGGGTTCATACTTCGATTGATACATTTCTGTGATGCAATATTACATTTACTACATGTAATATAATTTATTTTTCTGCTCTTTCAAGAGCGCTTATTGAGGGTAAGACTGTGTTTCATTTGTCTCTTGATTCTTTACACTTAGCCCTGGGCTTGGCATGTAGAGGCATTCAACAACGTTTCTGAATGAATAAAAAGAAGCACATTATTTCAGAATAGAAGAGAAAGCATTTGAAGAATAGCTCAGGATGCAAGAGACATACAGTCAACCCTAAAATGGCAGGAAACAAGAATGGAGACGAAGCAGACTGACAAGAAACAGGAGGAGGACACTCAATTAGAGCTGTATGAAAGGAAAGAGCAAAGCCAATGCTACAGACTTGAGTGTTTGTGCAGAGAGGTGAGGCTTGGCTGAAAGAAGAATCTACATCCTTTTGTCTTAGAGGAAATGTTATACACACACACACACACACACACACGTGTGTATATATGTGTGTGTGTGTGTGTGTGTGTGTATATATATATATACACACACACATATATATATACACATAAAAACTTTGGTATTTGGAGAAAAACTGAGATACAGACTCAGTCTGGGAAAGCCTCAGAAGGAGAAGCTGCCTGACCTTTATTCTGTAAAATGGTGTAGTACCAGCAAAAGCCCTGAATTAGAACTTGGGCAAGATGACAGAGAAAATAAAAGTGTCAGAAACTACTCCTGACCCTCCCCATAGAGAGGGGAAAAAAATCCAAAAACCAGTCCCCAGAATCAAGGATAAGAATCTGGAAGGAGTTTCTACAAGTTACCATATAGATGAGACAGAATTAAGAAACCGCAAGAACATCTGGCTCTACCCTCTGGTCAGAACCATGAAAGGCTGTGTTGCTAACCCCAGGAACTGGGGAAAACAAATATCTTCCTGGAGCAGGAGACCTGACCTTGAAACAGAAAAAGGCTCAGTAACCAGGAAGATAAGCAGAAATGGGTAGGAAGGCTGTCAGGTGGGTTGTCTGCACCTATCAAACTAGCTAAATGCTTGTGTTCACTCACCAGATCACATGGCTGACTTTAAAACACAATGGAATCATACTCTAAATACAAGTCTGAAACTTATTTTTTTCACTTAACAACATGTTACGAAGATCAGTTATGTTAGTTCATAAGTCTATGAGAGAGTACTGTAGTGAGTTCAGTTTGTGTGAATAAATGCTCACCAATCAGGGTGACGGGGTAGCTTGGGCCACACAGGGAGTTGGGTGAATAGGCAGGCCCTCAAGTTTCTTTTCACCTCTCACAAGAGGTGACTTATCACAAGTAGTGTGGCCATAAGCTCAGTAAGCACACGGAGGGACTATATAGTTTTCACTTTTTCTAAGCACCTGACATAATCCCTGATACTTCATAGGTACTACAGAAATATTTGTTGACAGATTGAATGAAATGAGTATCAGGCCGACCCAGGTCCTTTCAAGTCTCCCTTGTATGAATTTGCACCATAGTCACCACACTACAAATACATCAACTTTAATGCATCTGCTTCTTGATTCTCTTTTTGTAAACTATTTTTAAATTGTTCCTTAACTCCTTATCAGAATTGTCTTTATACTCTTTCCTCTTTGAACTGTGGAAGGTCTGTGCGTCTTCTGTACTGCCCAGACAGGTGTAACCTTTCTAACATTTCTAGCTTACAAGATCTCATGTAAGATACATTCCATTTTCAAAAATTAAATCTGACTGAATCTGAACTTTTTTTTTAAGATTTTATTGATTTATTTGAGAGAGAGGGAGGGAGGCAGAGGAGGGAGAGGGGGGGAGGGGGAGAGAGAGAGAGAGAGAGAGAGAGAGAGAGAGCGAGCGCATGAGCTGGGGGGCAGGGAAGAGGGAGAAGCAGGCTCCCCACTGAGCGGGGAGCCTAACGTGTGACTCGAACCCAGGACCCTGAGATCATGACCTGAGCCCAAGGCAGATGCTTAATCAACTGAGTCACCCAGGTGCCCCAGAATCTGTACTTTTATAATAATAATAAAAAAAAGTTTTACCAGAAAGAGAAAATAAATGAACTCAATAGTTTTGCCAAGAATGTAGGTAAGGGGACAAAAAGTTCTCAGGAAAAAAATAAATTAATAATGATAAAAAGTAATACATGATATAGAAAACAAAAGAAGAGAGTAATTACATTTAACATTTTACCTTTTTGAAGTAAAAAGCAAAGTAAAACAAGTAAAAATAGAAATGGGAAAGATATATTACAAATAGGACAATTTAAAAAATAATGTTTTTGTAGATATAACTGATTACTAGTATTTTTAAAATAATGAAATGAGACAAGTGTGTAGCAGAAAACAGAAACAGAAAAAAATTTAAGGAAGAAGTGAAAATGTTACTAAAGAATTGTATCCTACAAAAGATTCCAGGCCCAGATGGTTTTTCTGTTGGCCTATTTCAAAGTTTAAAGGCTAGATCATTTCATTCTATTCCAGAATAGAGTAAGATGAAAAGCTACTGAACTCATGTTACAAAGTAAATATAACTGAAATAACAAAAGCTGATAAATATAGCACAAAGAAAAATCACAGACCAATCTCGTTTATGTAGATGGGTATAAAAATCCTAAATGAAATGATATGAATAGAATTCATCTGTATACTTAAAAGATCAATCTACTATGAATAAATAAGGTTTAATATTAGTAAATAGGAAAGTTCAGCATTAATAAACCTATAATTTTAATTGGCTAAGAAAAATTTTCCCCCAACTAAGATGGCAAACAATTATGAAAGTAAATGTATTTGCTAACAAAAACACAGAAGATAATAACTATGACTCTAAACTTTAACATAATAAAAAGCATCTTATCAGGCAAATAGCAGAATTACACCTATTCCCACTGAAACCAAAACTAAAACAGAACTACCTATTTTTATCATTATTGTCTAATCTTTGTTTGGGAAGGTATGATCAATGTTATAAAGCCTACCACAGAAATAAGATCAAAGGAAGAGATATGATTAAATATTCGGAAAATTTAAGGAAATTAAAAATTCTTAGAATTAATGGTAATTGATTATTAAAAAATGAATACCATTTACAACCAAAAGTACCTAGGAGAGAGTTAAGTATCATAAATGTTCTTTCCAAATTAATTGATTGACTGTTTTAACTGTATTTTGGGGAATTATCACCCTCCCCCATTATAGAGTTCAGAGACAAAATTGGCAAAGAAAATACTGAAGCGGCATTGAAGAACCAACTTTGTCATGTATGAAAACACTATAGGGGCGCCTGGGTGGCTCAGTTGGTTAAGCGTCTGCCTTTGGCTCAGGTCATGATCCCAGGGTCCTGAGATTCAGCCCCGCATCAGGCTCCCTGCTCAGCAGGAAGCCTGCTTCTCCCTCTCCCACTCTGCCTGTGTTCCCTCTCTCACTGTATCTGGCAAATAAATAAATAAAATCTTACAAAGGAAGGAAGGAAGGAAAGAAAGAAAGGCAAGAGAGAAAGAAAGAAAACACTATAAAGCAAGGTTTCTTAGCCTTGGACATTACTGACCTTTTGGACTGGGTAATTCTTTGTTGTCAGGCGCTGTCCTGTGCACTGTAGGATGTTAGCAACATTCCTGCCTTCTACCCACTAGAAGCCTCTAGTGCTTCCCAACGAGAACAACAAAAAATGTCTCCAGACATAGCTAAATGTTCCCTGGGGGGCAAAAATTGCTCCTTGTTGAGAATCGCAGATTATAAAGTGCCAGTCATTAAAAACTGGGGCACTAGTATAAGAAGTTAATGGGAAATAAAATTTATTAAAGAAAGAGGTACCATATATAAATGGGCATAAAGAAAATTACTCAGTGAACTTGGGTCAACAAACAATTTGGTAGAGAAATGAGTTTGAAGGTTTCATATGATATCTAAAAGAGACTTTGATTAAAGAGTTAAATATAACTGTAAAGGTCACATCATAAAGCTAGAAGAAAATATGGCCGCAATATTAAATTACTAGACTGAAGAATTTTCTAAGGTTAGAAACAACAGAAATCATAATGGGAAAGATGGACAGATTACAGAACTTTAAAATACTGTATATCAAAGAATAAAAATAAAAAGACAGATTGATGAAGTATTTGGCTTGAGAAATTCCCAGCTAGATATAAATTATCTACCTAGATTGGTTATCTAGCTCAAAAAAATATTCTCAAATACAGATAAAAGACATTAACATGAAGATATTGATTATAACATTATTTAGGAAAGCAAAAAAGCTGGAAACTATGTATCTAATCATAGAGCAATAGTTAAATAAACTGTCATACCAACTCTATGGAATATTATGTAGCCATTACAAATGACATGAAGACTAATAAAACATGACAGTATATTTAAATACAGTAAGTTAAAGAAGTATATGGTAATGTGTACATGTCATATAATTATAACTATATACAATGTGCACAGCAAAAAAGATGAGAAGTAAATACAAAAGAGATACTGAAGCTATGAAATACAGGAAATTCGATGATGGAATCAGATAGAGGAAGCTACACGAAAGGTGAAAGTTTGGATGGTACATGCCCCAGTCTTAAAAGGAAGGAAAGGGTACTTCCTTCCTCTGGTGCAGGAGGGCAAGAAAAAAGGGTAAAGTTTTGATGTGCAGAAGATGTGGGTTCAAAGATGCATGTGCTATATGACTTTTAGCTTTGTGAAACTGTTTACAAGAAAGAGGATTATAAATATAAACGAGTACGGCCACACCTCTTCTGTAGAGTGTCTGGTTTATTAAAATTTAACAGAAAATATTTCTATGAATATAAAAGCACAAATAAGCATTATATGATATCAAATGGCTGCCCAAGATGGAAATAAAAAATGGAATTTATATATTCGGCATGACCTTCAAAAGCCCTTTTTCTTTAAGATCTTTATTTATTTATTTGACAGAGAGAGAGAGAGAGAGAGAGATCACAAGTAGGCAGAGAGGCAGGCAGAGAGAGAGGAGAAAGCAGGCTCCCCGCTGAGCAGGGAGCCCAATCTGGGGCTCGATCCCAGGACCCTGAGATCATGACCTGAGCTGAAGGCAGAGGCCCCAACCCACTGAGCCACCCAGGTGCCCCCAAAAGTCCTCTTAATAGAGTAAGAGTCTATGGTGATTCATGTGCTAATTATTTACTAAGTATTTTCTGCTGGTATATTACACATATGTATATTTAGTCATTTAATGAAGTGTCTTGTTTTATCCAGAAACACAATAAAAATTCAAGAAATGCTCACCAAAGAAAGGCACACATGGTGGATTAATAGACCTGAGTTTTGCCAAATATTTCTTATAGTGATCTTCACTTAATTCATGAGCTTCTTCTAAAATTTTCTTTTGGCGACTTGGTATTTGCTACAATAAAAAAAAATAATATTTAGGAAGCATAAGTTTACAAAAGGAATCACAGGTTTTGCCCCAAAATGCCAGGCTAAGAGTAGCCCAAACACAACAGTATCAGTTTGATTCTAAGAAATGATAATAACTGTTTCAAAGACACTGTCTCCATCAATCCTAGAACTTAGGGGGGGGGTGTGGTGTGTGTGTGTGTGTGTGTGTGTGTGTGTGTGTGTGTGTGTGTGTGTGTGTGTCAGAGAGAGAAATCTAGTTTATCTTGCAATTCCTTACACAATTATGAGAGCATTTAATTGTATGTATACAAATGATGTGCTGAAACGTTTTTCATCTAATCTAGCCTAGGACCTGTGAATGCATTTTAACGAGAATGCCTAATTTATAAAGTGCAATACAAAATTTAGCCAATTTCATCTTTTAAACTGTTACTGAAGACAGATGAGGCACTTAAAAATTAAAGACCACAATTATTAAAATTCTGACTCTTCATTTAAAAAATGCCTACACAAACCTACCTCAAATGTGTGGTCTAGTCTGTAAACAGGTGAGGAGTTCATAGCACTGACAACCTCAAGGACACCATTGAAGTTGTTCAGCTCTTGAAAGACTTGTAGAATCTCAATTATTCGACTCACCACAGCTACTCTTTCTTCTAAGTTTTCAGTTTCTACAATACATCTGGGAATCAGACAAAAAAATGAATTAAATTTATACCTTTCCCAACAAAGATATGATTTAAGGAACTTAGTAAATAAAACAATGTCAAGTGGGGGGATGGTTATAGAGGAACTGCAGGGCATACACGTGCAGCAGAGCAGGGAGACAGCAGGAGTCTGGATGATAAGGCAGTGCCTTCAGCCAGGCACACAGCTCCTCAGTTTTTCACACTGACACAGCAAAAGAGTCCATAACCTTCTTACTCTATTAGAATTAACTGATGAGCCTAACGTCTTATTGAATGTATATGCTTGGTCTTTGGGATGTGGAAGTGTTCTAGGGGAAATTATTCTGGAACTCAAGAATTCTGTGCCTCCTGTTCATCTAAATGCAAGATTTTAGTGATTGTTTCTTTCGTTTATATACAGAAATAATTAGCTACATTTCCAGTAGCAGCTCTTTAGAAAAGCACTGAAATGTTAGAAAGTCAATGAAAGTATTTTACCATAATTAAGAATAAATTTTTTTAAATTACTAAGGAAGAAAAGTCAAAAGCATTTTACATTTAAATACCAAGAATCCTTGGAAGGTATGTAAATTCCAGTAAATAGCTAAAAGGAAGCATACTGTGCTCAAAAAGAGAAAATTCCTCAGTGAGCATTTACTAATATTGGAGAGAATTTTTAAATTTACTAATCATCAGGAAAGAAAAAGGCATTTTAAACTTGGCTTTTAATAATGTAATATTAAACAACTTATAATCTAAGAAAAAAATACATAAATGGAAAAATAAATACAAATCAGTATTAAACATTTTTTAAAATGTAAAGGTGAAAATTACATTATTCTCCAATGAAGGTAATCTGCCACCAAGAAAAAAACTATTGTAAAACTATCAAAATGAATTTGCCTTGCTATCGAATTAAACATAACATGTTTACATGTTTAAAGCAGCTGGATCTCTACAAGTATATCATACATTGGCTAACTAGTTAGCTGGACATTTAAAAAGGTACAAGTATATTTACATCTTTCATTTAACTATTTCAGTTGATATTACCTAGTTATACAGACTGAGATCACCTGTGGAGTTTTTGTAACAACCAGGTAAGTCTGGGGTGATTTATCCACAGGTGACTCCAATTCTAATGTACATCCATGGCTAAGAACCACTGTAGCAAACAAACAAGAACTTCTCACACTGAAAAGGCCAGAATTGGAACCCTTGTGTAGTGCTGGTGGGGGGAATGCAAACTGGTGCAGCTGATGTGGAAACACCATGGGCATCCCTGAAAATTAGACATCGAGCTATCATATGATCAATCCACCAATTCAGTACTTTTTCAAAAGTACTGAAGTCAGGTCTCAAAGAGATATTAGCGTTCCACGTTCGTTACAGTATTTTTTCACGATAGCCACAATGTGGAAACAATTCTAATGCCCATCTATGGATGAATGGCTAAAGAAAATGTGGTATATACATGTGACATAATATTACTCAGCCTTAGAAAAGAAAATCCTGCAATTTGTGACCACACTAATGAACACTGAAGACGTTATTCTAAGTGAAATAAGCCAGTCACAGAAAGACCAACACTGTATGAATCTACACATATGAGGTATCTAAAATAGTCAAGATTATAGAAGCATAGAATGGTGATTTCCAAGAGCTACAGGAAGGGGAAAATAGGGAGTTGCCAACTAGCATGTATAAAATTTCAGTTATACAAGATAAATAAATTCTAGAGATCCATTGCACATTATGCCTATAAATTAACAATACTGTATTACACATGGAAAACAATCTGTTAAGAGGGTACATCTCATATTAAGTGCTCTTACAACAATTTAAAAAAATAAGAGAAAGGAAAAAGTGCAGGAAAAGGCCTTTTCAGTCATCTGTTAAAAAAAATAGGACAGAAATGAAAATAGTCTCTCTTACCAGTTGCTTCCTCTTTACAGACATAAACTTTAAGATTTTTTATTTATTTGACAGAGAGAGAGAGATCACAAGTAGGCAGTGAGGCAGGCAGAGAGAGAGGAGGAAACAAGCTTCCTGATGAGCAGAGAGCCCGATATGGGGCTCGATCCCAGGACACTGAGATCACGACCTGAGCCGAAGGCAGAGGCTTAACCCACTAAGCCACCCAGACACCTCTACAGACATAAATTTTAATTACTTATGATAGAAAAGGTCTTCTGCATACTTAAGTATAGTTATTTAATTTGATAATGAAGAAATCAGGAAGCAACATTTAGAGGGCAAATTCTGAAGTTTTCCTTTTTCCTTTTTTTTTTTTTAAGATTTATTTTTTGTTTTAGAGAGGGCAAAAGAGTGGGTCCCTCCCCACCCACACCCCATGGGAAAAGGAGAGAGAGAATCTCAAGTAGACTTCCTGCTGAGCATGGAGCGCAATGTGGGGCTTTATCTCACAACCCTGAGATCATGACCTGAGCCATAATCATGAGTCGGACGCTTAAATGACTGAGCCACCCAGGTGCCCCTAAAGTTTTACTTTTTAGAGGCTAAGAGATAGTAAATAAAATAATGCAAGTGGCTTGGAGTGCTTATTTCTTTTTAGGAATTGCTTTCCAGTCTTTATCCACATTCTAACTTAGGTTCTAGTCATTCCCTATGTCACTGGTCTCTTGTTCTGATAATTTCAGTATGATCTGTGGAAACCTCACATCACCCTTATAAAATATTAGTCAACTAATTACACTGTATTTACTCAGACAAAAATATGGCCAATGTATAAAATGCCACTCTGTGGCCCCAACTATAAAACTGCACTGAGATTCTGGATTGCTGGTATCACAGTGTAAGCAGCTCTGCTTACCCACTCCTCAGTGAAACTGATGCAAATTATACATATATATTAAACAAGCATAATATAAATAACCCCTTCCCCCAACATTTAAAGTCTCTGGAAATGGTCCTAAGAGCAGATGACAAATGAAGAAACATCTATTTGGGAAAATCTACAAAAATTCAGTAAGAGAGGCAACAGTTTATGGCATCTGAACCAGGCCTGCTCCCTCCTTCCTCCCAGAGAACCTCTGGCAGTGGAGGGGTTTCTTCTCTGGGCTTCAGCATTTCTCCTCCAGTCCCCAGCTGTCTGGCGGCTGAGGCGAAATCCCTGCGGAGTGCAGCTGAGGAGGGGGGACTCCCTTCTTCTGCCGATCTCCGATCTCTGACATGGAACCCAGGCTCTCAGGGGAATGTGGCATACTGAGAATGCTGGGAAGACAGTCTCTCCCTGGTTCCTGAGGCAGCGGTTCCATGCCAGGAGAGGTGAGCAAAAGGACCTCACGCACTACCCCCAACTTCACATTCGGCTGCTAGTGCAGCAATGTTTCAGAAACTCTTGCCATCATCCTGAGCTCAAGAGGGCAGGCTCAAACAGCTTCTACTCTCTTGTCACTTGCAACCAACTGTGGGGAAGTTTAAACCTAAGGGTGCTCTCGAGAACTATGAAGGAAGGTTGTGGTGAAAGTGATAGGCCCACAGATGATCCTCCTTTTACTGCTAGAAGGTATCACAAGAAGGCTGTGAGTAGCCTAAGGCCAGGTCACATTGCCTGGGCATTCACATCACTTCATCTCATGGTGCAGGCATTTTATCATTTCAGAGCATCACAAGAAGGGTGAGTACAGTACAGGAAGATATTTTGAGAGAGAGACCACATTCACATACTTTTATTGTATTGTTGTAACTGTTCTATGTTAATAGGTATTGTTGTTTATCTCTTACTGTGCTTAATTTATAAACTAAACTTTATCACAGGTACGTGTGCACAGGAAAAAGACACAGTGTATATAGGGTTCGGTACCATCCGTGGTTCCAGGCATCCACTGGGGGCCTTGGAACAAATCCTCTGCAGTTAAGGGGGAACTACTGTATGACCCATTCACGAGGGTGGGGGGTAGCAGGGACCAGTAACTGCCTGTGAGAAGGACACAGATTTAACAGAAAAAGATTTCAAAGTAGCCATTATGAATATGTTCACAGAATTAAAGAAAGCATGATTTAAAAAGTACAAGAAGATAGGATGACAGTGTGCAGCACAGAATATCATAAAAGACACAGCAATGATAAAAGCGACCAAATGGAAACTCTGAAATTAAAAAATAGAACAGTTAAAATAAAATAAATTTACTAAAGGGGCTTAATAGTACATTTGAATTGGCAGAATAATTAATTCACTTGAAGATAAAGCTATTGTTCAAAGATGAAGGCAAAATAAAGTCTTTCCCAGATAAACAAAAACAGAGAATCTGCTGCTAGCAAACCCACCATACAAGAAATACTAGAGGAGGTCCTTCGGGCCGACAGCAAGGAACCCCAGATGGTAGCACAAATTCACAGAAACAAAGAGCACTGGTAACAGTAAATCTGTGATTATATAAGACACTGTCAGTGCATTATTTTGTTCTCATTTCTTCCCTTAACTGATTTAAAAAGCAACTGTATAAAATAATGTGTACGTAATATAATGTTGGACCTTTAAGATACATATATGTAATATATTGCCAATAACTACACAGAGGCAGTGGGTGATGTAATGGCATAAGGTGTAATGGGCTAAGAAAATAATAACAAATTGTAAAGCAACAACTGTTACAATATATTATTAGATCTGCATCATTATTTTATGTAATACATATTACAATAATACCACCAAAAAGGAAGACAGGGAATAGAGCTATATAGGAGGTACATTCCTATGTATGCCTGGAATTAAGCTAGTATAAATCTCAAGCAATTCTGATAAGATGTAGATGGTAAACTTTAAAGCATTCACTAAACAAATCCTCAAAAAATCATTAATGAAATAAAAATGCTACATTAGAAAACTATTCACTCAGTGCAAAAGAAAGGAGGAACAGAGGAACGAAAAAGAATATGAGATGTATACAAATAGAACTGCATTTAAAATCGTAATAGCTGTCTGCTATGAAATGTAAGAATGTCAGTAATACTTACTTTTCAAACCACAAAGTGAGATTCGTGGTATGCCGGATCATTTTTAGAAGATTAGGAGAATTAATTTCTTTGTCTTCTTTAGTCCACACACTTCCAACTAATTCTGATGGCTGTACAGCTCTAAAATCAACACAAAATTCTACATGATACTTTTCCCTCCAGCATGCTGTTTTATTAAGTAAATGTGGTAAATAAAACTAAACTCCCATCTAAGCCTTCTTTTTACACCAACAGAAAGGTTTAGGAAAACAAGGTGT
This sequence comes from Ailurus styani, assembly GCA_002007465.1. Classification (NCBI taxonomy): domain Eukaryota; kingdom Metazoa; phylum Chordata; class Mammalia; order Carnivora; family Ailuridae; genus Ailurus; species Ailurus styani. The sequence goes on along the minus strand of LNAC01000033.1, from coordinate 6,516,101 downwards.
AACAATTATGGGTATTTTTTCTATAGATTAAAAAAATATTTTTATGCATGTACCTGTGTACTTGTCACTTTATAGTAGCATTTTGCTTTTGGCCACGTTGGGATTTTTTCATAATATCTTTCCCAGCACTTATTATTTAATGAATTAGGGTGGTAATGTAATTTGGGACAGTTCTTTTAAATAATGGTATCTATTATAATAATCACTTCATTGAGGATATAGTAATCACTGCAGTTCATAAATCTTTTTTTTTTTTCCTCTAAAGGAGGGGGTAAAACCCTATCACAGAAAGGTGTTGGGAAATAAAATAGATTCTAACATTAGTCTTTGGGAATAGTGAGGATCTTTGGAGTGAATGGAGATCTATAAATTTAGTTCTTTTCATTTAGTTATTTAAAAAATTGTTTGCAATTCTAACTTCTAAATAGTCCCCATTTAAAATAAGAAATGGGCTTTCCGAGACAGTAGTTATGTCAATGTAGAAAAACTCAAAAAGGCTATGACTGGCCATGACTTAGGTTCACAACTACAAGGGCAACGGCTAACTTACTGAGCCCTGACCTTGTTTTGGGCAATGTGCTAATAAGCACTGTATATATATTGGCTATTTTCAATCTCACAACAGCTCCAGGAATAGGTACTATTATTAGCCCCCTTTTAATCCTGAGGAAGCTAAGGGACAGAGTGGTAAAAGTTAAACAAGAAGGCTAAAGTTGCCCAAGCCAGCAATTGGTAAACCCAGGATCTGCACTTTGCTTTACCAGCTAGGAGTGACTGCAGACAGAGAAAAGCCGTAAATTCAGGCAAAGTGGGCAGATCAGGGAGTGAAAGAAGGGGAGACCTTCTCTGCATCAAGGGTTTATTACTACACACTTCATGTACAAGCTCATTTATGTCTTATAACATTCCTATAAGGCAAAAACCAGTATTTCATTAAAAAAATCAACTCCTTTGAAATGATTTTTCAGCTTGAATGTCAAATTACATACCGATAAAGATCTGATTCAAGTAAAGTGAGTTGTCGAGCAATTTCTATTGGGTGTAAGGTGAGCAGGTCAAAAGTCTCTATGTGCCCAGGCCTGCTTATATGCCACTCAACTGTGGGAGGTGAACTCTGAAATGTAATATTATGACCTGGTCCATTGTCTCTTGCAATTTTTTTCCTTTGGATTATTTTAGTGATGGATTCAACCCATTTTTTCATTGCTTTACCTGAAATACATTACATTTTAAATAACATTTAAATATTTTTCATTCGATATTTTATCCTTTTAAAATATTTTAAACTCAGACAAGTGATACTTAAATATATCGTTGCTATTACAAAGTTCAAATGATCAAAATAAAAAAATGCAAGTTCCCCTTTATCATTTCCCTGTTCCCTATCCCAGTCTCATTCTTCTTCACATGGGTGACCATTGTTAAGTCTGGTACATGTTCTTCTACATCCTTTCAAAATAAAATCATAAAGTAATTTATTTATAGGTTTTTCACCTCTCTTGTTCCAAACTTCAAAATGTTATTTTATAATCTTCCATACAAAAGATACCTTGCATACATGGGATTTATAAAGACAAACTACACACATTCATTATTAATCTAATTAACATTGCATTTTATAAACCAAACAGTGCCAGAGGATTATTCCTTCACGTTAGTGTGTGTTTTTGATGTGGCTGTTTCGTACTACGCATGAAAGTACTCTTATTCAACCCTTTATTTTGATTCTCATTTACAGTACACTATGGAAACAAGTTTGTCTAGGACATTCTTAGACCTACACAATCATAGAATCTTTAAAACTCGAGGGGAAACTTTGGCATCATTGAGTCTTGCTCCTCATGTTACTGATGAGGAAACCAGAGTCGACAGAATCAAAGTGGTTTTGCCCGAAGTCATGTATCTGGAGAGTGGCAGTGTTCAGAACAGAACTCTTGTTTCTTGGCTCTCAGTTCAATCTGCTCTGTGGCCTCTCTGAGACATGCTCTATTCCCCTAACTGGGGCCCAGCCAGTCTCCAACAGTGGTGTTCTGATGGCACACCAGTTCCTAACTGTCCTCTGATACACCGACTTCCAGATAAGTGGAAAAACAGGATAAAATCGATACTTTCTGTATTCAGTTCCAAAATAATCACTAAGTTGATTTACTAAATGAAAATACATCGGGTCAACAGGGTGATTATTGAGCAATTTGTAGGTCAACATGTTTGATGAGAATTTTCAACTTTTTCAAATGGTTGTGTTGCCACTATTCTAAACAACTCTTAACATGAACAATAAGGACATCAGTTGATAGTCGCATATTGGCACTTTTATTACATATAAAACTAAGCACTTAAAAAAGCCATACCTCTCACTGTTCCAATAAATTCTTCCATTCGCTGCAAAAGATCTGCATCCCTTTCAAAATCATAGAAGTGGTGCTCTACCCAATGCCGACATACATTTAATACTCTATGGCATTAACACAGAAGAATAACTGAATTACATGGGAACTCAGACATAAGCATTTACCATGATGAATTGTATAAATTAAAATAGAGTAATTCTTTCCAAATTAAATAATTTTATAAGTGGCTTACCACTTTGAAAATTCTATGTTAATTAAGACTTATACAATAATTTCTGATAATTGCTCTTTACTTCACTCATTTTACTTGTTACCTCCTCCTTGCTTGGGAAGGGTCCTTATTTACTTCAACTCTGAAACAAAAGTTCAATACAGACTTCATCACTTCAGTTACTTCCTTACTGCTTACCGCAGCTGTACAGGCTGTATGTATTCTTTTCTAAACCTTTTTAGTTCCGCACTCAAGGGCTGATCTCCATTCTCTATTGCTATGCGATCAGCTTCTGTGGGCTCAGGCTCTGGAATTTCAAACCTGACATAAAACAGAACGAACTAATGAAAATACTAATAATACCAAATTATACAAACAGAAAACTACACAACTTTTCACTATTTAGCACAATCCAGAGAGAACTGTGAAAATTACTGCCGATATACATACAAATCAGTGAAAACAAGTAAGCCTTCTATAAAATAAAGGTTAATGATCTAGTTTTAATTTTTAAAAAAATTAATACTTGCCAATATAAAAAAATGAGAACCATAATAAAAGATAAAGAATACATGCAAAGTCTAAAAATAAATGTGATTATAAAGTTATGGGACTGTTCATTTTTGGCTTGTGTAATCACTCTGAATCAGGTAACATAACACTTTTTAAGGGTGATCCTTAAAAGAGTTTACTATTCCTTGGGTGGCTGAAACACTTTTCTTGATTATGGTATTTGTTCACCGTTAAGCTCCATTTTCTTCAACATGTGATATATTTGAAAAGTTCTGTTTAAACACCTAAATCATCAAAATTTAAATTTTCAGAACCTAAATTATATATTTTTATATAGTTCTTTAACTTGACTAATTCTATAAATTTGAAATTTCAAGTACTGGGTTTCCATGAATGCTTACTTTTGTACTTTAATAATCAAAACTAAAACATTATAAAATAAATGGTCATTTAAGAGATGTTATTTCTTTAAAAAGTACTCATGAATTACAGTTTAAAGCTCATACAATTTATTTCTGAGAAACGTATAGAATTTTAGCTCAATCTCTTAAAAAAAAGAATTTAAACATTTTACATTTACAGACCTTTCTATTATAAGACTCAGTAGTTCTTGAGGTTTACAAAAGGATCTGTATGTTGTAAGAAATGTCCGAACAAAATTGGGATCTAAGAAGAAAAAGGAAAATTATTAAAATCATTGATTCAGAATGATTAAAGCTATTATTAACATTTTCAAGAGATGAAACAATTTTAAAATTCCCAAAATGTACAGACCACATAGAATGCTTTGGACTTTATATAACAAAGTGCTAGCTTGAGTGCTTCCTAAATTAGCGGCAAAACCGTGGTTACTAAGATGCTGTATCACCTTATTTCTTGACCTCTGTACTAGCTGAACTTAAGTCCTCACTGGTTGCAGGAATGCAAAGGGAAGAAAGGCAAAGGGCGTGGAAACAAGCTCCCACCTGCTACCTGGACCTCAGAACATTCCCAGTTGTTTCTATCTCCCTCATGAAGAGAAAGGCCACAGCAATAACCCATTACTTCTTCTGACATCCAGACTAGTTTATTTATCTAGGTTCCTTTAAGTCACGTTAACAGAGCATACAACTAGAAATTGGATCTTATAATGCTATAGATTACGTTAAACACAGCTTCTCAATGATTTTATTCACTAGAGGTCTTAAAACTGCTAAAAGCAGCATACAAATATCTGTAAGTTATTAAAACTACGAAATGTGTGAGAATGTAGATTTGGTTCTAGTCACAACTTAATTCCTTTTATTTCAAGTAGTCACGCTAAGAGTTCAATCATAAGAGCAGGAGTCTCCAACCCTTTCCGTGAGACTCTCCAGCCTACTTTCCATTCACATCTCCATGAAGCAAATCAGGAGGCTGCCTAAGTGTGATCACCTCTGCAGGCCTGGCCTATTCCAGTGTCTCCTTGACACTTTCCCCCCAAGTTGTGGAGACAGGCTGCTGTCACCAGCACTAGAGACCCGACCTGCCATCTTCTCCATTAACAAGGGGAGAGACATCCTCCCGTCGCGGGGGAAACAACAAAATCACTCCCTTCTGTAACTCCAATTTCACCAAGGTCCACATTTAATTGCAAGGTATTAAAAAGAAGGAGGGGAGAATTCATTCACTTTTTTATTGGGAGCATCCTTTTCCTATTTTACATTATGGACTGGTAAGCTCTAATTTAATGATGAATTCACTGAGAGCAGCAAGTACCTTTATTTTTGTTAGGCTTCACGCTATGGATCCTTTGTGAGTCCAGTGTCCTTTATTAGCATAGGATTTACCAAGAATCAGAATTAATTTGTTTGGAAAGTTTCTACTTAGGCTGATTCTAAGAACCATGCTAAATTTAGCATAAAATAATTATAATAAACTCCCTCCCCCAAAGCAAATGCATGGATTTATCACAGAAATCTATTCCTAATGTACTGGTATATGTGATCAAGATAATGAATTGATTTAAATATCAGACAATCATGAATTTATACTGCTTTTTTAAGTTAAAGAAAATTCACAGAATAAAAACATACTTGTTTTAAATGCCCCTTTTCTCCTTTACCTTCCAAGTCTAGTGGGTTACTGGTAACAGTAATTTAAATATATACAATCCTTTAGTAATTTCCTCTCTGTTGGTATCTTATTGTTTGTCTTCAGTTACAGAGTTCCTCAAACGTTAAAGACTAATGTCTCATCCAGAAGAAAAGATTTTAGAACAGAAGGCTGTACAAGATTTTAAAACAGAGATTTATATCGATTTCATCACAATCCTCCCTTTCAAGAATCTACTTCCTGTTCTGCAAATCTATTTGTCAGGTGAGGCTACTCAAAACATCATGTATCTAGGAAGCAAAAGCAGTGGCCACTGTAGAGATGCTGAGCCAACACTGAGGGAGAGCGAGCCCAGGCGCTTAGCAGACAGTGTTCCAAGGATCCCTAAGCTGTATTCTCAATTTAGGCTGGCCTTTCCCCCCCCGCCCTTTTTTTTTTAAAGGAAAAGCTTATTTCAGTAGTCTAAAAGTCTAAAATCAATATTCAGACCCATTTCTCCTCAGATGCCACCTAAGTTAGGCTAAAGAGTTTGGGCTATCAGAGGTACTTTTAAACTGAAAAACAGAATAAAAGCAAGTTCTAAATGAACATTTTTTTTTTAAACTGCCTATTTTTTTAAAGGCAAACGACTTTAAAATGGTCTTTTCATCTTCAACCAAACATCTGGTCATTTCAGTACCTTATTAATGATGACAATGCTGGGAAAGTCATGATATGCCTCGGTGCCACATCGGTCACACGGGGATCATATCAATTCCCGATCTCTGTTATGTAACATTCTCAAAGGGCACTCACATAATTTATTCCACATGACTTCTGTGAAGTGAGTGGCGCTGATGTTTTTCCTTTCTACATATGAGAAAAGGAGCTAAGACTTATCCAAGGTCACACAGCAGAGTGGCAGAGATGGAACCAGGATCTAGATTGTGTGATTCCTAATTTTATGCTTTTTCCCTACTGTATCGCATAACCTCTCTGGATTAAAGGATCCCTTCAGGTCTCCTCAGCTGTGACATATAAATACAAAGAACAATTCCATGAGTTATGTAATCATTACAGAAACTTAAATAAATGATTAATTCAGAATGTAGCTGCAAACTGCTAATCCGGTTAACGGCACTAGTGAGTCGTTGAAAAATTAGCAGTCTAACTGTGATTCTGTAATTCTTGTTAAGCCTTCTTCCAGATTGTAGGAAATAGCAGCTGTACCTTCCTGTACACTCTATGTAGAAGAGGAGTTTGTGAAGCGGGCAGTGAAATAAACACTCCCACAATCATCACTGTTGTACTAAATTCTAAAGTGACTCAAGTTTAAGTTGTTTTTAGCTTGATTAGAAATAAGAGCAGTCTTGCCAAAAAGAAAAAAACCAGCGGAAGCTAAAAATAAACCAAGAAAACTTGGCAAAAGTTTAAGGACTTTCAAAAAATATCTGACAGGCTGCATATATTCCCAGGCTTGTATTGATTTAGACTCCATTTTTAGTCTCAAGTGGTGCAAAACTGCTAATGAATGAAAAACATAACATCTGTATTTGAGGACATACATCTGTATTTGAAATTTTATACAAAATAAGGGTACATATTCCAGAAGCTATTTTTATCTCTATTAATTTCCCCCCTTCAGTGATTCTCACATGTACTATGTCACACTAACCCCTGGAAACCTGTATCTTATGGATGGGGTGAAGGACTTAAGATAATTCAGTATTTTAAAAATATGTACCCATAAGTACAGATTACATAATTTTGTAAAAAAACCAAAGCATTACCTACTTACATCTCTCAGGCAATGATAAAGCCTGAGTGTTACCCTCTCTGTTGGTTGTGGGGCAGCAGCTATCTACCTGTATTATAAAATGATGTTGCAGAGACAGATGAAAGGCAAACACATGAAAATACAAAAAGCCGGGCTCCTTCAGTTTTAGAACATAAGCATGAATATCTGTGAGAACATGAAAATTGGCTATTTTGAGAGTCTCTTTCTCTTTCTGTTTATCACTTGCTTGCGGATGTAAATTCCACAAACCAAAGTCTTTCTCAAACATAACCCCACGTGAATTTCAGTATGAGCAATGATAAGAGCTCTCTTGTGGTTTTTCGTTATTTCTAGCAGATTCTCAAATCCCTGCACTAGATTTCTACCAAGCTCACTAGCTGTTCGGCTTCCTTCCCTCCATATGGTTTCTCCGTACCAATAGCTGCCAACTCTCCCATCAAATCCCTGGTCTAGGTTATTTCGAACAGGAGCTGCAGTGACTTTTTTCTGCTGCCTCGTCTCCTTCACTTGAGGAACTATTCTCTGATAACGCTTCACTGTACAGTTCTTCAAAACCTTAGGAAATCAGAATATACCTACATTAATATTCAGAAGACAGCGTGCTAAATTTGAGGTGATAATTCAGTCCTTTTTTCTTAGGTACCTGTTTTGACTGACACGACATTTGGCAAGGTCAATGAAAATTTATGAAATATTTGTTACATGGAGTTATTTATGTCTAGAATGCCCCTCCCCCCACCACCATAGTGAACCGCTGTTAATCAGGATGTCTGTTCATGTGATAATTGTCCCTTTAATACAGCCATTTAAAAAGCCACAAGAAACAATAAGCTTCTCAACAAGGATTTATAAACAATCACTCTTGAATTCCTTAAAAAAGGAAACAGACGCTATGCTGACGCACACTTTAAAAAAATTATCAGAGAGTTTAAAAATAGAACAGCACTGCCCTATAGATCAAAAATTGTTCAAAAGATTTTTTTAAAAGTTAAAACACCCAAACTAAACTTATATAGGCCATAAACTCAAAAGAAAGCTAATGCAGATTTTGAGGATTTTCTGAGGGTGTAAAATAGCGATAAATACTTAAAAGAAAACTATCAACCAGCTTAAGTTTTTTCAATAGCATTTTCTAGAAAAGAGTTCACCACACATGGGAAACACCTTTTTTCCCACACTTCAATATAAAAAGCTTGTATTTGTATATAATAACAGTTCTGAATTTTCCCTACTTCACGGTCACCTCATTTCTCTAAAATAAGATTATCAAACTGGACACACCATTACCAAACATTTCTTTACTTGTGTCGTTTTAAGTCTCAATAATTAATTTTTACTTTATTTCCTTTCTGTAACTCTGAAACAGAAGTAAAATTCCTACTCTCATCTCTTCTTTACGAACATTGCTTTGTGCTCCACTTAAGGTAGGTAAGAAAAGTCTCTTCATACTCTTGCCAGATTCAGAATGATCTAACCAGACAGTGTCCCCTCTCCAGCATTTGAAATGGATTCCAAAGTTCTGATGCAGTTAGCAAATTAGTCTATGTCTAGAAATACTGGATCTGAGAGGCAAGCTATAAATCAGATTCCACATAAGATCCTGCTGCAGTCTTTTAAGAGACAGTTAAGCACTTTCTAATTTACCTAAATTTAACTTTTTTTCCCAGAAAGCTTTTCATTACAGAGCAAACACCACCAGTAGACTGGGCTTTGTTAAAAATTAAAATTATGATGCCCAATATCTAACTGTATACTAAAATCTATGCATTAAAATGGAAGTTTACCCATAGTCAGTTTATTACCTATTTCAAAAAGAGAAAAAAATTAGTCTGCTTAAATCTTCATAGTAAAACTGCGTTTGCCCAATAGGGAACTAGCCATTTATATTAGTGGCAATTCAAACCAACCAAGAAATTCTCTTTATTTTTATTATTTGATACCATAATAAAAATATATTTTAATATTGGAAAAATTTGCCTTACATGAGTCACTGTAACATGGTGAAAAGTACAGTCTATTAAGAATCAAGAAGCCTAACTTTTAGTCTTCATTCCGCAATTAATTGGTAAGATTTCTGGAAAATCATATAACTTTCAGGGGCCTTGGGTTTTTGTGTATTAGTTGAGAGACTGGCCATCTTGTCTAACACAGCAAATCTATAGGTCTGTTTCAAAATTACTGTTAAAAACACTTGAGGGATCAAGTTGGCTAATGCCACAATGAAGTCAGAATTAAGGTTAAACCAGTTTTTCTTCTGGTTTTGTTTTTTTTTTATATAAATTCTGAACAATGCATAACCTAAAAAATGTCTGTAAGTGGTGCTTAGTGGATATTAAATTTTCTCATATATTACAGCCAATGTCCTTTATTAAAATTCTGTACAATAAAAATGTGCAAGTTAAATTTTAGCCTTTATTTCAGCCCATTTTGCACTGTTCTCCAATAAAAATATCTACCAACTGAACCCCCTACCCACCACTGCAAAAAGAACAGACCAATAATTCTAAAAACAAATGGTAACTTGATCTGTTATTATTGTAGTGAGGGCCCAAAGTACATTTGAGCTGGAAGAGATCTTAAAAATAATTGCTTTCATGTTTACAAGTTCATAGACATCTACTGAAAACATATTCCATATTGCCAGTAACATGTTCAGTGACAGACCTTACAGAAGAGCCCAAATAAACTAGTAATTAATACTAACTTGTAGGTATTGTGAACAACTCATGACAGCAGCTAGTGTATTCCAGTTACACCACTAATATACCTTAATGACCTATGTTAAAATATTCAATTAAGCCTCAAAAGAAGAAAAGAAAAATATAAATAAAACTTGGCCACAACATTTCTAAAGCCAACACTGGCATTTATTCCTCAAGAAATTAATGAAAGGAATTTTTGAAAAACTTTAATTTCTTAAAAAAGTAAAACAATTTTGTCAATTTAAATGTGAATGCACAATTTTGCAAAGTCCTATAAATCTAGAAATTTCAGTATTTTATACTAACTAGAAGCAAAACCATTTAAAATACCATTCTATTCAAAAGCTAAAAGTTAATATAAATAAGAGCAACTATCAAAAGTAATTAATGACATCACAGCAAAAGTACTATGTTTACAGACCAGGCTAGCATCATGTACATTAACACGAAAAACTTCAGAGACTCCAGAAAGACTCTCAGCTAGCTTGTTCAAGTTTTGTTTTAAAGTGTCCTCATTCAAAAAATAAATAAAAAGCACAGTTCCCAGAAAATATTTAACTGTAGTTCTGTAACTGCTTACTAATAATCATGTTCGTTCTATGAAATGTAGCAGTTTAAAAAAAATTTATCAACAATCGAGTTTTACAGAAACAATTATATTGAAAAATTTGAAATCTGAAAATGTTTTCCAACTCCAGTACCACTGACGTGTGATAGTAAACACTAGTGAGTCTTTAGCACTTTCCACTTACACTGCTCTACAGGAAAAACAAAACAAAACAGTAAAATTTTTAAGTAGATAAAAATCCAAGGATTAATTTTACTCTAAGCAGCCCAAAACTAAAAAAAAAAAGGAATTTAAAATAAAAGGATGAATGGTTTAGAGTGCTTATGCTAAAGATATCAGTGATCTTCTAAGACCCTTAAAAATCATAATGTGTTGGGTGCCTGGGTGGCTCAGTGGGTTAAAGCCTCTGCCTTTGGCTCAGGTCATGATCTCAGGGTCCTGGGATCGAGGCCTGCATCGGGCTCTCTGCTCAGCAGGGAGCCTGCTTCCTCCTCTCTCTCTGCCTACTTGTAATCTCTCTCTGTCATATAAATAAATAAAATCTTTAAAAAAAAATCAGAATGTGTCAAGAGCAATCTGAGCTTGTATAACCTTAAATATTCCTTAAAAAAGCAAAGAAATAAGTATTTTGCAACCACAAATTTCAAGTAATTTAATGAATATTTTTGTAGTTGTATTCTAGATCTTAAAGAGTATATAGATGTTGATGAAGATCACAAAATAGGTTGGTCATATTAATTACTGAAAACGGTACCTCTCAAAATGTTTTATATGTAAAAAAGATACCAGAATAATCTATTTCTTTTTCATGTAAAATCCTAGGCAGCTTATTTAACTTTCCTGTGCTTTGTTTCTTCATTTTTGAGTCAGTAAAATGAACACACTGACTGCAGAAGTTTCTAGGTGAAAAGTCAACAGGAAAATTGGAATCCCAGGCTAGTCTTCTTGCACTATCTTCAACATGTTTCAGGTCCTATCTGCTACTACCGAATGGAATCTGTTTAGAGAACCCAAACTGCTTCTAATAGCCTACGGAAAACACTAATATTTCACTATGGAAAAGGCTAGCAAAAGAACTACCAATTAGAGGCCAAATAAAAATTAAAAAACAAAACAAAACCCTGGCTTATTTATTACAGAGACATGTGGAGATCATGAGACATTATATTCATAAAAGTACTTTGATATCACCGATAAAAATATTCTAACTTGATTTTACTCTTTTGCAAGGAGGTCCTGATAGTTTCCAGGCAATTTAAGTAGTTCTGATTGGACATGTAATAAGTTGAGTATATCAATATGATCAAATGCTATTCATCTTTCTTACAGTGGATTAGTTAATGGGTATCTTTAAAAGTTTAATTTGGCTGGTGCCAGAACACCTTCCAGAGAGAACTGAGAACCTATTTAGAGGACTTTAAAAAAATGAAAACACAAAACAATTAAAAACCCCCCAAAACCCTCCCTCAGAAACACACATCTCCTAGAAACAGGAATATATTTAAGCAAGAAGTACAGGGATGGAGGTCAACTTTCACATTCGACTATTTAAGAACAGCATTTATAAGAGTTATGTTTGAGTTAATATGTCTTTGTAATTAAAAACACTCTTTGAAAGTAAGTTTATATTTATATTTACAAAGAGCTTTCGCATGTGGTAGTTCATCTGTTCTTTCCAAGTCTGAGGCTGCTGTTGCGATATTGATTTTTGAGATGGAAACTGAGGTTCTAGGACCTGAAGGAACTGTGATAGAGTAAGGATGTAAATCCAGATTTGGTGCTCTTTCAGCTATACCATATGCTACAGTATACAATTTCCAATCTTTCTATTGTGTAGGGAAATTGCAGGTTGAGGAACGCTGGATTATCATGGGTTACTTTACTAGAAGAAATAAAATTACTTTAAAAAAAACCAATCATTATGTTTGTTTCTTAACTCTCAAACACTACATTTGGTTCGGTCTCTACTAATCTTCCTAGGTAGTCTGGACAAGTTTGTCTCTAAAAACTACCCTGCTAAGGTAAAATTGTTTTCTTAAATGACATGGGTTGTAAAATGCAAAAAAATATTGAAACCTTTAATGACTTTCAGGATTGCTAAATTTAATTAAGTTTTAGGAAAGGAAATTAGGAAAAAACAATGCTATGCATATTTGTACTACCAGCACAATTTTGGTGATGAATGTATACTAAAATTTTTATGGACTTTATAATCTCAGTAATGGAAAGGGAAGAAAGAAAAAAGAAAAAGATCTAAAAGTTGTTAGACCCTAATGATGATGATTTATCACTACTTTTAGTTTTGTTTCTGCCGCTAATTGGGTAAATTTAGCCAAGTGATTTTATTTTCTCATTTGTAATTCTGATTGTAAAGTTAAAAATAATATGTAAATGTAGTAGAAAAAGTATAAATGGCAGCATTTTTAGGCAAAGGAAAATGAACTCGGAATAACGCAGAGGATCTTTTGTTGTTAGTTTGCTTTCTATTTTAGGCACAATGAAAATCAGCTGGAAGCAGGAAAATAAAAGTGACAGACAACTTTTTATTTCTTACCTGCGTACATATGGTACGTGAGCCTCTCTATAAGCTTAATAACAGTTCCTGCTTTGATAATTGGAATTCCGGCCTTGGGCTGCATGTTTTCTTCAAATATTATATTCTCTTCAGAGTCAGGCTCTGCAAATCTATACACATCAGCACTAGGGAGCCTCATCTGCTCCTCCTTCTCTTCCTGCAGCATCGTCACATCGAGCATCCTTTCCAGTGTACTCCGGTACTGTAAAGATATCAGTGCTGCCATCCAGTTGTTTTTCTCTTCAGCTGACTTGGCAGAAAATATAACACTATTTTCATCTTTTAAAATTATTTCAAAAGCATGCTTGTACTCACTGGTGTCATCTTTGTCATTAATTTGTACCTTTCTCATGAAAAACTTTTCTTTAAGACGATATTCTGCATTGCTAGCACCAGGAAGTCTTGGCTGCCCATGATTTGATTTACAGCAAATCATTAAGCCATCAAAGAGAAATATGTGTCTCTCATGTTTGGCTCCTACACGTGTAAGAGTTCCTTCCATTATAAATTCATTGCAACACTGTCCAATGTCTTTTCCCTCCCAACCATCAATATTCTTTTGAATTTCGTTCATTTTCTTGATTGCTAGTTGTTTCCCCTTCATTTGCTGACTATAAAACCGACATGCAGATTCACTGGGATAAAGGAAAAAACATTATTAGTACAGAGACGACAGACAATCTAGAATTCATGTAAATAAAGGACAATGTAAAAGTACATTTAAAAAAGTTGCACTGAGAAGGTTTTCACTAATTCTCCAAATATATTAGTGTTATAAAACTGTACCTTTTAGGAACAAAAGCAACACAGGAGAGACTTTTTTTAGTGCTCTGTTGACAAAATTCTACTCTATAAATTTAGCTATGGATTGATTATTTCTACTTTGGCTACTAAATATTTAGAATGACAAATACTAAAAAGTAGCCCAATATAGTGAAAAAAATAATTTAATAGACTTAAAAAATTATTTAGAAATGTTTAAGTGGACAAGACCTAAAGCTAACAAACATGCACATATTATAATTAAGAAAGTGGAAGCAATGTTATCTGAATTAATACCTCAAGTTACATAATCCCTAAAATAAAGGACACTACGAATTTTACTTTGACAGAACGATGATGTTGACAAAAATCTACTCAAGACATTTTTCTCTGTCCCTCCTTTAGCTTACCAGTTGACTCTCAGGAGGTCTTGTCTGGGAGTATGCAAGGAAAATGCACAAATATGAAAGGTTTTTCAAACAATAACAAATTCTCTTGGCTTTGATGTCACTTCCTCTGAAAGACCAAGCTTGTCACTAAAACTATTTTCTTCATTGTTTACTTGAGGAGGGAACTGGGATCCCTGAATTTATACCAGAATATTCAGGGTAAAAGGGAGGATTATTAAAAAAGTAAAAATATTCACCTCAGTCTTCGTTTTGCAAGACTTTTAGAACATATTTTTTCCATACCACTCTGAACATTAAGCAAAGCTGTTATTGCTTGTTTCAAACATTCCTTGTCTTCTTGATCTTCACTCTTTTCTTCTAACTGCTGCAAAGTCAAAATGACAAATCTGAACCCGCAGAACAGTTTTGGACAAAAAGAATAAGCAGCTCATTTTATTCAAGAATGAAAGTAACAGTGATTCAACTCTTTCTGCAACAATAAAATTTTTAAATGTGTCATAAAATATATTCTTTCAAAAAAGTGTTTTCTTCTTTATGTGTTATTTTCTGTTATCAACATAAACAAAGTTTTCCAAATTAAAAAAAAAAAGCAGAAGCAGTGTTAAAAGATGTCACACCCTGTGACAGGCAGTAATGTACAGTTTCTCAGACGCATATGACTGAAAAGAAATGAGGGACATAAATTATCTTCTTAACCAGCATAGGATTTGCACAGCAGTAAGCACACAGATATTTTTTTCTCAAATATGGAATTTGGTCTTAGGTTTCTAATTCCAACACTACTGTTGTAGCAACAGGATGAGTAGGAAGATAAATACATAGAGAAAGGTGCAGTATAGTGGAGAGGAACTTGAAGACATAAAACCTAGGACCAAATTTTGCCTCTACTTCTGTGTGATGTTGGGGCAGATAATCTGACTTCTGAGTTTCACTTTTCCCAGCTGTCAAATGAGGCTTGTAAAAAACCTGCCCTGCCTAATTAACGGGGTTCTTATTAAAAATCAAAGCACTTTGTAAATGGTAATGTACAGTGTAAGTCAAAGCTGCTTTCTTCATAGCTCTATTACAGAATTAACATTAGTATCATGAACTTTGTCAGTATTCACACGTTAAGATTTTGAGTAAAACTAGAAGTGTACATATTAGTGAAACTCAAGCACATTTTCTTTTAGTGGGAAATATACTATATATGCTAGACGGAAAGTCTGTACTTAATAAGGATTGGGTCATCAATAACTACCAATTATCAATACAACAGGTGACTATAATTCAAGCGATAACTGAGGTAGGAGTTACAGTAAATGATAAGAATTCAGTCAACTTCTCAACCTGTTTCTGGCTTACCAAAAAGAAAAAGTTAAGAAATAACATGTATCAGTTTTCATGCAACATTTAAGAACACTTATTCTCTACCATAAAGGAAAAGATGTGAGAAATAGAACCATAAAATGTTCAAAGTAATTTGTAAAGGTTTAGTTTTCAATGAGCATAATTATTATTTCTTTAAGGATTCATGTTAAGAGATATTCCTTAAAAATCAACATCACATTCCTTTTCATTTCAACTGATAAAGATCAGTTATACACACATACACATACTGATGACTTGTGAAAAGTAAACATATTTCTTACTCAAAGCCTAAACCATTTTTATAAAAATCACTTACTTAAAATATCTTAAATGCTCAGGTATTCCAGAAGTAGTAAATGCCATATTGTGATGTTTATTTAATGTCAGTTTTATTATCCAAATTTCTTATATTAAAACCTCACCATACTTTCAACAAGAGGCACAATCTGCAGTTTTTAGTCTCAATTGTGTTGTGTTTCGTGATAATCCCCCCAGAAAAAAAGAAGGGAAAAATATTTTTTTCCCTAAAGGATAAAAAAACTTTTATATATATCAAGAAATACTCAGATATCATTTGCTTATAGTTTTGCTCTTCACGACGGCCAGCTAGATTAAAGGAAGTCAATGGCCAAGCGTTCATAAAAGAAAGCTATTAGGTTTTTACTTAAGGGATATTACTGGTAGGCTGAAGGCTGGACTTTGGGCATTTTCTCAAAATACTCTCCATCCCTATCATTCTAAAACTATTTACCTCTCATATGGCAGAATTTTGGGAGACAAAATGTAACCATAAACCTAAGTTTAGGATTCCAAGGCAGCAATCTCACACTGAAAGCAATGTTCATTAAGAAAGGGCAAAATTGTATGCAGTGTACCAAAAGCACCACTAAAAACTATTTCACTGAGTTGTTTCAGCATGTAATCACTCAAATATTCAAGTCAGTAGGATACAACATAAGTTTTTAGTCTTAAAGAGCTGGCACTAAGAGGTAGCAGAATATTGAATCCTTCATATTCTACATATTCTATCCTTTTATTTTTTATATTATTAATTCAGGCAAACATACCTAAAGTCATACAAAAACACAGTTTTAGCAAACATAAAAAGAGCATGGAAGTAACAAATCCATTTAAACTTGCATTTGATTTTCTATTCCAAAAATGTTTCAAGCTTTTGGGTCATTTATCTACTATTTGACTATATAGCATTTCACATATAGAATATACCAGTATCTCAAAAATATTGTTAATACATTTTAAAACCCACAAACCCAAATTCTATGTCAAACCCATAAGACTTTATTAATGAAGTAATTTTTAAATGCAATTTTTACCTTCATAGCATTACTCAAGCATCTAAAATAAATTTCAATGTAATTAATGACTTTTTTTATAAGCATTTTTGCTTAACATAGCTGATTTAAACTGGGCATTGGTGCTGAATAATTCAAGCTAACTACCATGAAAGGGGTGGCTCGTTGTTGCTACAGAAACAAAGCAGTGGCAAAGAGTTCAACTAATTCACAACATATAATGGCTTCCTTTTGTTTAAAAAAACACAAAACCTTTTAATTCATGTTTTTATTTCTAGAAATTAATTTTCCAACATGAGATTATATAAAATGAAGAACTCTCATGTACTTGATGGTGGAGGCAGGCAAGCCCCAGGATTTCTGAACCTCAGTTCAAAAACCTTTTTAATATACTACCTAAAAAGCTGATATAATTTAGAAATACCTATTAAGAAAATATTTACCAAATAAAACCTATTCCATTCAAGTAGGTACACTGCAATGCACAGGATGACAAAATATACAATCAAGAAATATATAATTGTCTAAGATTTGGGACATGGAATAAAGATTTGTCTTTATCTTAAAATTGTGTATATATAAAGAGCTTATCACAGAATGGGAAAACACAAGCAAAGATGGGAATTGTGTTTTGACTGTGGAATGGTTACCTGTATACCCTCTGATAAGATCCTAAGAACAGATTACAAAGTGGAAAATACATGGCCTAAAGGTAAATTTACTAGTCCTGTAAACAAATGTATGGAATATTACCCAAATTATTCCAGAAACCAACGAATTAACCCAATTGCTCTTGACTCTTTGCTATCTCATAATTCACACATCCCGTTAAAGGCTGAGCACAAGAAAGGCAATAACCTTCAACTATTCTTTTACAGTAGCACAACTAGAAAGTATGGGTGAAAAAGATGAAATTCATAACTAAAATGAGATTTACAGATTGTCTGCAGACTTCAATTACTCATACTACCTGTTAAGTTAGAAAGTACATTTCATAATCAGTTCCTTTCCCCTCAAAAGTTATTTTATGAGTAGTGATTTCATATATGGAGATAATTTTCTCAAAATACACAAAATTTCAACCAGTAAGTGATGCTAATGATATTAACAAAATCTGATCTTCTTTTACTTACTTAGCCTAAACCCTCATTTTCCCCCAAGGGAAATGGAATAAATAGTATAAATTTGTAGTATAAATAGTATAAATTTATAGTATAAATAGTATAGTTCTTCCATTATAGTAAATTGTGTAATATCTTCATTAAGTTAGCCAGTGTATTAAATTAGCCAATATAAAAATGAAATCTTAAAATATAAATTGTAACATGACTTATAATTCACTGTTAAGAAATAAAAGCAAAATTCTCAAAGTTTTTGAGGAAAGTCACATATTTGAGATAATTAAGTAGGGTTCTTTGTATATTTAGAATATTAATAGGAGCTGAGTGGAAAAAAACTCAAAAGAGCAGATCAACAGAGGAAAGCCCATCAAGTTCCATTCAGAATGAAATTAGCAAATATTCATCCTTCACTGTTTCTCCTCCTACCGCTGTAAACATCACAGCCATAACAAATATTGCAGAAAAGCTATAAAAATGCAAGAATTTCCAGTAATGGTAGTGACGTGAAGAAGTTCTGAGAACCCGCCCGCAGATAACAATTATACAATCTGGACAAAATGTAAAAAAACTATTTGTAGGCACTGGAAAACATCTAAAGGAAAGCATAAACCAGCAGCAGCAATTACTCTTGAAAAGCTACAACTCGCAAGTGTATACACTAGCAATAAGGCTTTCCCCAACCTCTCATGGCAACACAGTGGGGAAGAATGAGAGGAAGAGAGCCTCCACAGGTTGGAGATCAAAGAGCACAGTTCAAGAAGAAATTTAAGGGGAAAATCTGGAAATGAATGAACCGCAGAAGGGTTGAAATCCAAAATCTGAAAATAAACTCTCTCCAAGTACCTGGCTGATTGCTAAACGCTTGCGTGCATGGGAAGACCCCCAGAAAGCCTGGCAAAAAAGCAGGCAGAGACCAAAGAGGAATCCACTCTTGAAAGACAGAGCTCTAATGGATGAGTCCTGAGGCTTTTTAAGAACTGAGTTTATTCCCCAAATGTACACAGCTCAGGTAGAAGAAAGCTGAAGACTTACTGGTTTCAGGTGCCAGGGGATAAAGCCTAAAGCTGACAGAGCAGCTGGAAATTAGGGAAGGATATTTTTGGGCATAAGGAAACCACAGAGACCGTGCCCTCAAATCTGAACCAATCCCTGCCCAAATACTTGTCTGACTGCCAAATCATACATGTGTAGGGAAGACCCAAGAGAATCAGCTAAAAAAGGAGCATATGGAAATCCTAGAATGTGAACAGACATATCAGTTGCTTCACAATCCAGGAGACCAATTTGCAGCCGAAGCCAGGAAAGTTAACTGCCTACTAAAAGCAAAAAAACCAATAATCCAAAAACAAGAAACCCAACAATCCTCAACACAATAGAATCCAGAATTGTTAACGAGCAAACAGGAAAATGTGACCCATGTTCGGGGAAAAAAAAGTCAGTTAATAGAAAATGACTCCAAGTGGGCCCAGATGTTGAATTTAAGAAGGGCTTCAAAGTGGCTTTTATGATCATGTTCAAAAAATTAAAGGAAAACATGGTCTTATTGAGTGGACAGATAGGGAGTCTGTGGAAACTGTAAAACAAAATCCAAATGGAAATTCTACAGTAAGCAAGATAATAACTAATAGTTCTATTGACAGATTAATAAAAATTAGTAATTTGAAGAACAAGGAAGGATAAGATTAAAGAAAAATGAACAGTCTTATAGATCTGTGGGACAACATAAAGTAGTTCAACAAACATGTAACTGGAGTTCCAGAAGGAACTTCTCAACCTGAAATCTGAAATAAAAATGGCAGAAAATGCAAGCATAATGTAAAAGCAAGTTAAATCTGAAGTATGCAAAGGAGTTTGAGACTTTAAACAGGATATCAACCCTAAAAAGGGTTAGACATAACACTCATTTATGAAAATAAGATACTTTTTAAAACCATCTCTCTGTTTTTGTCAGAGAGAAAATTACCAAAATTATAAATGCACCTCAGTTTGGTTGATTTAAAATTTGGGGGTGGGACGGTAGGGATGGGGTGGCTGGGTTATGGACATTGGGGACGGTTTGTGCTATGGTGAGAGCTGTGAAATGTGTAAGCGTGATGATTCACAGACCTGTACCCCTGGGGCAAATAATGAAAAAAAAATTTAAATTACAGTAGTACAATAATCAGGTGCTTACTGTTTACTGTTATAATGGCTACTGAATTACACTATCTTATGTTTAACTTCAGACATTTAACATCTGCAGTCAGAATACCACGTAGCTCACTGCTCTGAGTCCATGGTTTCTGGATAAGAATTTCCAAATTAAGAAATCTAGTTCAAGGGAATGAAAGCTACACAGACCTCTGCTGGACATATTTTTATGACAGAAGCTATGTTTTCTAAATCTTCTCTTATTGCTGGTAATAAGTCATCAGCTCATGGGCAGTATAAAAAAATCTGTGGGCACCTTGGTGGCTCAGTCATTAAATGGCTGCCTTCAGTTCAGGTCATGATCCCAGGGTCCTGGGATCCAGCCCTGCATCAGGCTCCCTGCTCAGCGGGAAGCCTGCTTCTTCCTCTTCCCCTCCCCCTGCTTGTGTTCCCTCTCTTGTTGTGTCTCTCTCTGTCAAACAAATAAAATTAAAAAAAAAAAAAAAAAAAAAGATCTGAAGCATGGAGCAGTTAAACCAGATGCAAAACATGAAAAAAAAAATAGATAAAAAAGGATCCGGTGTAGATGTTTGATACTGTCCAGCTCCCAAACTGGAAAAGCAGCAAACCAAAGCCATTAACAAATGTATAAAGGTGTTTGTAGCAGGGGATTACAGAGCAGGCTTCTTTACAAAGAGTTTTATTAGCACACTACAAAGGCCACTAGCGGGTGTCCAAAGTGTATGATATAGCACAATTTATATTTGACTCTTCCAATTTGTTTTGTGTAGCATTTTCTTTAAAGAAGATTTTATTTATTTATTTGACAGAGAGAGCATAGCAGGAGGAGCAGTAGAGAGGGAGAAGCAGGCTTCCCGCTGAGCAGGGAGCCGGGATATGGGGCTCAATCCCAGAACCCTGGGATCATAACCTGAGCTGAAGGCAGGCGCTTAACCATCTGAGCCACCCAGGTGCCCCTCGTTTAGCTTTTTTTTTTTTTTTAAGACTATTTGGGGAGGATAAAATCTCTTAATTTTAACACTTCTCAATTTTTTATCCTAAATTTTCCACTCAGTGTACCATTCAGTTCTAAGTTTTTATGTGTAATCTTTTCCCACAGTTCCTGGACTTAAACATTTGCGGCTACAATTTTTGTAGTATTTACGATCTTAAGGGGGAAAAGGGCCAATCTTCAAATCAGTCTGCTATGCAAAAATCTAGGAATATTAGAAAATTTAATGTTAAATTTTTTCATTTTCTTTCTAAATATTTTATTTTAACCTCTACACCCAACATGGGGCTCAAATTTACAATCTGAAGATCAAGAGTCACATGCTCCACCAACTGAGCCAGCAAGGCACCCGAAATGTTAAGTATTAATATAGAGAAAGAGTCTAACTATGTGAGTCTTCAGATTAAAGTTGTTAGTGTTCTTATTTTCTAAAATATAGCTTGTGATCAAGACAAACACTGCAATGTTATAATGAAATAACATCAACTACAATACTTACTATTCTGTTGGTCCTCAATTTAATCTTACTTAAAAACACATGGTTGTTATGATGTGTTAAAATTAAACCCGGACATGTTTTCTCTCAATTATTTTGCTAATCTTGTACTTTTTATTACCAATAAAACCTAAGAAAGGTATAGAGATTTTAAGTGTTAAATTTTCTATTTTTTCATTTAAGACAAAGCATACATGATAATCCCAAACCCAATTACATACACTTAGCCTTATTCAGGTGATTAAGTTAGTAATTTTGTATTCCTGTCCTTTTTTACCTGGCTATAGCCCATCCTGCCACAAGTCTGTTGGCTTTTCACTAGACTTTTGTGACTAAAATTAAATTTTAAACTTTAAGATCAGAATGAAATTATATTTAAATTGGCTTAATATAAAACCATATAAAAAAGAAAGAAAGTCATTATATATATTATTATATATATTATATTATATACTGGAAAATCAGAAAACCAAAAATGAATATGATTCTATGGCATACCAAAAACTAATTGTAATGGATTGAACTATGTTCAAGTCCTAACCTCTAGTACCTGCAAATGTGATCTTATTTGAAAACTGGGTCTTTGCAGATATAATCAGGTTGAGATGAGGTCATACTGGATTACTGATTTAGCACCTTTGTAGGAGAAAGGAGAAGACTTGGATGCAGAGATAATAGAAGAATGTGGAGCTGTGATGAAAGCTATGTGAAGAAGGAGGGAAGGAATGAAGTGACTCATCGACAAGCCAAGGGCTACCAAGGATTGCTAGGATCCACCAGAAGCTAAGAGGCAGGATTCTGCTCTAAAGTCTTTAAAGGGAGTATGGCTCTGCTGACACCCTGATTTTGGACTTCTAGTCTCCAGAACTGTGAAAGTACAATTTCTGTTGTTGTTTTTTTTAAGATTTTATTTATTCATTTGACACAGAGAGAGAGATTACAAGTAGGCAGAGAGGCAGGCAGAGAGAGAGGAGAGAGGGGGAAGCAGGCTCCCTGCTGAGCAGAGAGCCCGATGTGGGCCTCGATTCCAGGACCCTGGGATCATGACCTGAGCCGAAGGCAGAGGCTTTAACCCACTGAGCCACCCAGGCGCCCTAATTTCTGTTGTTTTTAAGCCACATAGTCTGCAGTGCTTTGCTCTGGCAGCCCTAGGAAATGGATACACTCATGTATGTATAACAGGAGAGATCTGAGCCCCATTTTTTTTTTAATTGAGGGGAACTTACTTTTCCTTAGATTATATGGTCAACATATTTACACAGTCCCAAGTAACAACTCTAAATTTGTTTAATAATGCAAATTAAACTTCACATAGAAAAAAATATTATTTTTCAGTTTCAGTAGTATTCAAGTCTTATACTTAATTATTCAACTAAACTTTTATTTTCTAAATTCATAATTTTAAAGAATTCTAAGTTTCCAGGGCACCTGGGTGGTTCAGTCCATTAAGTGTCCAACGGTTGATTTTGGCTCAGGTCGTGATCTTGGGGTCATGGGATTGAGCCGTGCATCAGGCTCTGTGCTCAGCAAGGAATTGCTGGAGATTCTCTCCTCCGCCTTTTTTTTTTTTTTAAAGATTTATTTATTTTAGAGAGAGCATGAGCAAGCACAGGGAAGGGGAGAGGGGAAGAGTGAGAGAAACTTTAGCAGACTCCATGCTGAGCATGGAGTCCAATGAGGGGCTTGATCTCAACACCATGAAATCACAACCTGAGCCAAAACCAAGAGCTGGATGCTTAACCAACTGTGCCACCCAGGAGTCCCAGATTCTCTCCTTCTCCCTCTATTCCTTCCCCCTGCTCACGTGCTCAATCTCTAATGAATAAATAAACCTTATTGAAAAATTCTAAGTTTCCAAAATTAGTTTATACACAATTTATAGTTAAGCTTCTTCAAAAATATAAGACATTTGTAGGAATTCTAAGAAAAACATTTTATTTCTGCCATTATTTTTTTTTAACAAGCATTTATTGTCTAAGTGCCAGATGCTACTAGGAGTGAGAATTCAAAGCTACTCACGGCTCACATCCATTCTGTGTGGAGCACAGTCTAAAACAAGGTAGATGATAAAAATGGGACAAGTTCTATGAGGAAGTAGGAAGAGAAGGAACTCAGTAAAAGGATCAGCCTAGGGAACCAAGGGAAACTTGACAGAAAAACCAAGATTTGAACAAATTCTTTGACAAGTAGGAATTTCTCAGATGAAAGGGGATGGCAGAAATAGAAGAGAAAGTCCAGGGAAACAGGAACAAAAGCAAAGTGGAAGTCTGAACAGGTCTGATATATCTAGGGCTGCTAAAAATTTCCTTACGGCTAAAGCACAAGGTGGGTAAGACCAGGTATTGAGATGAGCTGGAAAGAGGCTAAAGAATTTAGACTTTGGGTCAAAGCTGATAAGGAACCAACCCGCACTTTTAAAAATAAAAGTTCCATGAGGCATAAAGGCCAGATTGGAAGGCACTACAGTAGTCCAGCAAGAAATGCGGGGGGGTAAGGGGGGGGGCAGACTAAGGCAGTGTTAGTGAAATGTAGAGAACAAAGTAACTTCCAGAAATGTACTATGTTTTAAAGATTTACTTATTTATTTGAAAGAGAGAGAAAGAGCACACACACAGGGGTAGAGTAGGGGCAGAGGGAGAGGGAGAGAGAATCTTAAGCAGACTCCACACTGGATGTAGAGCCTAACACCGGGCCAATCTCATGACCCTGAGATCATGACCTGAACCAAAACCAGGAGTTGGATGCTTAACCGACTGTGCCACCCAGGTGCCCCAGAAATATATTATTTTAAAACGGTTTTATGTCTGAGACCAAAACAAAACCAAAAATCTACTAGAACTGGTAAATGAATTCAGTAAGGTCTCAGGATACACAATTAATATACAGAAATCTGTAACATTTTACACACTAATAATGAAGTAGCAGAAAGAGAATTTAAGAAAACAATCCAATTTACAATTGTACCAAAAATAATAAAGTACCTAGAAATAAATTTAACCAAGGAGGTGAAAGACCCATACTCCAAAAACTATAAAACACTAATGAAAGAAATTCAGATGACACAAATATTCCACACTCATGGATTAGAAAAATCAATATTGTTAAAATATCCATACTACCCAAAGCAATCTATAGATTTAACATAATCCCTATCAAAACACTAACATTTTTCATCGAACTAGAACAAATAATACTAAAACTTGCATGGAACCACACAAGACCCTGAAGAACCAAAGCAATCTTGAGACAGAAGAACAAAGCTAGATGTATTAGAATCCCAGATTTCAAGATACATTATAAGTTGTAGTAATCAAAACAGTATGGCACTGGCACAAAAACAGAAACATAGATCAAAAGAACTGAACGGAGAGCCCAGAAATAAACCCCCATTTATATGGTCAATTAATCTACAACAAAGAAAGTAAGAATATGCAATAGGTAAAAGACATTCTCTTCAACAAGTGGTGCTGGGAACGCTGGACAGCTATATACAAAAGAATGAAACTGGAGCACTTTCTTGCACCATACACAAAAATAAACTCAAAATGGATGAGAGACCTAAATGTGTGACCTGAAACCATAAAACTCCTAGAAGAAAACAGGCATTCATTTCTTTGACACTGGGTATAGAAACATTTTTCTAGACATGTCACCTCAGGCAAGGAAAACAAGCAAAATAAACTTTGGGTCTATACCAAAATAAAAAGCTTTACAAAGTGAAGGAAACAATCAACAAAAATAAGAAGGCTACTTATTGAATGGGAGATATTTGCAAATGATATATCCAATAAGGGGTTATTATCCGTAACATATAATAAACACACTTAGGGACGCCTGGGTGGCTCAGTCAGTTAAGTGTTCGCCTTTGGCTCAAGTCATGACCTCAGGGTCCTGGGATTGAGTTCTGCCTTGGGCTCCTTGCTCAGTGGGGATCCTGCTTTTCCCTCTGCCTCTGCCTACTACTCCCCCTGCTTGTGCTCTCTCTCTCTGACAAATAAATAAAATCTTTAAAACAAAACAAAACAAATACACAACTCAATGCCAGAACCCACATGTAATCCAATTAAAAAATGGGTAGAGGACATGAATAGACATGTTTCCAAAGAAGACATACAGATGCCCAACAGACACATGAAAAGATGCTCAACATCACTAATCATCAAGGAAACACAAATCAAAACTACAATGAGATATCACCTTCCACTTATCAAAATGGCTAAAATAAAAAACACAAGAAATAAAAAGTGTTGGTGAGGATGTGGAAAAAAAGGAACCCTCATGCACTGTTGGTGGGAATGTAAATTGGTAGAGACACTATGGAAAACAGTATGGAAGTTCCTCAAAAAATTAAAAATATGATTTCGTAATTCTGCTGCTCGGTATTTACCTAAGGCATAGAAAAACACTAATTTGAAAAGATATATGCACTCCTACATTTATTACAGCATTATTTATAATAGCCACAGTATGGAAGCAGCCCAAGTGTCCACTAATAGATGAATAAAGATGCAGTGTATATACACAATGGAATATTATTCATTCATAAAAAAGAATGAGATTTTGCCATTTGCAACAATATGGATGGACCTACAGTGTAATGCTAGATGAAATAAGTCAGTGAGAGAAAGATAAATACCACATGTTTTCACTCATATGTGGAATTTAAGAAACAAATGAACAACAAAGAAAAAAAGAGGACAAACAAAAAAACAGAGACCAAATAGATGGTTGCCAGAGGGGAGGTAAGTGAGAATTCTCTGAAGTAGTTAAAGTGGATTAAGGGGACACCTGTCTTGATGAGCACTGAGTAATGTATAGAATCACTGAATCATTACATTATACACCTGAAACTAATACAACACTGTGTGTTAATTACACTTCAACAAACATAAAATAAAAATATAAAAGGATTTCACGGTTTAACTAATTTGGGAAGCCCTAGAAAACAAACAGATTGCTTCATTGCACAATTTTACAAAGTCTTCAATATTCTAATGTATACTGAAAATTTCTAGGAGTATATAATTAAGGATGTAGTCTTTCTCCAACATATTTGACCAACTTTTTATTTAGAATATCTCATGGGACTAGCATCTCAAAGAATATTCTTTGAAAATACTGCTCAACAAAAATATTTAATTAAACAACACACCAACAAAAAGAAATTGAAAAATAAGTACAAATAATACATTAGTACTGAGGGGATGCAGGATGAAAAGGAGGGATCACAGACCGTGGGATTAATTAGGCAAGGTTTCCTACTCAATATACTGCTAATTTTGCAGTGGAGCCTTAGGCAGTAAGAGGAACTAGGGACACATATGCTTAAACCAGTAGAAATCTTTTAAATTCCTGAATGATGTTTTAATTTAAAAATTCTATTACCAAAACTTAAACTATTTAAAAATTTTTAATTGCCTATACATGGGGGGAGTAAATAATTACCTATACCATTAAGATAATTAGATTTTACAGCCTTTTCAACCTTCATCAAAGCTTCTTGTTCTTATTTATAAATTAATAACTGCTTCTAGGTTTCAGAATTTCATTACAGTCTCAGGTTAAAATCCCATTATTACATAAACTATTATGAACAAGGATTCTACGTAACAAACTTGTTTGCAAATGTCATGTTAGGACTATGGTTTGTCATAATGAATTCTCTGTAAAGAATGGTTTTGTATAACAAATTCTTCCTCTTGATTATCCTCTTAAAATAATCATTCTATACTACCAAAGCCCTTAAATGGTATGCTGTTTTCAGTCTAGAATGGAGAGCTAAGAGCTCTGTAATTCTGTTTGGTGATTAAATCCTTTACCTCCCTTGGTCCTTCTCCAGTTCAAACGTTCCTACTTGAGAAATCTAACTAAGGTCCAAACCACTACAACGTAAAAAGACTGGGACATCATTCACTGATTCATTATACAGAGCCCATTTCAGCATGTACTCCTGCAAACTGCAAATATAATTTCTACTAATAAATTCTCCGTAACAAAATCATGATATTAAATAGAATTTTTTAAAAGATTTTACTTATTTATTTGACAGAGAGAGACACAGCGAGAGAGGGAACATAAGCAGGGAAAGTGGGAGAGGGAGAAGCAGGCTTCCCGCCAAGCAGGGAGCCTGATGCAGGGCTCAATCCCAGGACCCCAGGATCATGACCCGAGCTGAAGGCAGATGCCCAATAACTGAGTCACCCAGGTGCCCCTAGAATTTTTCTTTAATGAAACAAACATTCCTTCAAAAGCTAAAGAAATAATAGTATTAACTCATGTCTTATTTTGTCTCTTTGGAGTTAGTTCATTAAAGGTAAACAAAGTATCTTTATTATTTCATCTCTTATTTTAAATTTTTGAAAAAAACAAAACAAAACCCTGATGTTTTTAGGATATATTATCCATAGCCCAAAGGAGACATCATTAGATACATAGGAAGTTTAAAGTAAATGACTTTTTTTAAAAAAAATTTTTTTTATTTATTTGACAGAAAGAGACAGCAAGAGAGGGAATACAAGCAGGGGGAATGGGAGAGGGAGAAGCAAGCTTCCCGCTGAGCAGGGACACTCCCCCTGCGCAGGACTGGATCCCAGGACCCCGGGATCATGACCTGAGCTGAAGTCAGGTGCTTAACGAAGGAGCCACCCAGGCACCCCAAAGGTAAATCACTTTGAGCCACACCAATGAATTATAACTTATACAGACTAAGTGTCCCTTTTCCCTTAATTTCAGTGTGTAAAAGGGAAAGGGGGAAAAACTCAAAATCCTTTCCTTTCAGTCAGTGCTTCTTAAATTGAATATTTTGAACTGTGATCAAATGAGGACTTTTTACTGGGATTATACATAGTTCGCTGTTTCTAAGGTAATGTGAAGCAGTTGTATAGAGACAGCTGCAAACTTGAGCGATGAAAATTAGGTGATTAATATTCTCCATTACTTTGGTCTTCTCTCTACAGTGGGTCTCTTAGCGAAGTCCCTGAATCAATCTGCTGAGGTTCCCAAATGGAGACATGGAGGCATAAACCCAAGGCTGTTTCCAGACAACTGGCCATGTAACCAAAAGGGCACAAGAAAAAAATATCTGATGATTGCTCTAAAATTCACTAGTAAAACTAGAGAAAATATGTGACTCTTTTGGAGATTCATTTACATTTTATTCTTAACTAGAAAAAGCAAAAATGCTCCCATAATAATTCACAAATAAATTGGTAAAAAGAACTGCATCATATTTGAACGTTTTATAAATAGCAGAGTTTTCTTACCTTCAAAAGTTCAAAGTAATGCAGACAGTGGTAAACAGGGGCTAGAAGTAGCCTGGGTAAAACATACTGAACAGCTTCTTTGAAACCTTCGCCTATTGACTAAAAAACAAAGTAATTATTTTTTTTTAAGTTTACTTTTCAGACATCATATATCTTGATTTAAAAATTACTATACCTGTAAATAGAGTGCCGCGCCAGGCTTTGATAACTGACTAAGGAAACGATCGTGAAAACCAGGCCGTAAAATATCGCGAGCATATGATTCATATGGATCAAATGCCAGTTCCTTAGAAAACAAAGACGGTAAAACATAAATAATCTTTCTCCAAGTTAAAACATAAATAACCTACCGCCAGGAGCACAGAAAGATTAAATTATAGGTACATCTAAGCTAGCACAATTATGTGCTTTTTTTAAAGCCTCCAACAAAACTACATGGCTATCCATTATGATTTTAATTAAGGATAAGTTTCATATTCTCTAGTAAGAGAGTAAGTTAATCAGTTCTTTCTAATGAATAATGACATCCTTGTATGTTATGACACCTCTCCTCAAAGAATTCTAGTACAGCATTATCAACAAAAGTGGTCATAAGAACGGCAAGACTTTTGGTTCTGGAAAACAAAGGTTAGCCGGAACACCAACGAATACAGGTATCAACGAGATAAAGTATAAACCTTTAGAATATGGGTGCCCCACATTTATTTTCTCACGGTTATTTCTTATTGGTAGACTTCTACATTCACATTTTAAGCCAGAGGTAATGGTTTGTATCATCTAAAATTCATTGTTACAGTTTTCACAAGCAATTAAACAAGGGTTTAATCCAAATTGCCAAAAATTCTACTATTATCAATCATTAATAAACTAAACAATTTGAATGGTTAGGTCTAAAAGAGTAAAATCTATTGGTTTTGATGATTCCTGAGGAAAAAGAGAATCGGTGTCTTGATTTTAGCAGGAGCCATCCTATGCCCTACTCCTTGCTAACAAAACAAAACAGAATTTAGGAAAACTGTGCTCTAGATTTCAGCAAGAACTCATTTCTGGGACGGGGAATTCTAGAAAGAGGAAGAGGACATCTAGTGGAGGAGGACTGACAGCACAAATGATGTTTAGGTTCATTTCCCTTCATGTTGTTTCTGAGATTTTTTTTTTTTAAGGAAAGACTGAATAATAACAATACAAAATCAGAAATCAGAAGACCCAAGTTCTATTCTTCGTGAAATACAACATGGCACATAAAGTTCTGAGTCATCCTGAATTCCTTGACTTGGCTCCTGATTCATTTCCCAATTTCAACTCCTTTAACTACTTTCCCAAATAAAAATTTCTATGATAATAACACTGGAAATTGCAGTCTACTGTAGATTTTACAAGAGTGGATAGTAAGATTTCAACAATAATAAGAAAAAGAAGTCAGGTATGAGCAGAATAGATGGGAGAGAAGAATAAAAATGTGATTGATGCTTTTTATCATGGGTCTCTTGAACTCTAGAAATCATCTTGTACAGCAGATAACGTCTGCCCACCCCCTCTTTCAATAAACTCTAATTTACTACAGAACTTTTAGGATAACTATACATAAAGTAAAGGCCATACAGAAAAGTGGCTTACGAGCATAACTTTGGAGTCACATAGACCCAAACTGCAGTTCTGATTGTCCTACTTATTAGCTGTGTGAGCTTTGATAAACTAAGCCAGTTTCTTCGTTGGAAAATGGATAATACCTACTTTCAAGGGGTTGTTTTGGGAATTAAATGAGATACCATAAGCAAAGTGCTTACAAAATGCTTACTATGCATGCACATAGTAAGCACTGAATAAAAGGTCCCCAGTATTATCATTCTAAAATAGCTCATTTCAATAGAGAAAAAAACTAACAACTAACTAGGAATCCAACCTCTCATCACAACAGTTTTATTCTTGAGGATAAATATGTAGAATTACAAGCACTTCTAAGAATCCTTGTAAAAGTTAACAGATTTTATGATTAGTTTACTGGTTAAAATTTAATACTTAGAAGATTCACAAAGTTTAATTACCAATATATGTAATTGTGTATTAACGATTAAAAATGTAGAAGATATTCTAAACACACAGAAAAATACAGAGAACAACCTAACTATATTCATCATGTAGCTCAAAATAGTTCAACATCTTCTAAAACTTGTTTTAGCTTTTTAAAAAAAAAATAAGACAGTATCATGGTAATTGATCTTCCTGCGCTCCCTTTCACAAGCTTATCTCCTCCCTTACTGATCCCCAAAGGAAATTACTGTCCTGAATTTGAATTTTATCATTCCCATGTGTGTTTTTATATAATTACATATGTATCAAGAAATAAGGCGATGTTTTCAAACTTTATATAAATATCATAATGTATTTATTCTTTTGCAATTTGTACTTCACATTCAAAATTGTGTCCAAGATTTATCCATTTGGATTAATGTGGTTTCTTCCATTCATTTATTCTAAACTCTATAACATTCTATTGTATAAATATGTATTTTTTGAGATAATTTAGATTCACATGCGGTTGCAAGAAGTAACAGATCCTGTGAGCACAATACTCAGTTTCCCATCATGGTAACATTTTGCAATAGTACAATATAGTGCAGTATCACAATCTGGCCATTGACACTGATGGGGTAAAATATGCGACATTTCTATCACTACGGGATCTCTCTTATTGTCTTTTTTTTTTAAGGAAAAAAATTTTAAGGTTTTATTTTCTTTTAAGTAATCTCTACACCCAACATGAGGCTCAAACTCACAACCCGAGATTCAAGTCTCATGCTCCACTGACTAAGCCAGCCAGGCGCCCCTCTCTTGTTATCTGTTTAGTACCACACTTTCCTCCCTCCTGTCAGCACCCAAATCTAAATTATGTATTTTTTGTTTTGTAGCTCATACTTTGGGTGTCATATCGAAGAATCCTTTGCCGAAGCCAAGGCTGTGAAGATTTAGCCACGCTTTCTTCTAAGAGTTTTATAATTTTAGCTTTTACATTAGATCCATTTTATGTTCGTATATGGTGTGAGGAAAAATGTTCAACTTCATTCTTTCATGTTTCTCATAACTTTATAGTGTCTTTTTGTAAACAGAAGTTTTAAAATTTTAATCTTTTATGGCTTGCACTCTTGATGTTCTTTAAGAATACCTTTCTATCTCAAAGTCATAAACATATTCTCCTATATTTTCTTCTCAACTTTTAAAGTTTGCTTTTCATTTTTAGATTTTTAATCTCTTGAGAAGTTGGGTATGACGTGAGCTAAGGGAGTTTTTTCTTCCCATGTGGATAACCAGTTTTGACCCAGCATCATTTTTTAATTTGTCTGATCTTTCTCTACTTGTTCATAATATAATCTCAGTCATGTATCATGTGTGTATGTGTATTATTTTTCAGGACACTCTATTCTGTTGCACTGTCTGTTTATACCTACACCAATACCATGCTATTTACTGTGACTATGTAATAAATTTTAAAATTTGACAAGACAAATCCTCATAACTTGTTCTTCCTCAAAATTTTAATTTTTGTTCCTTCATTCTTCCACAGGAGTTTAAGGACTAGTGTGCTATGCACTGGATTTAGAGATTATCTGGGAGACAACTAGTATCATTATACTATTGAGTCTTTCCATACATGAACATAATATGTATTTCTACTTATTCAGATCTTCTTTATGAATCTAATTATTTTATGATTTTCTTAAATCTCAAATCTTTATGATTTTCTAGAGCACCTGTTGGGCTTATTTCTGAGTGTCTTATAGTTTTGTTTCTACAGTGAATGGAGTATTTTTCCTTTAACGTCATGTATTAAATGGGTAATAACTGAGCATAGTAATGCTATCATTTTTTATGCTGATCTTTTATATGGCAACTATACTGAACTTGCCTAATACTTCGAATACTACATAAATCTTGGGTTTGCCATGTTTACATGTTTTTGAACCTCCTACAAGTGGAATTATACAGTATTTTGAATGTCTTTATATGTTTCACCACGTTGCCCTTTTTAACAAAATCAGTAGTTCATTCTTTTTTATTGCCATATAGCATTTCACTGTGCGGATATATGACAAATTATCCATCATGAACAAACTTGCTATGAACATTTTTAAACATGTTTTATGGTAAACACAGGCATTCATTTTTGTTTAGTCTGTGCGCAAGAGTGAAACTGCTCGATCATTCAGTACACTGTACGCTTAATTTTAGTAGATAAGCCAAACAGTTTTCTGAAGGGGCTGTACCAATTTATATCCCATCCACCAGCAATGTAGAGTTCCAACTGTTCAATGTTTTAAATTGCATTTCCCTGATGAATAATGATGCAGAACACCTTTTCTTTTTTCAGGAAATAACCTTCTTAGGTCTTCTATTTTCTAAAAAAAACTAAGATGTCCTGAAGTTACTGATTTTGCACACTCTGGATAGGAGTCCTTCACTGGCTATAGATAGTACAAACATTGTCTCACCATCTACAGCTTGCCTTTTCACTCTCTTAATTTTGGTTATCGACACAGATGTTCTTACCTTTAATGAGGTCCAGTTTATCAACTCCCATAGTTTTGGTATCTTGTTTAAGAAATCTTTGCTTATTCTAAGGTCATGAAGATCTCTTACGTTTACTCCTGCAAGCTTTATTATTTTAAACTTTGAACTCACTCTTGAATAAAAGTTTAATTGGGCAGAAAAGTCTATTTTCCCTTAGTACTTTAAGCTACCACTCAACTGTTAGCCTCTATTGCTAAAGAGAAGCCTTCTGTCATTCTATTTGTAGTTCCTTTTCAAGTACTACTCTTCTCACAGCTTTTAAGATTTTTTCTTTATCCTTGATGTTCTATAGTTCACTATGATGTTTTTGGCTGTAGGTTTATCTTTATTTATCTTGTCCAGTATTTGGAATGCATTTCTGATCTGGGAACTCTTGTCTTCATTTCTGGTAAATTCTCAATTTTTACCTCTTCAAATATTTCTTCTCCATCATTATCTGAAATTCCTGTAACATTAAAGCCCTTCAATGTAGCCTTTATTACTCTTAGCTATTCTTTCATATTCTAATTGTGGTTTCTGTGTGTCACATTTTCAGTGAATTCCTCAATTCCTTTTTCCAATTCATTAATTTTCTCCTTGAACTAAGTTTAGCAAATGTTTACTACTATTGAGTTTTTATTTATATTTAATTCCCAATATCCCTGTTCTTTTGATACTTATCTGTTCTTACTTTCTTTCGACCTATTTTTGTTTCACAACATCTTCTTTATAAATGGATCACAGTTCTTCATTTATCTGAGCATCCGAAACGTCTTTTAGACTCTTTGTATGTCTATTGTACAAAATTAATTTCCTCTGGAATGAATTCATTTTCTAAATGTTGATTTTGTTAGCTAGCACTCTAAACATTAGAATTTGTCTTGTATTTTGGAATTCTGTATTATATAGACTTCTTAAAGGGGAGGCTTTTAATTTTTGGTTTCCTTTTTTTCCTCTCCCATCCCTTTATGGTCACTCTTCTAGACCTGAACCTGCTCTGTAAGTCATTTTGGGGGCTCAGGCTCTATAATCATACTGGCTTAATACTGTAAGATAATTTAAGTTTTAAAGTATTTTTGTTATAAGGTAGTGTTTCTTTTTCCCAACCTCAAGTCCCAACCTTGCAGGGAGGAAGTTGAGGGATTGCTCTGGCATCCTCGTACAATCAGGGTCTTGAAGCAAGAAGTCTTCCTTTCATGGAGCACATTTAGTCTTCATTATCCTCAAGAGCTGAAGACCCAACTCCCAGAGCTCATTACTTTGAATGCTTACTCTATTTCTGATCTTATTTTTGCATCTAATTATGTATTCTTTTAAAAAAAATACACTTTACAACTTCTACGTGTTTGAAGCAAGAGTGGAGGGGGCGTCATGAAGCTTAAGCTTACCATACTATTTAGCCTGAAAATCTTAAATTTTTTTTAAACATATTTATTTATTTGACAGAGAGAGAGAGAGATCACAAGTAGGGAGAGAGGCAGGCAGAGAGAGAGGAGGAAGCAGGCTCCCTGCTGAGCACAGTCTGATGCAGAAGGACCCTGAGAGGTTTTAACCCATTGAGCCACCCAGGCGCCCCGAAAATCTTAAATTTTTTGTATTATAAACTCAACCTTGTGTTTGTGGATTTTAGAGTAAGAACAAAGAAAGAGCTAAAAATCTCAGAATGACTACCAATGCTAACTTATTAGGACTAAATCCTTTACTTTAGCATTTGAATACCCAAGGAGAAGGTTACTATTTTTCCACCCCCATAACATTTTATTCATCCAGGTCCTAGACTTGATTTTCCTATTCACTTCACTCCTCCTGTTCTAAATAATAATGTACAGTGTGAAGGTGGTTAGTTAAATATTTTAGGTAGGTTACTTTAATTTTCACAAAAATCCTGAGTCGTACTATTATTATTCCCTACTTTAGAAATACAGATATGGGGGTTAGAGATTGGAGATAAATGCCCCACAGTCACATACAACTAAGTAGCAGAATTGAGGCTGGAACACAAGTAGTCTAACCTCAGGTCCAACTTCCATGGCTTCTTCAATGGCAGGGCATTCAGGGACTTTTCTTAGCTTTGTTAGAGAAGACAAGATGATGGACTGTCAGCTGTAAATGCCTCCCCTCTGTGAGATCTGCTTTTTTATAATGAATGAGAGACTAGTTTTTTGTGGGTTTCATAAGATAACAAACAAATGTTGACAACAAGCCTCTGAGGAATGGACAACATGACTGTCACATTGGACAATGTGATAGTCAGCAGTTAATATCTATGATTTTAGCTGGAAATAAGAATTAAGATTCCAATTTTAATGCAAATGTAGAGCTTTTATGCAGACTTTTTTTTGGTGTATAATTAAAGTACTTACCTCTGCTAAGTCTTCAAAGCAGCTTCCTACTAAGGGATGGGGGCTACCTTCATCAGTCATTTCCACAGTATCTTCTATATGGCCCAGTAACTTTACACTAAGTTCATGTATATCTACTATACGACTAAATATATTTTCTACATCCTGTTGGGAGGAAAAACAAATTCAGTTAGGTTATAGAATATAAAATTTTGAGCCAATAAGTTATTTTATAATCACGAAATTTAACATGGCAAATACACAGTGAGAAATTTTAACTTACAAATGCAAGTAAACGACAATTCAAGAATTCTTTTTGCAAAGGTGTACAATTTGCAAATACATTTCTTTTGGTCAGTGGTTCTCAAAATAATATGCAGTACTTTTATGAAGACTACTTTTAAAAGCAAAAAATTTAGTGAGAATTTACTGTTTTACAGTAATTAAAATTAAATTTAATTAAAAAAGTAATTAAAATAAAAAAATTTACTCTTTTACATTTTTGCAAATCTCTACCATCTAGCTTAATCTAGCTTAATAGAAGGTAACTGCATTTAATCTGTTGTGATACAGTTTTTGACTGAAGCATACAAAGAAAATCCAGCTTTACAGAGATAGTTGGAAAAGGGAGGAATATTTTAATAGTCTATTCAAATAACTGTAGGTCTTTCTTATCGTAGTTTCGTCATTGAGATATAAGTCACATACCATGAAATTCACCCTTTTAAAGTGCACTATTCAATGCTTTTCACATATTCAGAGCTGTTCAGTTATCACCACTATCAAATTCCGGAATATCTTCATCACCCCAGAGAGAAGGTCTACATCCATTAGCAGCAGTCGCCATTCTTCTTTTCTGCCCTGGGGCTGGCAACCACTAATCTACTTTCTATCTCCATGGATTCGCCTATTCTGGACATTTCATATAAATGAAGTGGACAGCCTTTTATGATATGACACCAAAACTCAACAAATGGTAGTTTCTTAAATGTTAGTTGCAATGTGGAATCTGAAACTGTATCAATTTTGTACTTCTACTAATTTAATCCATCGGTCTATATTAAACTCTGAATAAACTCTTTACCAGTGTGTGTTTTTATAGCATTATGAATTTGGTCACTTGGAAAGTAGTGGTCCACTGAATTCCACAAACCTTCCAAATGTTAACACATTTTACGACAGAATATTAGAAGACCAAATCCATTAGTAACACCGATAGTGTGAGTGGATAAAAAATTTCCAAAATTTTATTTTCATTTGACAATTGGGTTTCTAACACCATCAACAAATACTGTCACTTTCCTTGAAGTGACAGGTTTGTTCATTTTATTCCCCCCCTTCACTTGTTTTTGAGAAATGACTGCCAAATCCACGAGTCTGAATAACCACAGTCTGTCAGTCATTCTTTCAGGTAGTATTTCATGAAGACAATGGCTAGTTCAGTTAGCAATTCAGTCATACAGTGCTTTCCTTCAAAGCAACCACGCTACTTTGATATGTAGTAGAAATGCTTATATGTGCTTCCTAACTGCCTCAGTTCTTCTCTTACCTGGGCCTTCTCCGGGCATGCCAGGCTCTTGTTCTACTAGCAGTGACAAAAAAATCCATGAGTCCATATGTAGTGCCCTTTTACTTTATTTCTTCATTCTATTTGTCTATCATCTCATTTTTATTATAAATACACATGCATACAAGAATGCTCAATTCAACACCTAGTGACTTCTGTAAGATTTTCTGTAGGTTAGATTCCTGGATAGACTTCTACCATGGGATTACATATTTAAAATGTCAATGGAGGGCGCCTGGGTGGCTCAGTGGGTTAATGCCTCTGCTTTCGGCTCAGGTCATGATCTCAGGGTCCTGGGATCGAGGCCCGCATCGGGCTCCCTGCTCAGCGGGGAGCCTGCTTCCCCCTCTCTCTCTCTGCCTGCCTCTCTGCCTCCTTGTGATCTCTCTCCCTTTGTGAAATAAATAAATAAAATCTTTAAAAAAAAAAAATGTCAATGGATATCTTTTTAAAGAGAGTCCACAGGTTCACCACAAGTAGTATATGGGAGTAAAAGTTTGACCAAACTCTCGTAAAACCAAACACTGTCAATTTTAACTTTTAGAAAAATGCCTAGGTAACTGAAAAATAAGAACTAATTACAATTATTCAGTTACTATTTTTTTGATTTGATTATTTTTAGTAGTGACACTTTTTTTTTGGTCAAATCAATGTTGAGGCATGATTCATATCCAGTAAGATAAACCTATTTTGATGTACTTTTGGATAAGATTTTATGTAGATATTCACTCTTGTAACTATCACTGTAGTCCAGATCTAAAACAGTCTTATTACCTTAAGAAGTTTCCTTATGCCCCATCCCCATTAATCACCACTATTGCCCCCAGGAAACCAGTGATCTGCTTTCTGTCACTACAGATTAGAATTCTAGAATATTAAAAAAATGGAATCATATGTAATCTTATTTGCCTAGTTTCTTAGCGAATGGTTTTGAGATAGATGCATCCTTACTGTTGCTTTTATAACTACTTCATTCCTTTTAATTCTGAGTAGCATTCCTTTGTATGGACATACCACAATTTGTATATCCATTTACCTGTTGATGGATATTTGGGTTGTTTCAAGTTGGGGCCATTACAAAGAAAGCTGCCATGAACACTCACAAACAAGTTTGTGTGGCCATGTTTTCATTTCTTCTGGGTAAAAACCTAGCCGTGGAATTGCTGGAAGTATGGCTAAGTTTATGTTTAAGGTTACACAAAACAGCCAAACTCTTTTCCTAAGTATTTGTACTAGATTACATTCCCACAAGCAGTTGCTCCACATTCTTCTCAGCATTTGGTATTGTCAGTCTTTTTAATTACAGTCGTTGTATCTAATGAGTTTGTAGTAGTATCTCATTATAGTCTTAATTTGCATTTCCATAGGCTACTAATGTTGAAGATCTTTCAGTGTGCTTTTTGGCCATTGGTATAGCTTGTTTCATAAAGTGTGTGAATTTTTTACCCACTTAAAAAAATCAGGCTGTTACTCCAATTATTGAACTGTAAAAGTTCCTTATATATTCTGGATTCAAGTCTTTTGTTAGATATATGTATTACAAATAGCTTCTACCAATCTGTGGCTTACCTTTTTATTTTTATGACAGTGTCTTCAGAAGAGCAAAAGTATTTCATTTTATTGAAGTCTAATTCATTAATTTTTAATTTTATGGTTCTTGATTTTATGTCTTAAGGGATCTTTACCTAGTCTTTACTCCTATTTTATTAATTAAAAAAATATTTTATTTATTTGTCAGAGAGAGAGAGAGAGCGTGCGCATAAGAAGGGGGGTAGCAGGCAGAGAGAGAAGCAGGCTACCCGCTGAGCAAGGAGCGGGACTCGATCCCAGGACCCTGGGATTATGACCCAAGTGGAAGGCAAATGCTTAACCTACTGAGCCACCCTAGTGTCCCCTACTCCTTTATTTTTTATAATTTTATTTTTAAGTAATCTCTATACCTAACGTGGGGCTTGAACTCACAACCTGAGATCAAGAGTCACACTTTCCACCAACTGAGCCAGCCAGGTGCCCCTTTGCTCCTTTATTTTTAAAAACAACTTTATTAAGATAAAATTCACATAGAATGCAATTCATCCATTTAAAATGAACAATTCAATGTTTTTTTTTACTCTAAAGATCTGTGCAAATCAAAAACTACTCCTGTAACTTTTAATGGTCATTCATTGCCATACCTTTAGCCCCATCTCAGCTTCTTTAGTAAGCACTACTTTTCCGACAGCCATTCATCACTAGACTTTTACTAATTACTAGATGTAACTCCCTTAGACAATCTCAGTTGTTCTCACCATGCAGCATTTCCCCAGGATTCAGTTAGGTTGGTTTGATTACTATTGTAAGATCAGTGGTCCCTTATCTAATTTTCAACGTTACTGGCTCGCTCTTTCTATTCCCCAAAATACTGTTGTCACATTCTATTATGGTAATTACCACACTATATTGTCATTTAATATTCAAGTTTACATTTCAGTCTCGACTAGACTCCCAATTTGAGGGAAGGAACGGCTTTATTCATCTTTGAATACCCGTTCCCAAGTACTATATGATGCCTAACAACATATACAGGCAGCACTGATGAAGTGTCAGTTGAATGACTCAAATGAGTCAAATTCAACAAAAAAATTTTCCACCTTAACAAGAGGCTTTACTCCTTGTAGTACACAGAAGATTCTTTTAAGTTCATCTGCATTTAATAGTTCAGTTTAGTTTATAATTTCTCTTTTAATTTTTGATGTTGAATTTATTGAACCTGTTGTAGCAACTCTGAGATCATAGTCACTATGAATTAAATCCCACAACTTAAAAAAAAATTTGACAAGTTCACAATCATAAACTACACAAATTCAAATGTGAGTGGTCATGTAAAATTAACAACACACGCAATGATATATGTGTACACAACAATACTTACATTAGCTGAAAACAATTTTGAATTGGAGACAAAGGGCTCTCTAAAAACTTTTATAATTAAATTTAGTTCCCTTATGTACTGTCGAATTTCTGCCATAAATGCTTTTACCAAATCATAGTAAGTTTGCTCTCCTGAGGTGGAAGGCTCTTCATCAGTTAAAGATAATATATTTATATCTTCTACATCTTGATGAAACATGTCCATTAATACCTAGATAGTCAGAAATATAAAACAAGTACAATAAATATGAATCTATAGTTGAAGTTAAGTACCCTAAGTTGCTCTCTGAATACAGTTCTTAAGTGATAAAAAGCAGATACACAATAATCTCTTCTTGGCTCGATTGCTACTGCCCCCTCTGTATCTTCTCTAAAACAGAGCTTTCCATCTAATATTACAAACTGCCTCCTCCAAGTCCTCTATTAATACTAGTATCTGTCAGTCTCTCTTGTTAATCTATTACTTCAAATTTGTTCCCAAATTCTATGTTAGATTTCTCTTTGAATTAGTTTCCTGTTTCATATCCTTGCCATTACCACCTCATTCCAGGGCCTCACCTCACTACCCTGTATCTGAATAATTCACAGTCTGCTAATTGGCCTCCTTGATTACAATTGTTGGAGAATGATCAAAACTAGTCCTTATTATTATTATTAAAGAAGTCTACTATTCAAAGAAATCTACTATTATTACTCTTGCTAAACCTCATCTTTCCACTTCTGTAAATTTCTACATCATTATCCCTACAACACAATGAAATAATATTTTATCTTGGATTACTTTCGGCTTGTTTCACAAATACAAGTTTCCCCTCGTCAACTCTGAAGCCTTTTTTTTCCTTAAGATTTTACTTATTTATTTGAGAGAGACAGCACGTGCAGGTGGAGGGGCAGAGGAAAAGGGAGAAGGAAGTTCCCTGCTGAGCAGGTAGCTGGACATGGGGTTTGTCCCAGGACCCCAGGATCATGACCTGAGCAGAAGGTAGATGCTTAATGGACTTAGTCACCCAGGTGTCCCTGGAGCCTTGTTTTGTATTTCTTGCATCTCCTCCCTGTGTGAGCTCACAGTATGTACTCAAAAATATCTTACTTATCTGATTTATTTAAAAGTATCAAATATTTTACATACATAAGTATTTTAAAAACCAAATACTTCATTTAAAAATATCAATACATTTGAAATCCTTCCTCAGATTAGGCAACATACTCTGTATGTTCACATTCTGAAAGAACAAATAAACACCAGAACATAATTAAGTGGACTTAGTAATCAGAGAGAATAGTCCAAACCAGTAAGAGTACAGTGAGGGGAAAAAAAAAGGATTGAAATGCTTCATCAGAAAATATTTTCTTTTCTACAAAGTAATTTTTAGAAAATGAAAATACCGAGGAAATCTAGTATAAAAACTGAAAGCTTTAGACTCAGATCTAGAGTTTGAATCTAGGCTTT
The DNA here is from genome assembly GCA_002007465.1 of Ailurus styani. Lineage (NCBI taxonomy): Eukaryota > Metazoa > Chordata > Mammalia > Carnivora > Ailuridae > Ailurus > Ailurus styani. Next base: position 6,474,661 of record LNAC01000033.1, on the reverse strand, counting down.
GACACTTCTAAGAAAATTCTGGACCAATTTCTTTATCTCTCCGAGCTTCAGTTTCCCTTTTATAAGAGCATCTACCTTAGAGGGGCACCATAAAGACCAAATGAGATAAATTTCATATATGCTCAACTTTCAATAACTGCTCTTAATAGTACAATAAAACCATGCAAGTAGTATCTATAGATAGTTTTGAAATAAAACTCTCAAGAGTTTAGTATTTTACATTTTCAAAATTTGTTTTAAAAATCCATAATCTTCTAAGTGTCCCAATCAAAATAATTTAAAGAATTTTACTAATAAGAGATTATTACTAGTATTAACCCTACTTGCAGGAACACATGAAAGAAAAACTGCATGACATGTTTAAACAGTTTAGTACTACACACACACACACACACACACACACACACACACACACACACACACACAATATTCTGTTTCCATAAAGTGTTATCTTGAGTACTTGCTATTAGGTTACTGGAAATATACCCTAACACATGATATATAATTTCATTGTCTGAATAGTATGTTAGGATCCAATAAATCAGGAATAAAAATTTAAGAACAAAACATAGAGAAGATCAGTATCCTACCTTATCAGCACACATTGCCACTTTAATGTCTTGTTTTGTAATTTCATAATGCCGTATATTTCGTACATAATTCCCCACCAGCTTTAAAATGTCTGCAGAAATGTATTCTAATACTGCTACTATGTAAACAGAAACCTGGTGGTCAATTTTATAACCTAGGACCTCCTGAAAAATTAAAAGAAAAACATGTTTAAAAATCATATACTACAAATTTGACACACTAATTAAAAATTTTGTAAAATACTTAAGTAGTACACATTACTAAATAGATCATCCTTAACCTAGGAAGGTAAGCCCCAGTTTGGGGGGAGGGTAGAAATGTTTGCTTTACCTAATTTAGGATACCTGGAATTAACTATAACAAAAAATGTTTTTTCTTTATGCAGAACAAAAGTTAATGTATTATTGGTATCTGGGAATATCTACTAGCCTTATACCTCTGTTTTTCTTTTCAAAGGAACCTGGTATCCTAAAACCCTGATGGTACATTCCTGGTATCTATAACTGTTTCTATGGAAAAAAAAAAATCAAGCTATGTTCTACTGAACAACAGTGGTTATTAAGAGCATGTTAAGTAGTATTTAAACTTCGAAGAAAGTATGGGATTTTGTGGGGCCTACAGGAAAACAAATTCTATTTTCTAAACAATCTGATTAAAAAAACTTTGAAATAAGAAATTTAAGTTGGGAACAGGTGGCATTTACCTTTAAAGACATGTAAAAACTATTAAATGGTTATAGTGATAAGAATGTATTAATAAATTGAAATGCTATCCATAATTAGATTATAAAATTCAAAGTTTATGATCATTATTAATACAGCATGCACATACCTCAATTTGTTAATTCTCTTAAAATATAGCTCAATATATGACTAGTAAGACTAATGAAAAGAGAATTATAAAGAAGTATGCAATTACTAATAGTTTAGTAATTTTCTCTAACTTACACTTACTTTTTTCAGGCCAGTAAGATACAGGCAGATATTTCTATCCCAACAACCTAAGTACAAAACATAACCTTTTGACGGTCTTAAACATCATCCAAGTGTTAATCTTAAATCTTGGACAAGATCAAAGAGACCTAAGTTCCCTAACACTATCACTTTGAGCCCTGTGAACATGGACTAAAAGTAACTTAATCACTTTCTGCCTCAGGCACCTCTTCTACAAACTGGAGATGAGTATAGTAACTTTGTGGAGTAATAAAACTTAGAGATAATGTATGCAAGCATTAGCATTTTGCTTGTATTCCAGTACATAGAAAATTATTGATGTCCAAAGTATTAAGGTTTTAATTACTATAGTACCTATATTTTTGATGAGTTTGTTTTATTAAATAAATAGAAACAGCATTATTAGCGTTTCCAGCAATTATTCTTTCTACTAGTTCTGGAGAGATTTGGGTGACTGATTTAAATTAGGAGTAGGACTGGGTAGTTTAAGTAACTCTTTAGAAAGTTTTTGTCCAAAGATTACATATAGCCCTGTGGTAGACTCACAAAGGTCCCTTACACATCTTACAATTTGAAGGATTTAGAGGGACACTTAAGTCTAACCAACAAGAAAGGAGTTTTATAAACCTCTTTGAGGTTCCAGTAACACCCGCGATGAACAAAATCCACAATTATAACTTTTCTTAGTCTTTTCAATTTGCATATTTTTGTTGGTATGAAATGACTTTAAATCATGCTGCCCAACTTATACTTTTCTATGATATCATCCCTCCCCATGACATGAATTCCTGGAAAAATTAAAATGAGAGAATTTTACTCTTCAATTCACTATCATCCATAAAATATATTCTTAGTGCTTTAAAATCATGGGTTTTATTTTGCTTTTCAAAGGCAAGAAGGCAGTATTTCAGCTTTACCTTTAGTAAAGGATGAATTTTTTCTACTGGGAGAGATAAAGGGTTTCTTCGCTTCCTCTTTTCAATAGCCGACTGGGCATCAGCTATTGCCCACTTATCAATTGGATGAGGGAAACTTTTTTGAACACGTTCCTTGGAAAACAGGAAAATAACAACTAAGCAACAAATATATTAAATAGTGCTTTTCACTTACAATTTACTTTTAAAATCAAAGAATCCCAAAAGCAGGCTTTTCACATATAGTATAATTTATAGTGCAAACATACTTAAGCTAAGAGAAAACTATAGTTGTCAATGTATTTAGTATATTACTTAGGCGATTAAGACACTAAACATCCCTTAGATTGTCTAAGGGGAAAATCACATTTTGAATTTCAACTTCACTGTGATAAAGCTAATGACAAGAATGGTTAGAATAACCATCGCTTATATAAAATCTCAAGGAATAAGACCTAAGTTCAATAAGCAAATATCTAAATCCAATTGTCCATTTGTCCTTTCAACACCAATCACAACCTCAAGTAGCATTTTGCATTTGAAATCTCTAAGAATTTTTTTACTTTATTCATCATGCAACAGTACCTGACTTCAAAACTATTTACACATCATGGAAATCAAGGATTTACATTGGTAATAGTAATTTTTATATACTGTAGCTCATCATTAGAGTTTGAATCCTTCATAGATCATTAATTTTTAACAAAATACTTCATTTTAATTTCTAGCACTTATTCGTTGAGAATTTCCACTGAAAGTGAAGAAACTCATGTTAATATAAGAGCTGAATTTCCCTACTTTCATAAACTAATGTAATTCACTTCAATCCATTCTCACAAGTTTTAGAATTCCACTCTCAGGATACCATAGTTAAAACCAGTAGAGGTCGCTATTAACACAATTTAAACACGTGTATAACTAGTAGTATGTAAAAACTATTAGATAAAATTAAACATCACTCCAGATTGTAAGTCTAAATAAAAACTTTTCTCAGTTGCTATTAAAATGGAAAATAAAAAAGACTGCCATGTGATACTCTGGGGGAAAAATGTTGACCCCAGGACATGTTAAGGACAAATGTATAAAGTGAGAACACTTTATTTAACCCATTCAAGTTAAAGAAATTTTCTCTTCATCTACGTTTAAGGCTAAATCAGCTGCCAAACATAAGACGTGATCGCTTCAATTCCCACTAATGGAATTAGAGGTGTGTTAAAATAAATTATTCTAGTTACACAAATGGACTTTACAAACTTTTTGAAATGCCTAGTTGAAAAGCTATTTGCCAGGACATTGTACCTTCATATAATACAGGCAATACAGAGGTCCAAAATATTGGAGGGAGTTTGGCAGGTGAAAAGGAGAAAAGGGAAGGGGGAAAGGGTGGAAAGGAACAACCAAATCCCAGGAAATGACTTGCTAATTCAAAAATAACAATTAAGAGACTTAGGACTAACTTAACCATGGTGTCTAATTAAAATTTTCAGTGATGGGTTTAACCTGTGGTTAATTAAATGGGTAGAACCCTAGTACAAACCTTATAATAGGATGGCCCTGTGAATTGCTAATTTTTTTTCTTTTCCTCAACTCACAGTAAGAAATAATAAATTCTTAATACATTTCACATTATAACCTTAAACATCATACATATACTAAACTGGAACAAAGTTCATAAAAAAGAACCTGCCCCTGTTACATGCAATGCACTGATATTTTCTATTCATTTAAAAAACATTAGTTGGGCAATGCGCTAAAGTGATTTTATGACTCACTAATGGATCATAACCCGCAGTCTTAAAAAGCTACTGGTGTATAGTGGTGAAAGAAAAGCAGCAGAGAAGAGAAGCTGAACTCAATATGAGACAATTCTAAATACACTGAACATAAGTCTTTGGGGGAAAAAAAGAGTCATGGGTGCAATTAGAGAAGCAACATAACAGCAATTCCTTCCCATCTCAGTTTTATCCACCTAATTCCAAGTTTATCTATTGTTTTGAGAAAGAAGGGGAAAGAAAATCAGGAATGATAAAAGAGAAGGCAAGAAAGAAAAAATAATATTGATGAAAAATACATTATAAACTTACTTATTAGTGTATTACTGGAATCAAATTACCAACTATATACTTAGGAGGTAACAACCAGGGTCAGAATGTATGGGAAAAGACTGGTAGGGTTAACAAAAAAAAGAAAGAAAGAAAAAGAAAAAGTGCCTTGAATGTGAAAAGGCCAAGTTGAAAGAATTACTTTAACTCTTGTAGTGGCAAATTTAATAGAGCAAAATAAACTTTTATGATTATTTTATATATTTTAAAAGTTTTTTAAAAAGCCCAAGGAGGAATGATCAATGAAAGATTCATGAGTTAGAATTCTATTACTCTGCTACTTTAAGATTAATAATTTCATGTGTTTGAAATGAGAAACTCCACCTTCATTAATGTCTAGTGGCTTTAGGAAAAATCTGAGACACAGAGCTAGGTTTAAGATTCTGTGGTCTCTTATTAGCAGAATCCTGTCTTTTCCTTTACATAATAAAAGGGTCTAAACAGATATCCTTGAAAATCACTTCCAATACAAACATTCTAAGACCTGTGAAAATTCCCACCCACGTACTTCAGTGTAAATATGCAGATCTACAGGTACTTTTGAAGTCCTAGTAATAGTAATAAAGGCTTACTGAGGGAGAATCTGGGGAGGGGATCCTAGAAATATAGAGAAATTACTTGGGAAATCTAAATGTTAATAGAATACTTATTAGAAATTATAAGGATTCTTTAGGATGTGAAGGAAAAGAAGTTAACAAAAAAAATGAAAAAAACAAAGTAAAAAAACCTTTAAATTTTAGAATATAGCTCATAGGAAAAAAAATCTAATTAGTCCAAGAAGGCCTGAGTTAAATGAGAAGAAAAGTGCATCAGTGTCGTAAGAAATGAAAGTTGGTTAAAAATACAGTACACAGAAGCCAGAAAGGGAAAGAGGAAAGATATTAACAAATGGAAATCAGTCTAGTTAACCAGAGAGAAAGAGGAAAAGAACAAGTATAGTTATGAAAGGATGAGACCTAAGAAATTAAAGGGAAAAAAAGAAGTTAAATAAAATATACTTTACCAGGGACATGGAAAAAATACTATTATTTTTTGCTTCCATTTTTTAAAAGAGATTAAATATAGAAAATGAAGAGAGGGAGAATAAACCAGACTGGAGTAATTTTATACCTATATCCTAAATATTAAATTATTTTGAAAAGACAGAAACAAATAATACATACCCCTCCCTCTACATTCCCAGAGCACTCGTATAAATGCTTCTTTATTCATCCTGAATACTGCCTGACAGATAGATACTCAAACACTCATGGCGTGGATTAGTGAATTTTGGCTACATCAATAAAACGAAATCCCTTGCCTTTGGACTATGACAGCTCACAATCTGTGATTATCTGGAGCACAATTTATCAAAACTCTTGATTAACATAAGCAAGATTATAGATATGTATATAATCCATCAGTTTTCAAGCACTTTCAAAGTATGTGTCTTCCTAAAACTACAGGGCAACTAAAACTCACTTTCAGTTTTTCATTGAAACAAATCCCCTTGGGGCCAAATATTAAGCAAGAATTTCTATTCTACTCTGAATCATGTTTAGACTTTAATCAAAATGTATTCTTTAGAAAGATTAAAAATTTATATATTGCACTAATTCAGACTGATCTATTTTTTTAAGTATAGTTTTTAATCCGGTCGTCAAATTTTTTAAAAAATTTTGATGAATTCTCTCTTACCTCAAAATTTATTTGAAGGGCTTGCAAAATCCATGGCCCTTATCATTTTAAAAGAAAGCTCTGTAAATGTATTGAAGAAATTAAATAAATGTATTAAAGAAATAAAGAATCCTAATGAATGAGATAATGAAAACTTATTTTCTGATTGAAGAATCTAAGACACCATTATATTCACTTAAATATCTTTGCATATCCATATTCTTGTCTAAATACCCTTCCAGGAATGGCACAAGAAGGGTATTTGACTACTGAATGGAAAAGACCCTGGCTTCCACTTTTTAAAAAATGTATTCTACCATTCTGAGGGTTATCATATAAAATAAGGAAAATAATAACTACTCGACAGGGTTATTGTAAAGACATAAATATGTATGCAACAGTACTCTGAAATTACAATGCCTATTAACAACTGATTGCCATTCTGCCTGATTCTATTATTGTCATATATTCTCTTTCCCGACCATTCCCAACCCCAAAGCCAGCTCACTGGTATATCACGTGGCTACATCTATTTTAAGGGTCCAGACTAAGTGCTTAAAAATAACAAGATAAGGTATAGGGTAAATGTCTATCTTCAATATCTCAGAAGTTTTCTGAGTACTAAGAAGCTATGAAATATCCTTTATTATTTAGAGTCTTGAGGACCTACATATTGGTTAAACCTGTACAAGTAAAAGACTGAGAGACTCAGTAATTTTCAAGAATTCATGGAGCTCTCCTTCAATACTGGAAAATCATAAATTAGTTTCTACATTAAAAGGAAGAAATTAGAAAAACATAGGTGTACAGTACAAGATATCTAGAAAGTGCTGAATTTCAGTTTATAATGTTATCAAACCAGCAAATTCCTGAAATGTCATCTAACACCAGAATGATAAGCAGGAGATCTGTAACCCTATTCTAATACACTAGGCACAAGGTTGGGTGCCGCATATTACATGTACTGTGGGAGAACCTAACTAGGATCCAAACAAGCAACTGGAACTGGAATTGTTCATAAGAAGAGTCAGGCAACCAGTTCTATTCAACATCTACTCTGAATCCCAATGTAATTAAGTGCTTATAGGAAATCATGAATACAAGATAGCTGACCTTGTAACTCAACAGGGAAAAATGGGATAAAAATGTATGAAACCTACTTTGAATTACTTAAGAAATCAAAGTGAATTACTATTCTGTTGTACACAATCTTTTCTATACCCACAACCCCCGTAATTCCATGTATTTAAATATCTCTTTGCTTCAGGGGAAATCTGGATGTCCCCTGAAAACTTCTAGAGCAAAAATCGCCCTTGTCCCAAAACACACTTGAAGGTAAATTTAACATCTTTTCTACTCCCCAAGCTGTTTCTGGGTCATGTAAAATCTTAACATCACCCTACGTGACTTTATCATCTATATTAAGGATACACAAAATACCCTGCCTGGCCTCTTAATTCTTTGAATACCTCATCTTGGGGAACCTTAGCTTCTAGTCCACCTGCCGTGACATGGCCGCATCCTGCTCTGTAACTGTGTCACTGAGGAAATCTGAAATTCCAACAACTTTGTCTCTGATCCCAATCTATTAATTCTCTCACTCAGGTATTCTAGTGTTATCAGTTCTCTGACCTTATTGGGAAATCCAGTACCCTAGTTCCCTGCATGTTTTTCCAGTTTACTTGCCCTCTCCTGGCAGAATGGCTGAGTTGGAATGTACGTCCAAAAAGCTGAGATTTTCTGGGTTAGAGTCTTGGCTTCACTACTTACTAGCTGTGACCTTGGGCAACAGCAATTTATTTAACCTCCCCGTGCTTCAGTTTCCACATTTATTCATTCGACATGTATTTCCTGAGTGCCTTCTCAGTGCCAGACATTGTTCTAGGTGCTAGGAATTCAGCAGTGAGCAAGGAAAATAACCCTGGAGTTTACATTCTAAGTAAGGGGGAAAAAACTGCACCATCTTCATGGGGTTATTAAAAACTTTAAATAAAACACATAACATGGAACTATTTAGAACAGTGCATGATACTATAGCAAGCACTCAAATAGCAGCCATTATTACATTTCACCTTCTTTCCTCTCCAGTTTGGGTTCTCTGATCCTCTTTTCAGAACTTTCTCATTGGATATGCCCACATTATCAATCTCTCAACCCCGTGGGAAACAAAGCAGGGCCCGGGGTTGTGTTCTGAAACGTTGTGAAGCACTGCTATTATCAACTTCCCCAATACCCTGGCCTACTGTTCCACTGTATATCCATGGTGAAATACCATTCAACTCAACTATCTTTTCTGTGCCCACGTTTCAGTACTGCAAAAGTTATGTCAGAGAAACCTAAAGATCTGTACCAGTATACATTCAAGGTTATTAAAATCAAATGATTCTTCATCATTGCCAGAAAACTTTGTATTTCCAACTCTATTTCCCATTTTTCTAGTTGGGAACTTCAAACCTTCTTTCTTTTTTTTCTTAGAATTTTAACTCCTTCACCTCTTAGGTGAAGCTAATTTGTAAGACCCAACACCTATGTGATTAGTTTGTCCCTTTTATGGCTTCCCACACACCCTCTATGCACAGTATATCACATAATGTTATTGCCCATATTCCTATCGGTATCTTCTCCAAACTAGAAACCCTAAAAAGACAGGGGCCATGTCATCTTAGTAAGAGACTGCAGAACTTACCAGATTTTTATGTTTCCTTCTCCTTCCAACTGGTGGGAAGGAGTTCACTTACTATCTAAAATACATGTAACAGACGAAGATCAAGAGATTAACTGACATGGTTTTTTATTGTTGTTGTTGTTGTTTTAATTTAAGTAGGCTCCACACCCAGCAGGGCTTGAACTCATGACTCTGAGATTTAAGACCTGAGCTGAAATCAAGAGTCAGACGCTTGATCAAATAAACCACCAGGCACCCCTAAATGAAATGTTTTTTAAATGATAGTTTAAAACAAAAGAAACGCTTGAACATATTCCACTCTTAAAGCTGCGTGTGTGTGTGTGTGTGTGTGTATAAAATTCTTGCATCAAAAAGTAGTGTTTGGAGGTTCCACAAAACATGGAATAACGGGACAGCTAAATATGAGTTATCATATACCTAATACGAAGTTAGAATAAATCCAGTCTTCATTTTTTTAATACCACAAATGTATTTTGTGAATTTGAAGAGCAAACTCTTTCACTGATATTAGAGAATAAGTACACAGATTAGATATATGTGTGTGTGTGTGTGTGTGTGTATGAAGTAAATGCAAGGCAAAATTTAACATACCTCTACATCTGAAGCACTTCGGGGCTGAGCTTGGCATAGCATATTTAATAACTGCAAAATTAATTCTTCAACATACTGAAGAGCATCATCACTAGACTCAAGAGTCGGATGAACTTGCCCCTGGACCTATAAACAAAAAGCAATGTAATTAAAATGCAGATTTGTACTCAAGAACATGATCTGGCTTGCAAGTACAGATTTAAATGTTATGACCCAGAAGTCAGGAGTTCTCAACCTTTTTCCCAGCTACATACATGATATATGCTTATTAACGTGCCCCTGGAGATTCAGATACTTAACTGCAAATGTCAATATATTTTTTTTTCCTTAAACCACAGTTTCCCTGGTAACCACAGTTACCCTGAGGTATGGGAATGCAGAGATGAAGGGACAGGCTAAGCTGGGAATAAAAGATGCAGTATATATGGTTTTCGTCAAGAACCAGTGGTAGTTAGAACATTTACTCAATATACTGCTTGGGCAAAATTGACCTCCCACAGGTCTCTGACCTTTGTTTCACTCTATTTTTCCCACTAAATGATAAAATCCAACAGCGGATTTCTTTCATTTACCAATGTAACACCAGCACCTAGCACTGTGCAGGGCACGTAATACAAACATGATAAATATTTGTTGAATACAAAGTCACCTCATAGCAAAGGACACAAAATGGTCACTTCTGACAATCTGTGACTATCTTTGCTTTAGGAAGGTAACTTGGTGGTCACTCATTCATAAATGCTTAATACTCTTCTTTGTATTTTTTTATTAACATGTATTAATTTTGCCAGGGGTACAGGTCTGTGAATCATCAGTCTTACACAACTCACAGCACTCACCATAGCACATACCCTCCCCAATGTCTATCACCCAGCCACCCTATCCCTCCCACTCCCCTCCACTCCAGCAACCCTCAGTTTTTTCCCTGAGATTAAGGGTTTTTTATGGTTTGTCTCCCTCTCTGGTTTCACCTTGTTTCATTTTCCCCTCCCTTCTCCTAGGATCCTCTGTCTTGTTTCTCAAATTCCTCATATCATAGTGAGATCATATGATAATTGTCTTTCTCTGATTGACTTATTTTGCTTAGCATAATACCCTCTAGGTCCATCCACCCAGCAAAAGGCAAAATTTCACCTTTTTGACAGCTGCATAATATTCCAGCGTATGTATATGTGTGTGTGTGTGTGTGTGTGTGTGTGACATCTAGGCTCTTTCCATAGTTTGGCTATTGTGGACAATGTCTAATAATCTTTACCTTCACTTTCCTCAACCATTCCTCTGGCGGTCCATCAGGCAAATGGCCTCTGTAGAACTTACATTTTAATAACCAGCATGATAGTTTTTACTTGCCATTCACTATGGGTGCCTAGCTTTATTTTTTTAGATTTTATTCATTTGAGAGAGAGCGAGAGCATGCTCACAAGCAGGAGGAGCAGCTGGCAGAGGGAAAGGAAGAAGTAGACTCCCCACTAAGCAGAGAGGCCCACATGGAGCTCAATCCCAGGACCCTGGGATCATCACCTGAGCCAAAGGCAGATGCTTAACCGACTGAGCCATCCAGGCACCCCTATTCCCTACTTTTAAAAAATGGTAGAAAATTCAGTTCCAGGAGACAAACAATACATGCTCAACTCTAGGAAGATCAGTAGAGCCCTCTTTGGAGGAAAGTGCACAGTACTTACGGGCCAAGAGCATGTAGTATGGTCTGTCCTACTAGACCTCATTAGCAGACAGGGTATGACAGCCACAGTGTAGGGGGACATTCTAATAGTATATTATATAATGAATTCCTGAAATGTATGTTAAACATACATAGAGGGATCCCTGGGTGGCTCAGTCAGTTAAGCATCTGATTTGTGATTTTGGTTCAGGTCATGATCTCAGGGTCCTGGGATCGAGCCCTGCATTATCGGGCTCTCTGCTGGGCAGGGAGCCTGCTTCCCCCTCTCCCTCTGCCTGCCTTTCTGCCTGCTTGTGATCTCTCTCTCTCTCTGTCAAATAAATGAATAAATAAATCTTAAAAAAAAAAAAGAAGTATCTCCCATTCCCCTTCACCCACCCGGCCCATCCCCTTAACCCCCTTCCTTCTGGCAACCATCAGTTTGTTCTCTGTATTTACAGGTCTGATTCTGCTTACAAAAGTTTTATTTTTATTCATTGAGTTGCATGCACCCACTGACTTAATTGTCTTCTCTGTTACCCTTTCCCTTCATGGCTGATTTATCTTTAATTATCAGTGAATCCTAACACCACATGGCACACTTTTCTCAGTCAAATCTTCATTTTTTAAATTCTCTTTTCTCATCAGTGACACAACCTCTCTTATTTCTTTTTCCATTATGGAGTTATTTTTCTCTACCTCTGGAATGTGGATTCTATCCTTGCTTGTTTACTCCCTTCTTCTATTCTTCCCCCCAATCTCATTTACCTCCACATTTTGAACTATAGTCTACGTAGATGACTATAAATCTACCTCTAATCCTGAGTTCTCTCCTCAGTTTTAGACATACACTTCAAATCACTAGATATCTCCACTCATCCTATCAAAATCTCTAATATGACTTGGGAAGAAAAAGAAACTTTTAATTATAAAAGTTTAATAAGAAAAACTATTGCCTCAGGGCACCTGGCTGGCTCAGTTAGTAGAACATGTGACTCCTGATCTCTAGGTTGTAAGGTTCAAGCCCCACATTGGGTGTAGAGATCACTTAAAAATAAAAAATAAAATCTTAAAAAAAAAAAGCACTTATAAAAAGGAAAACTATATCTCACACACAGAGCTAGATTTAAAAAATGAAGTGTATTTTATTTTTTTAAAAGATTTTATTTATTGGGATGCCTGGGTGGCTCAGTTGGTTAAGCAGCTGCCTTCGGCTCAGGTCATGATCCCACGGTACTGGGATCAAGTCCCGCATTGGGCTCCTTGCTTGGTAGGGAGCCTGCTTCTCTCTCTGCCTCTGCCTGCCACTCTGCCTACTTGTGCTCTCTCTCTCGCCCTCTCTCTGACAAATAAATAAAATCTTTAAAAAAAAAAAAAAGATTTATGGGGCGCCTGGGTGGCTCAGTGGGTTAAAGCCTCTGCCTTCGTGTCAGGTCACGATCTCAGGGTCCTGGGATCGAGCCCCGCATCATCAGGCTCTCTGCTCAGCAGGGAGCCTGCTTCCTCCTCTCTTTCTGCCTGCCTCTCTGCCTACTTATAATCTCGCTCTGTCAAATAAATAAATTTAAAAAATAAATAAATAAAAATTTTTAAAAAGATTTTATTTATTATCTGAGAGAGAGAGAGTGCATGAGACGGGGAGGGTCAGAGGGAGAAGCAGACTCCCTGCTGAGCGGGGAGCCTGATGAAGGGCCTGATCCTGGGATTCCCGATCATGATCTGAGCTGAAGGCAGATGCTTAACTGAGCCGCCCAGATGCCCCAAAATGAAAGTATATTTTAGAAATCACAGTATGGACACCCTCTATTTTCACAAGATGGAGTACTGGAAACTGCAGCTATAATTGGGGGTTACATTCCTGTCCAAGGCTCCAGAATCATATCAACTATACAGCTATAGATTTACAAAAACCACAGAATTTTAGAAATAAAAGGGATTTTAGAAGTCATTTAACTCAGCCCCACTATTTAGCAAATGAGAAAAAGGAAAATACCCATGATCCTATAGCTAACTAGCAATGCTATAAATACTAAAGCTGGGCCTCCTGGTGTCTGGGCCATCGCTCTTTCCTCTAAACCCTTGACTGTCAAATTTGGAGTCTGAGGAGTGTCCTAGCAGCCCCATCAGCATAAGGCAAATGCCCACAAACTGTAACTAATCACAGAGTGGACTTCCACAGAACACTTGGCTTAAAGTATGCTGCCACACTTTAATAAACGCTGACAAGTAATAAATGCAAAGGCAGCACTATAAATCTCTATAATTTGAAAAAGTAAAATCATTTTCATTCAAAATTATAAAGTAAAATTTATAAAATTATAAATTTACTAAATAACAAACAGCTAAAATGTTAGAGATAATATTAAAATGAAAATATTTAATAAAAATGATTTTAATTAGCTTTAAAAAATATTAAAGCCCTTTGAGGTCTAGATACACAGGAACACATTTTAGAAAGTGTTCTGGAAAGTGTAAATTAATCAGATTTTTTAAAAGATTTTATTGACACAGAGAGAGAGAGAGAGAGATTACAAGTAGGCAGAGAGAGAGAGGAGAAAGCAGGCTCCCCGCTGAGCAGGAGCCCAACTCGGGGCTCGATCCCAGGGCCCTGAGATCATGACCTGAGCCAAAGGGAGAGGCTTTAACCCACTGAACCACCCAGGTGCCCCTAATCAGATTTTTAAAAATGATTTTTGTTTTTCAAAGAAACCATGGAAACAACATAATTCTTCACTAATACATCTCCATCTCCAGCTGCTCTTCAATTTACACTTTATGCTGAAGCAATTCAAACTATTTGCAGTTTGCTAAAACATGGCATGCAGTTTCACTCACACTGTTCTCCATGCCTATCATTCATTCTCTTACCCTTTCATCTACCTGTCTGATTTTCAAAGCCCAGATCTCACCTCATTTGGGAAGACTTCCTTGTTTCTTGCCTCTTTCTAAGGTAGAATTAATCTCATTCATTCAAATGATTTATTGACTCTATTAAGTATCAGACTCTGTTGATGTTGGATACACAGTGATAAACCAAAAGCAGTCTCTGCTTATAGGGGCCTTATACTCTGCTAATACTTGTATTAGATACCACATTTTTGTTATCAGTTTGTCACACTGAGTTATAATTACATGCTCCCTTGTCTACTGGATGATCTAATTGGACAGGGCCTTGTTTATCTAGTTCTAGAATCATATTCTCTTTACTTTTCACTCTAAATCTGTGACATTCATGGTATACTCAAAGCCTTGGGGTTGCAGGGGTGAAAGGGATAAAGTATTTATTTCTTAGAATTAAGACTAAAAGGGTGTAGTAGTAAGGCTAAAGTTTGGACGATTTTAGGAGCATAAAACCTTAAAGCAAAAACCATTCAACATATAAAGGCAGAACTAAAATAGATATTTATTATGTAGAATCAAATAAACTATGGTTTAAACAAACTTGATACTGCTTATAATTCAGGCACATAAAATTCGAATGTTGGCTAAGTTTGACACCTTGTATGATGTATAAAATTTAAATTTAAAATGAAACTCTTTTATTCACCGATGGTTACTAATAGCCAAATAAAACCTATTAGGTAAATTAATCACATGAAGAATTAGGCTTAAACAGAAAATAATGCATAATGCCAGCTGTTCTAAGTTTCTGACTATTAACCTTTACCATATCTTAAACCTGTCAAATTAGAATCACAAGGTTCATTCATACAAGAGACTAATAAGTTATCTTACTTCCTTATAAAAAATAATACTTCCAAACCTCTGACTGAAAAGCATGGACAACAGTAAATGTTTCAAGACAAGTACACCAATTCCTGAAATACAGACTTTGCTCTTTATTCTTTTAAGGAAGATGCTGTTAAGAGACTTAAAGAGCAGACAGAAGTAGTATTACATTTCCTATACAGACAGAATAAAAAACACTTCTTTTCTATGAGCTAGTGTTACAGCTAAAGTGTTCCATTCCACTTAAGTGGTACTCAAGGTATTTAATAGGTCAAATGATCCAAATTATTGAAGACCATACAGAATAGGTTACCCTGCCAAATCTTAGGACAGCCTTCAGAAGTTATCTACAGCGGATATTCACTGAGGGTGTATAGCGTGTGTGTATGTGTGTGTGGTGTGTGTGTGAGAGGGCGAGAGACCAATTACAATAAGGATTTAGAACTGGGTTTATACACTAGATGTGGGTTTTTCCTTACAGTTTTTAAAAATATTGTATTTTATACTTACATTTATTGATATCAAAAACTTCATATACTTTTAAAAATATAATTAGTTTAGGTAATTTAAGTGAAGCAAATATAAGAACTTCACTAAGGAATTAATGATAGCCATGAATAAGAATTTTATATGATCATGACAGCAAGTAATTCTTTTAAGGCAGAATCATCATATTCAACTAAAGATGCCACACTGAATTTTAAACCTTCTTTAAAGACTTTCTGCATCTATCTTAGAGATGGTCCATTTTGTCTCTACTGGCTTCTAACAGATTCAGAAGCAACTTTGTTGGCTATTATTGCCAGATTTTGTGGAATCTGAAAAAACAAAGGGATCAGGTCTTCATCAATTCCTAGTTGTCTGATACATTAGTCCTCTAATTGTATTCAGCAATCCCTTGGGTAAACTGCCAGAAAATACTACGTTGAATTCTGATGAATTTTTCATAGCCTTTTCTAGCTAATGGCTCTCTGAAGAATTAGAAAGGCTTCTAAAGTATATTTTGTCCTATCTTGAGCCCAGATCTGCTACTTTGATTTATAAATATAACAGGAGAATATAAAATAAAGCTTGTATTCTCAAAATCTTTACCATAGCGAAGATTTGGATTGTTAAATTTCTTTCTCAGTGTTACAATGATTATTTAGCCAACATTTCATGTTTCAGGTGCTTATCATTCCTCATTCATAGATTTAAAAATCAAAGCAAAAATCCTTTGTAAAAATAATAAAAGAGACAAAAATAAAACAAATCAGAGAACTTAAATCTTTTCTATAATTAAATTAACTAGAAATCTTTTCTCATTTCTTAGAGACTGTTAATTAGCCTTTAGTCCCATATATGTAACAATTTTTTTCCTTTCCAGAGTTCCTCTTATATGCTGGGGACACAAAGAGGAATAAGGACATAACATCTACCCTCATAAAGAGTTCAGCTCATAGAGGAGCTAGACAGGTACACAACTGACTTAACATAGTGTGATGGGACTAAAATGGAGTTATATTTAAGGTAGACTGATGACCAAGAAAAAAAAAAAAAAAAAAAAAAGAGCGACCCTGCTGATGGGCGTGAGGAGCATCAGAAATCTTCCCGAGTGGGGAGCCTTGGATAGCTAAGGCGGTTAAGGTTCCGACTCTTGATTTTGGCTTAGGTCATGATCTCAGAGTTGTGAGATCAAGCCCCATACTGGGCGTGAAGCTTGCTTAAGAGTCTCTCTCCCTCTGCCCTTCCCTATTCCTCCAGCTTGCACCCTCTCTTAAAAAAAGGTCTTCCCAAGTAAAACACACATGAACTGTGGCATAAAGGATGGATAAGGTGTGAAAGGCAGCACATTAGGAAGCAGGGCTTTTACTAAAAAAGCTAGCATATAAAAAATTATAGAGGCCAAGACCAAATGGTATGTTGGGAAAACTTTAAGAGCTGGGCCAAACAGCACATGTAGGGTAGGCTAAGCCTGGGAAGGGCAGGCTTGTGTTTAATCCTAAGAAGTGGGGAAGTGACCAGGGAAATAGAGAATAATTGGAAGGTTGTTTTTGTTTTTGTTTTTTTAAGATTTTATTTATTTATTTGATACAGAGAGAGAGATCAGGAGTAGGCAGAGAGGCAGACAAAGGGAGAGGGGGAAGCAGGCTCCCTGCCAAGCAGAGAGCCCAATGCGGGGCTCGATCCCAGGACCCTGAGATCATGACCTGAGCCGAAGGCAAAGGCTTAACCCACTGAGCCACCCAGGTGCCCCTAACTGGAAGGTTTTAAATAAGACATTGACATAATTATATCTCTTTGCTGAAGAATCTCTCTAGTATCAGTGTGAAGAGTGAGTTGAAATGAAGATGAGGTTGAAGGAAGCACAACTAGTTGGAAGGATGCTACAGGCTCTGGAAAAAGAAACAGTGGAGGCTTAAACCAAGGCAGAAACAGTGGGAGGTGGGAAAGTGAGGAGGTGTGTTTGGATAACTATTTTGGGGGAGAGAACCACCAACTTGGCCAGTAAATACTAGAAGAGGGTATTTTGTAGAAAAGATAAACTCAAGTTGAGCACCTCAGTTTAAGGTTCTTGTATTATATGTAGTGAAACAAAGCTGAAATTGTTTTTTATCAAGTGGTTTTGAAATTTTTATTGTATTTAATTTTTTTGGTTGTAGAGAGTTATTTGCCCTAGTAGTGTTTCAAATATTCAAGTACCAAAGCTACTTAACTACCGGGTATTTATGGAAGAGCTATATTTACTTATTAACCTACTAGTTGTCATAATTATAGGAAGCGAAGAGGGCTTATTTAATGAATATCTGCAAATAACTTAGTCCCAATTGTCAAGATTTTTCTTTTTTACTAATGTTAAATGATTATAATGAATTAACTGAAATAAAAATTATTTAAGACTACTCATCACATATTTGGCTGTGCAAGCAAAGTATAAATAAGTAAATAATCTGAGAACCTGTGTACACTGCAGAAGTAGCTTTGGACTACTACATATGGCCAAAAAAAATACATGTACAAAAATAATAAAGATAACTTAAACTGTATTTTTAAAATAAAAGCAATGAAAAAAGATATAGCTAACATATAGCAACAACTTTAAATTATAGAAAATACAGTTACTGAAAAATTCTATCTCCTACCATCTGAAGAAGTTTTCAGTTATGATAGGAAATATTCATGCACAGCATTTTTAAAACACATACATATTTAACTCTTCATTCAAAACATTTTATTGTACCAGAAAGCAAGGAGGCTCTCAGAGGTGAATGGGTCCTAACAAAACAAGAATATCATGACAAGGCTCCTCACTTGCAAAATATGGGCTAATTCAAAAACCAAATCTACTGTAACTAACAGAAATACATTGACTCTGTGCTTGCTTGGGCAGCACATATACTAAATCTGGAATGATACAGAGAAGATTAGCACGGCACCTATGCAAGCATGACTCATGAAATACATTGAACCTATAAAAACCAATGAGGTCAAAATGATGTTTTAAAAAATACCAAACTCATTAAACAGCACTGGAAATAACTAGTGCATCAATTCTTAATCCTGAAATAATTAATATACACCCTTCTTTTCCTGTCTGAACTATACTCTGGGATAACCAAATAACCCAAGTTGATGAGGAATTCTTCCTTACAGAAGGATTCCAGAGAACAAATGTAAAAGAAATGCAGAGTTCGAAAACCATCCATCTGCAACCTGAATAACATATATTCAGACATTAATCACCAACAGATTAAACCATTATATTAAGAGTTCATCTTTATAAAGAAGCGCTAAGGCTGTCACTTGTGAATCCCCTGATCAATCTTAAGTTAGCATCACTAAAATTGGGGCCAGACTTGATGCAGTATAAAGCCACAGCACCACCTGTGAAGTAATCTTGTCAAAAAAGCTAAAAATAAATCTAATCAAGACTCAAAAGCTAACTTCCATTTACAGAAACTATGACACATATGAGTTAGATATTACCCCAAGGAAGTAAACAGAAAAATCCAGAATGTTGAATATCTTGAACGACAACTGACCCAGTTCCTACAACAAGTCAATTGGGAGAGGAGGGTCTATAAATTAAAGAAATTTCAGAGACATAACAATTACATTTAACGTGCAGTCCTTGCTTGGCTTCTGATTTCCAATAAACCAACTGCAAATACAACACTTCTCGGAAAAATGGACAAATCTGAATTTTGACTGGTATTATTAGACAACACCAAGAAATTATTAATTTTGATAACTATGATAATGGCATTGCAGTTATGTAAGAAAAAAATGCGTGTTGAAATATGCAGGGAGGAAATGACCTCTAATGAATGCGATCTGCTTTAAAGTACTTCGGAAAGATAAAAAGGCAGGTGGATGAAGTTGAAGTAAATGTGGCAAAATCTAGATAACTCTAGGTGATGGGCACATGAAAATCTGTTTTGGCTTCTTTGTGTATGTTTTAAATTTTTTCAGTTAAAAATACTGGCACGGGAAATAAAAATATTGCGTATCACCTACAGAGACCATCACCAACGCAAATTCACCCCCCTCCTACTATTCCCTTTGTGAAGATCTGGGGTTAGGCCCCATGATCTGCATCTTTAACAAAATACCTTAGGAGATTCTTGCAAGTGGTCCTGAGATCACACTTTGAAAAATATTAACATAGAAGAAAGAAATCCTAAAGTCAGTCCTAACTATATCTGGAGAACTTAAGATGGGAATTGACAGAAGATCTACAACCTGAGCTGTCGTTTGAAAAAGGAATGGAAATCTCCCGGGTGAATCAATGAGGAGGGCAATCTGGCAGGAATACTATAGGTAAACACACAGAGATATGAGAGTACATACTGCAGTTTAGGAAATACCAAGCAGTTTGGTATGATTAGAATATAAGGAAGCATGATGGGAAAATGGTAGGAGGTGAGGTGGGAAAGAGATACAATGTAAAAGATTTCTGTAGGCCATGCTAAAAAAATTAAGCTACACTCAATATATTTGGTGCTAAGGGAAATTTTATACTATATTCTAAACAGTCCAGTTATGGGATTTTGGAAACGAAATGTCCATGCCTTGAGGACTATTTTTGTCTTAAGAAGGGTCTTGGTAAAAAGACCTTTTGTTTTTAGTTTTACTTATGTAAGTAATCTCTACAGCCTATGTGGAGATTGAACTCACAACCCCTAGACGAGTCACATGCTCCTCCAACTAAACCAGCCAGGCACCCCAAAAAAGACCTTTTCATTAAAAAAAACCAAGATATCAATATCATAGTTACCTTCAACTAAGTTTCCTACCCTGTCCACAATCTAAAATGAGGCCTTAAAAAAAGGTACTATAATTAAATGTTCTCAAATAGAACAATAAAAATCAGACAATATACTTACATGTTACCATTATGTGCATACAGTATGTACCTATGTATCCCCTAGTTGAGTTTAGGCCCTTAAGAGGGCCTAAAGGTATATATACATACCTCACTAACAATGAGCACATCTTGGTTCCTAACACCATTCTTCAAAAGAGAAAGAAGGGTTCCTTAGAGACACGGCTGATTCTAGGTCTGGGGAAGGGAACATACAGAATGAGCCTGGAGCATGGTGCAGTACTGGAAAGTAAGGAAGTGCTCAAAACCCGAAAGGGTAGGGCATGTCAAAAAGTCACAGAGGGGGGAAAAAGAAGGAATGAAAGAAAGGGGAAAACAACACAGGAGCCAACATGAAAGACCTCCCAAAGATCAAAGCTGGTACAATTTACACAATAATATAGTACTGGATTATAATCCAAAGTATAAAATAAACAAATATCCATGAGGCGATTCTGATACAGATACAAATAGATACATGAAACATAAACATATATTTATTTTCCTAAATAAAGGGAGATTGTCTCTTTTCATATCTATATGAAATATAGATATTTTCTTCATATATATATATGTAACTATAAAGTTACTGTCTCCCCTACCTTTTCCATATTCTTTAGGAGTTGAGGGAGGAGTGTGGAATACTATACTCTTCAGTTACAATCCATTTCCATACAATATGTAAAAGACGAGGGGTGGAGGATTAACTTTATAGTGGATAAAGCTAAGAAACACTACCTTGGCCATGTGATCAAGGTTAACATCAACAATGACAAGTCATGTTTATAACGTGTACCTTTGATAAGCTATGACAAAAATGGCACTTTACCTCTGTAGTTTTCCTACCAAAAAGCTATGACCTCAGTCTAACCATGAGAAAAGCAATGGACAAATCCAAATTGAGGAGCATTCTGCAAAAAACCTGACCAGTACTTCTCAAAGTCATCAAGGACAAGGCAAGTCTGAGAAACTGTCACAGACCAGAGGAGGCAAGGGAGACAAGATGACTAAATGTGATGCGGTATCCTGGGTGTGATTCTGAGGCAGTGAAAAAGACACTGGGGGGAAAACTGGCAAACTGTGAATATGGTAGCAAGTTCAGTAAATAATAATGTACTGAGGCGCCTGGGTGGCTCAGTTGGTTAAGTGGCTGCCTTTGGCTCAGGTCATGCTCCCAGGTTTCTGGGATCGAGCCCCGCATCGGGCTCCCTGCTCAGTGGAGAGCCTGCTTCTCCCTCTCCCTCTGCCTGCTGCTCTGCTGACTTGTGCGCTCTAATAAATAAATTAAATCGTTTAAAAAAGTAAATAATAATGTACTAATGTTGATTTTTTAAGTTGTGACATATGTACCACAGTGACATATGGCATTAATAAGGCGAAATTAAGGGGCTCCTGGGTGGCTCAGTCAGTTAAATGTCTGCCTTCAGCTCACAGAGTCCTGGGATTGAGCCCCATGTCAGGCTCCCTGGTCAGTGGGGAGTCTGCTTCTCATTCTCCTCTGTTCCTGCTCGTGCTCACTCTCTAATAAATAAAATCTTTAAAAAAAAGTTAACAGTAAATAATGTCTGAAAAGCAAAACTTGGAAACAACCCCAATGTCTATCAACATCAGAATGGATCAATACACTGTAGTAAATTCACAAAATGGAATATTACATACCAGTGGAAAGAGTGAGCTAAAAGCTACATAACATAAATGACTCTCAAAATCATAATATTGGGCAAAAATGTAAACTACAGACTAATACAAACAATATGACTGCATTTATATCAAGATCAGAAAAAGGCAAAACCACACTAGGTGTTGTTCAGGAATTTATATGTATGTGAAAAAACTGTAAAGAGATGTAAGCAGTCAATTAATCCAAAACTCAGTAAATTATTACTTCCAGGTGATGGGAGAGGACATGCAATTAGGTAGGGAAACACAGGGGCCTTTTAAAGTATTAGAAATAAATTATATCTTAAACCATGTATGAGGTACACAGGTGTTCATTTTAAACTGAATGTGTAAATTACATGCACTCCTTTAAATACATGATATACTGAAAAAATTTTAAATTAAAAGATTCTCATGAATAATATTTAAAACTATGTTTATAGTCTTGGAAGTTTTAAGTATTTTCTTCAATAAATGTTATAAAATATAAATGATATATAACTTTTACAAGTAACAAAATATCTTTATTGTTAACTTGGATGATGAGTATTGAGCAAAGCAAAGAAACTGATGCAACTATAAACCTGGTCCTGGCAAAGAGGCATATGAGATTTTACAGGTTTTTTGTTTTTTTTTTTAAGATTTTTAAAATTTATTTGAGAGAGTGAGCGAGCACAAACAAGAGGAAGGGGCTGAGGGAAAGGGAGAAGCAGAGTTCCTGCTGAGCAGGGAGCTTGATTCCAGGATCCTGAGATTATGACTCGGGCCAAAGGCAGATGCTTAACCAACTGAGTCACCCAGGCACTCTTACAAGTTCTTAATTGTATATATTTTTTTGCAATAATAGCCTAGTATTAGCCAAATTAGAATCTGTTACTTGTCAATAAAGGTTGAAATACAAAATACATAATCATTTTTCCATAGCAATAATGCATGATAATGCTTGTTTGTTAGCAAAGAATGTTCACAGCTGTTAAGTTAAAAAGTTCTGATGATTTTGGTCATAAAAGCTTTTTTAAAAACCCAAATATTCTTTTTGCTTTTAATTCTAATACCTGGAAATGAGAAATTTAACAAATTGATCAAAATTAGAAAAAGACATTACAGAGTGACACTGAAAAGTGGCTTAGTCTTTTTTCCTGCATCTATTAATGAAGTAAAATCCATACTATGCTCTGTAGTCAGAATTTAATTGGTTACTTGACTATTTTTTCATTTTTATGGAAACGTCAGTTAATAAATAGGTTAGAAATCCTGGTCCTTCACGCTGATTAATTACACAACTAATAAAATTAGGTTGTACTGATTTCCTCATATAATCTTATTTTAAATTCTAAAAATGGAACCAAAATTTGTTAACTCTGGTGGGGGAAGAAAACTCGTGTTTAGGCCTATGTATATATAATTAAGATAAGAATAAAAGGTTCTGTAACTTTATATGTACAGATTCCTTCTATTTATCATAGGAAATTTTTGATTTTTAAATATTTGCAAATATTTAATCCATGTTATAAAATTTTTGACAATTTCCCTGATTTTTAATTCATAAATATACCATCTGACTATTCACAAGTTTTTCAGGAAAAACATTTATTGAACCCTCTCCATAAAGAATACTCTCCTAAGTTATATAAAAAGGATATAGAAAATAACACCTATTTAAGAGTTAAGAGTAAAGCTGAAGAAAAGAAACACAAACACATTCAATCATAAAATCTTAGGTGTTGGGAAGAAAGAGCCAGAAGTGACTTTGTATCCTAAATTCCCACCTAAGGAGGGCGTCTTTTACAAAATAGTTTGAGGGACGCCTGGGTGGTTGGTTTAAGCATCTGCCTGTGGCTCAGGTCATGGTCCCCAGGTCATGATCCAGCCCATGGGGCTCCCTGCTCGGTGGGGAGTCTACTTCTTGCTCTTTCCCTCCCTCTGCTCCTCTCCCCTTGCTTGCCCTCTCTCTGCCTTAAAAAAAAAAAAGCTTGAAAGTACAGTGCATCACATCAAAAAGCTGACAAAGTACTAAGAATAATCAAGTTTTGGAGTAATTAAGCACAGGTGCCTGGCTTCTTTGCCTTGTTATGCACTAGTAGCTTTTTATCATATTTTCAATACAAGTTAGAGCCAAACTCTTGTCTGATATAAAGACGCTGGACATATTTTCACAAAACTAGTTTGAAATTTTTACCGAGAAGCATCCTATTTCTAATTTTAATGTTAGCTCCAGAGAGAAAAGTTAACCTGAATAGACGAATATCATGAACTGCTCAATCTATCCCATTTTGTTATTTGTATCAAAAAGGTAAAGTAAATCAAACTCGAAAGAAGGACTTAAGCCCTTTGCTAAATTGTAAACCACATGATGCAAATGTGTCAGTGATCTAGAGTCCCTCAATCATTCACAGGAAATAGTACAAACTAAGGGTGGATAAACTCTCTCACTCCAAGGTTAAGACCATAGAGCAGTGAAGGACAGGACGGAATCCTGGTAGCACCTACATCCAAGCAGCAAGCAGATGAAGATGGGGCAAAACAAAAACCACTGTCCAAGAAATTAAATGCTGCAAAACTCAGAATATTTTGAGAAGTCCAATTAACGAACAATTAGCACATAATTGGTGACCTCTTAGAGCACAATCTGAATAGAGTAGCATGAGCAGAACCTAAATGGCACTCGAATGGAACTCAACCAAATGGGACTCAACTGGCAGACCACTGCGGAGTAAATGGGAAGAGAGGGGAAGAGGGATCCTAAATGCAGACTGCTCTTGGGGGAACTCTAGTGAAGAAAACAAGAAGAGATGCAACAGTAGAAGCTTAAAGAGAAATGCAAAATACAGAGGGTAAAGGAAATACCAGCCCAACTGTGAGTCAAAAATTTACTACTTTTTTTTTTTTAAGATTTTTATTTGACACAGAGAGAGAGATCATAAGTAGGCAGAGAGGCAGGCAGAGAGAGAGAGGGAAGCAGGCTCCCCGCTGAGCAGAGAGCCTGATGTGGGGCTCGATCCCAGGATCCTGAGATCATCACCTGAGCTGAAGGCAGAGGCTTAACCCACTGAGCCACCCAGGTGCCCCAAAAATGTACTATTCTTGGTATTTCATGCATTTTAGAGGAAAACATTTACCAATGTTGATAAAGGTTTAAAAAAAATCACTGACACATTTGTGTGGTACACTCCACAGTCAACACCCATGTGCCAGAGACTAGCATACCACCTAACACATTCATTCAGGAAATATTTCTTGAGAGCCTGCTATGTTCCAAATATAATGCTAGGCACTGGGAATATAATGAAGAAACAGCTCTGGATGCATCATGTGGTTTACAATTTAGCAAAGGGAAAAATATTAATCACTCTTTATAACTGTATAAAGGAAACAGACAGTTTTATCAATAGGAATAACCTAATTTAGATTTGGGGGTCAGGGAAAATCCTCTCTGATCAAGTGATGTTTAAGCTGAGGTCTAAAAGGTAAGTGTTGGCTTCCTGCATCACTGCTCCCAGACCTTCACACCTTCATGCTCTCTCATGCTTGTCCTCTGCCTTGATTATTCTTCTCCCCTTAACCCTGCCAGCTGAAATCCTAATGATCTTTTTTGTGGCTCTGCTGTCATATCAATTCACTTGATCTCCCAGTTAGAATTAACTAGTGCCTCCTCCAAGTTATTTATTTTTTTTAGATTTTATCTATTTATTTGAGAGAGAGAAAGAGAAAGAGAGGGAGAGGAAGAGTGAGAAGCAAGACTCCTCCCTGAGCAGGGAGCCCAAAATGGAACTTGATCAGGACCCTGGGATCATGACATGAGCTGAAGGCAGAAGCTTAACCAACTGAGCCACCCAGGCGCTTGTTATCTTATCTTTTATTGTTAATAGCTGAACACTGACGTATATTATAGTTGTTTCCCTCAATGAACCGAAAGCTCTTAGAGGGCAGGGACTATGTTTTTTTCATGAATTGTCTGCAATGCATACTTACTAATGCACAGTATATACCTAATGGATGTCCTATTACTTGCTTTTATTTCTACTAAAGGCTTAGTGCCTAATGAGTATTTTTTTCCTTCTTTCTGTTTCTAACCAAAGTGGGTATTACACAGGTAAGAAGGTGACCAGGGATAATTATTCAAGCACAGACTGGGAAGTATACTGAAATTGGACATTTTATTTGGGAATAATCTTTTAGAACCCATTTGGGAAGAGAGTGGAAGTAAACAGCAGATTGAGAAAAGGGGTGGAAAAGTGTGCAAAAGCTGCAAGGGCACTGAATTGCCAGTTAGGACAAGGGGGACCACTCTGCCTGCCTCTAATAACTCTCCCTTCCCCGGTTTCCGGTTTTCCTACCCCCTTCCAGCAGTTGCAACAAAAGGAACAGTTCCCTGGTAGTGATAGAGTAACAGGCCCCAGAATCACCTTCCCATTCTGAATAACTTATAAAGTCAAATATAAAAAACAAGTATTTTCAGATATTGGGAAACAGGCAGTTCAAACTATGATGCCTAAAGAGTAGGGAAACAAATGAGGAGAACCCTGTAACTGCTCAGCTTCTGCCTGGAGGTGGTTTTTAGGCCACTGAGCAGGGAGTCAAAGGGAGCCCAGCAATCTCAAATTAAGGAGACAGAAATCATGCAGGTCAAGGTGGTTAATATGTGCAGTAGGGCACTAAAATGGAGAGGACGTCTCAAGACAGAGGAAGACAGGTCAAGAGATCTCCAGAGTACCCTCATATCTATGGCTGAACACTGATACACACCTGTGAGAAAAAACTCCCCAAGGCCAGGAAAGAAGCACCGAAAGGGCTGCAGACAAAACAATTCCTGGAGCTCGCACAGGAGTGGGGTTAGTTCATGTTCCCACCAGCCACAGTGGAAAGATCTCTTAACACATGGGGTATCATGTGAAGGTCTCAGGAAAATACTGTCTCAGTAGTGAAACTAAAGTCTGTCTTGGATCTTCACTACAAAAGCTTAAAGCAACTTATCCTAAATAACTTAATCACTTGTCAGAACAAAATATAACACTATTCATAAAATAAAACAAAATCCCGTACCCAACAATATAAAATTCACAATTTCCATCAACCAATCAAAAGTTACCAGCATGCAAAGAAGCAGGAAAATATAACCCAAAAGCAGAAGAGGAATTAATCAATTGAACACAGAAAATGGCAAAGATGATGGAATTAGCAGACAGTGAAATTGAAACAGCTGGCATAAGGCCACAAAACAAGTCTCCACAAATTCAAAACAAAACAAAACTGAAGTCATACCATGTGTCTTTTCTGACTACAATGCTATGAAACTAGAAATCAACCACAAGAAAAAAATGTGGAAAGAGCACAACTACATGGAAGTTAAATAATGTGTTACCAAACAGTGTATGGGTCAACAACAACAACAACAAAAATCAAAGACATTAAAAATTACATGGAAACAAATGAAAATGAAAACACAACAGTCCAAAATCTTTGGGATACAGCAAAACTGGATCTGAGAGGGAAGTTTATGGCAATACAGGTCTACCTCAAGAAGCAAGAAGAAGGGGCGCCTGGGTGGCTCAGTGGGTTAAGCCTGTGTCTTCGGCTCAGGTCATGATCTCAGGGTCCTGGGATCGAGTCCCGCATCGGGCTCTCTGCTCAGCGAAGAGCCTGCTTCCCCCCTTTCTCTGCCTGCCTCTCTGCCTACTTGTGACCTCTCTGTCAAATAAATAAATAAAATCTTAAAAAAAAAAAAAAAAGGAAGAAGAATCTCAAATGAACAACCTAATCTCACACCTAAAGGAGCTGGGAAAAAGAAAAACAAAACCCCAAACCAACAAAAGGAAGGAAAATGAAGGGAATATTAAAGATTAGGGCAGAAATAAATGATAAAGAAACTAAAAAAAACCACAATAGAACAGATCAATGAAACCGGGATATGGTTCTTTGAAAAGATCAACACAATCGATAAACCTCTAGCCAGACTCAAAAAAAAAGGGGGGTGGGGGCACCAAACAAAATCACCAATTTCTCCAAAGAGGAGAAATAACAATGAACACCACAGAAATACAAACAACTGTTAACAGAATATTATAAAAACCTATATGCCAACAAATTGGGACAACTCAGAAGAAATGGGTATTTTCCTAGAAACATAAAACTTGCCAAAACTAAAGCAGGGAAAGAGAGAAAATTTGAACAGACCAATTACTAGCAATGAAACTGAATCAGTAATCAAAAAGTTCCACAAAAAACAGAAGTCCAGGACCAGATAACTTCACAGAATTCTACCAAACATTTAAAGAATTAATACCTATTGTTCTCAAACCATTCAAAAAAAAAATAAGAGGAAGGAAAACTTCCAAATTCATTCTATGAAGCCAGTATCATTCTACTACCAGAACCAGATAAAGACACCATAAATAGAACCCACAGGCCAAGATCTCCCAGGAACACAGATGCAAAATCCTCAAAAAATAAGGGCAAACTGAATCCAACAATACATTAGAAAAAATCATATGCCATAACCAAGTGGGAGTCATTCCCAGGATGCGAGGGTGGTCCAAAATAATCAATGTGATATGTCATATCAATAAGAGAAAAGATAAAAACCATATGATCATTTCAATATATGCAGAAAAAATATTTGACAAAGTACAACATCCATTCATGATAAAAACCCCTCTGCAAAGTAGGTCTAGAGGGAACAAACCTCAACACAATAAAGTCCTTATATGGAAACCCACAGCCAACATCATACTCAATGATGAAAAACAGAGCTTTTCCCCCTACGGTCAGAAACAAGACAAGGATGTCCAGCCTCAACACTTTTATTCAAGATAATACTAGAAGTACTAGCCACAGCAATTAACAACATAAAAAATAAAAGACATCCAAATTGGTAAGGAAGCAGTAAAACTCTATTTGCAGATGACATGACATTATACATAGAAAATCCTAAAGACACCACCAAAAAAATTACTAGACTGATTAATGAATTCAGTAAAGTCACAGGATACAAAATCAACATACAGAAATCTGTATGCTACATTCCTATTCATTAATAATGAAGTAGCAGAGAGTGAAATAAAGGTAACAATCACATTTATAATGGCACCAAACCTGATAAAATACCTAGGAATAAACTTAACCAAAGAGGTGAAAGACCTGTACTCTGAAAAGTATAGGACAGTGATGAAAGAAATTTAAGACAACACAAAGAAATGGAAAGACATTCCATGCCTATGGACTAGAAGAACAAATATCTTTAAAATTTCCATACTAAGCTTTGTACAGTGGCAGTATCATAACCAATGAGGTTTATCCGAGGCACGATTATTGCTAATTAAAATGTCCATACTACCCAAAGTAATCTACAGGTTTAATGCAATCCCTATCAAAATACCAACAGCAGTTTTCACAGAAGTAGAACAAGCAATCCTAAAATTTGTATGGAACCACAAAAGACCTAGAATAGCCAAAACGATCTTGAAAAAGAAAAACAAAACTAGAGGTATCACAATGTCAGGTTTCAAGTTATATTACAAAGTTGCAGTAATCAGAACAGTATGGTCCTGGCACAAAAACAGACACATAGATCAATGGAATAGAGTAGAAAACTTATTAAATGAATGGATGAATCACACCGTTAAATTCTATAAAGTATTAGCTATATCATTATGGATTAAACATGCTTTGCAGAATAGTATCGTTATTGGGCTGAACTGTGCCCCCTAAAAATGCGTATGTTGAAGTCCTAATTCCCAGCACTTCAGAATGTGACTATATTTGAAGATAGGTTCTTTAGAGGCAATTCAGTTAAAATGAGGTCATTAGAGTAGGCCCAAATCCAGCCTGACTGGTGTTCTTATAACAAAAGGAATTTTGGACACATACACACACTGAGGAGAGACCGCACAAAGACACAAGGAGAAGGTGGCCATCTGCAAGCCAAGGAGAGAGGCCTCAGAAGAAATCAACCCTGCCAAAACCTTGATCTCAGACTTCTAGCCTCCACAATTACTATAAAATTTCTGTTGTTTAAGCCACCTAGTTTGTTACGGCAGTCCTGGCCAAACTAATACAACCATATATCCATTAAAATGAATTAGAGGTGTGCCATTTGATAGACCTCCATCAGGTTTGGTTTTTTTTTTTTTAGGATTTTATTTATTTATTTGAGAGAGAAAGAGCGTGTGCATGAGAGCATGAACAGGGTCAGAGGGAGAAGCAAACTTCCCTGCTGAGCAAGGAGCCCGACACGGAGCTTGATCCCAGCACCCTGGGATTGTGACCTGAGACAAAGGCAAACACTTAACTGACTGCGCCACCAAGGCACCTGAGGTATTCTTAAGACAGAAAAATTTAAAGTACAGGGAATGCTCAAATAAACCATACACACATGCACCTGTGTGTGTACAATGTACTATAAATATACATTTGTACATGAACATGACAATATAGATGAAAATATGTAATAGTCTAACCTAGGTTATTAACATCGGTTAGAGGTCCTGGCAGAGCAGGGATATGGATGGAAGGGAAGAAAAAAGGGAGAAAAATGAACCAACTACTCTCTCCCTACCACCCCCCCCAAAAATTGTACTGAAAATAATTGTGCCATTTTTATGCATTTTTGTAACATTTTATACGTGTGTATATAAAACATAAATTTTTCATATTTAGTTTTCATTTAAATAAGAATTTTATGATTGCTTTTCTGCTGTGTGTATATTAGCCATGGGAAAGACAATATTCAAAGTCTTTTCCCACAGAAAAAACTATATACAAATTCCAAACATGTGTCAAGTGCCAAATGCATATCATCTTGCATTTGTTTTGCTTTAACAACAATAAGTATGGCCTTCCAAAACAAGTTTATTACTTTTTGTGATAACAGAGTTCCCACCAATAAAACAAAGAACTGATTCAAGAACAGAATCTCAGATGGTTTTTTAGTTCTTCAAGCATTTTCTTAATGTTCATATTCGAGTCTTCCAACTGTGGCAGACAGAAATCCCTTATCAGTGATGTCCTGACACAAGCAGGAGCACTCTATAAAATTCCCAGTTTTTTCCCATAGTGCTCCCATACATCTATCCTTCTGAAGTTTTAATCCCATTCTAAGAGGCATCTTTCAAGCTGGAAGAGTAATTCATAATACAGGTGTGTCTATTGTCTATTCTTTGGTAGTTTTCCTAAAAATACCAACAGATGACAGTTTGTGACTTGAATATCTTTCTAATAAGATTCACCAATTGATTGACACTAACACTAAAGTGTTAGATTCTAAAACCTAGTGAATCAAAGGCAGAAAAGCAGAAGGAAAGGTTTTTCAAATGCAAACTTCTCCAAATAGATCAGATTCCCTGATGTACAATCACTAACACAGTAAGTTGATTTACTAGACAAACTAAATGGATTTCTTCACATTTATACTTTTATTTCTAGAAGGTAAAATGGTTAATGTCATCTGTGAATCCACTTGGAAATTTTATCCATTTTCAGACTTTGAGTAAGAGGCTATATCCCAAATAAGATACAGGCACACAGGCATGTGTTCACCAGATACTGTGCTAGATACCAAGAATATAAAATAGACACAGTCCCTGCCCTCACAGATCTTAGAAGTACAGGAGGGGAACAAGACATTAAACAAATAATCACAAAAATAACGACGTAAGAGGCAGAGTAGTAAAGAGGTTAAGCATGGGCTAAATTGTCTAAATTTAAATCTTTTTTTTTTTTTAAGATTTTATTTATTTGTCACAGAGAGAGAGATCACAAGTAGGCAGAGAGGCAGGCAGAGAGAGAGGAGGAAGCAGGCTCCCCGCTGAGCAGAGAGCCCAATGCGGGACTCGATCCCAGGACCCTGAAATCATGACCTGAGCCAAAGGCAGAGGCTTTAACCCACTGAGCCACCCAGGCGCCCCTAAATTTAAATCTTGGTTCTTTCAATTATCAGGCTGTAATCCTGAGTAAACTACTTAATCCTTCCTATAATACTATGGACCAGCACACCCGCAGAAGTCAATGTTTAGTAAATGTTAGCTGTAGCTACTGCTGTTGTTCTTATTAAAGTAAAGGATGCCATCAGACTTTAAACAGGAACCTAAGCTAACCTAGGGTTCTGGAATGGAAGACGAAGGCTGAAACCTGAAGGGGAAATAGTAGAATTTAGGTGAAAGTGGACCAGTGAAGCGAGAGGGTAATAGTCTAGGCAAAGGGAAGAGCATGTACAGATATGAAAGGGAGAGAAAAGGAGCTGACATTAGAGAGGGTTAGAGAGGGCCCAGATCACTGGGCAGATGTGCTAGACACAGACACATTTACTAAAATAAAGAATATTGTAAGGAGAGATGTTTTACTAAATGGGAAGAGAAATGAGGAGATTAAGAGTTTAGTTCTGGGGGAGCCTGAATTGCTCAGTTGGTTAAGTGTCCAACTCTCAATTTTGGCTCCCAGGTCATGATCTCAGGGTCGTGAGACTGAGCCCTGAGTCAGGCTCTGTGCTGAACAGAGTCTGCTTTAGATTCTCTCTCTCCTTCTCCCTCTGCCCCTCTCTACTAGCACACACGTGCTCTCTAAAAAAATAAAAAATAAAAATTTCTTTTAAAAAAGTTTAGTTCTAGGCTTCATTATGCTTAAGATATCTTTGAGACATAAAATTAGCAAATGATCAGTTTAATGTACAGATAAACAAGTCTAGAACGGTACTTCTAATAATTTTAATCATACAATGCCTCTATCCTATTAAAATAGCAAGAAGTGGTTAGATACTAAATCATTGTTAAATAATAATGTTAGGGCGCCTGGGTGGCTCAGTGGGTTAAAGCCTCTGCTTTCGGCTCAGGTCATGATCTCAGAGTCCTGGGATCGAGGCCCGCATCGGGCTCTCTGCTCAGCAGGGAGCCTGCTTCCCCTTCTCTCTCTGCCTGCCTCTGCCTTCTTGTGATCTCTCTCCCTCTGTTAAATAAATAAAATCTTTAAAAAATAATAATAATAATGTTACCAAATGAAACTTTTTTTTTCCCTCCTAGACACCCCATACTATTGAGCAGAAACTGGAGGCATTTTAATGCTTTGAAGACTGTAACCCAGGTAGGGGGGTGCTTTTCCCCAACCAATTCCACGATGGCAGACAGTAAGGCTACAGAGGGTATGATAAGACAGGAATGTTAGAACTGGCTGTCCCCTACAACTTTCTACTATTCTAGAACGTGGCTGAATACCCCTGGCAAAGAACAAAATCTAGTGACTCCTGGGCTCAACTGTGACAAATAACATTTTTCAAAGGGAAGCTCTAAAAGAACAGTGTCGTTTAAGAGAGACATACTAGGCACAAATAGTTGGGCGTAGAGATCATTTTGATGCAAGGGAACAGTGCCACAAAATGACAGATTTGCTTCAGATTTCCTCATAACTGACAGTAATTACTTATTAAGTATCACATATTTATATTTCATAAAAATACTTCACTAAACAGAATCAGCATATCTTAGTTTTGTAAATATTAAGCATTGCCAACATGGCAAGAATACTGGGGCTGTCAAATGATAAATGTCTTGTCTGCAAAATAAAGCACTGTGATTTTAACAACTTTACACTTTTCAATCAGGAGACAATTAAATCCACAGGATCTTTTTTTTCTTTAAAGATTTTATTTATTTATTTATTTAAAGATTTTATTTGTTTGTTTATTTATTTATTTATTTATCACAAGTAGGCAGAGAGGCAGGCAGAGAGAGAGGAGGAAGCAGGCTCCCTGCTGAGCAGAGTCCGATGTGGGGCTCGATCCCAGGACCCTGAGATCATGACCTGAGTCAAAGGCAGAGACTTTAACCCACTGAGCCACCCAGGCGCCCCTTACGGGATCTTTATAATAATAAACAAGATCTGCTATTTTCCTGGAGACTGCCGGAGGCGGGGAATAATAAGAGTTGTCAGAACACCTATCTTGGAGGTCTGACTTTACTTGCATGTATGATCTTAGGCAAGACATTAAATTTCCTGGGGCACCTGGGTGGCTCAGAGAGGTAAACCTCTGCCCCTTCGGCTCAGGTCATGACCTCAGGGTCATAAAATCCTTAAAAAAAAAAAGGCATTAAATTTCCTAAAATCTCAGGTTTCTCACTTGAAAATGGCAATATCAATACCCATTTCTTCAGGATACTGTAATGATCAAGTAAAATCACGTATCTGAAAGCATTTTAAAAAATACAATGCTAAATAATGAATGGTCATTATTCACATTACCACATGCAGTGAGATACAAATTTTAATGCTGAGCATAAAACACATAGTTGAAGATTATATGTACCTGAATTTACCAATCTGATACTTTGCCTTTAAAAGATACACCAACAGGGACGCCTGGGTGGCTCAGTCAGTCAAGTGTCTGCCTTCAGCTTAGGTCATGATGTCAGGGTCCTGGAATCAAGCCCTGAGTTGGACTCCCTGCTCAGCTCAGGGAGTCTGCTTCTCCCTCTCCCTCTGCACGCCACCTCTGCTCATGTGTGCACTGTCTCTCTCTCTCAAATAAACTAAATCTTTAAAAACAGTTTTTAAATTAAAAAAAGATATATCAACAAAACCCAGTTTATCCCACTTTGCATTAAATAATCCCAAATATTAGTGATTCTTAACCTAAACTATACATAACAATTATCTGGAAATATTTTTGTTGTTGTTGTTTTAAATGCAGTCTTCTGAGCCTGATCCCTAGAGATTATTATAGTTCAGTATGCCTGGGGTGAAGTCAAGGAACATGCTTCTTTTTATTAATTGTGGTAAAATAAAATTTACCACTTAACCATTTTTAGATGTACAACACAGTATGCATTAAGTACACTCACACTATTGCACAACCATTACCATTATCATCTGCAGAACTCTGTGGCCATTAAACAATAACTCTCATCCCCTCATCTTCCCAGTCCCTGGTAACCACTCTTCGGTTTTCTGTCTCTATGCATTTGGCTAATCTAGGTACTTCATACAAGTGGAATCATACATTTGTCCTTCTGTGTCTGACTTCTTTCCCCTAGCAAAATGTTTCAAGGTTCATCCATGCTGCAGCATATATCTGATTTCAGTGCCTTTTTTTTTTTTAACTGATAACTCCTAATCTTTTTTTTTAAAGACTATTTTTTAAAGGCAGTTTTAGGTTCATGGTAAAACTGAGCAAAACATATGGAGATTTCCCATTTATTCCCTGCCTCTACTCATGCATAGCCTCCCCTGTACCAACATCTGCACCAGACTGGTACACTTGCTACAACTGATGATTCCACATTGCCACATTATTATCACTCAACACTTTCAGTTTACATTAGAGTTCACTCTCGGTGTTGTATGGGTTGACAAATGCATACCGACATGTATACACCATTACAGATCACAGACAATAGTTTCACTGCCCTAAAAATTCTCTGTACTCTATTCATCTTTCCTTCCAGCCCAACTCCTGATCTTTCAGCTGCCTCCAGAGCTTTGCCTTTTCCAGAATGGCATATAGTTTGGAGATATACAGTAGGTAACATTTTAAGATTGGCTTCCTTCACTTAATTTAAAATGCATTTAGGGTCCTTCATATCTTTTCATGGCTTGATAGCCCATTTCTTTTTAGTGCTGAATAATATTCCACTGCCTGGCAATACAACAGTTTATTCATTCACCTACTGAAGGAAGTCCTGCCAATTATGAATAAAGCTGCTATAAAATCCATGTGCAAGTTCTTTGTGAATATAAGTTTTCGATTCCTTTGGATAAATTCCAAGAAGTGTGATTGCTGGTTCATATCATAAACATATGTTCAGTTTTGCAAGAAACCACCAAACTAACTTCTAAAATGGTTGCACCATTTTGCTTTTCCATTAGCAATGAATGGGAGTTTCCTGTTGCTCCACATCCTTGTCACCATTTGATACTGTCAGTGTTCCAGATTTCATTCTAATGGGGTGTTAGTGGTATCTCATTATAGTTTTATTTTTCAGTTCCCTGATGACATATTATATGAAGTATTTTTTATATGGTTATTTGCCATCATGTATCTTCTTTGGTGA
Organism: Ailurus styani; assembly: GCA_002007465.1. Classification (NCBI taxonomy): domain Eukaryota; kingdom Metazoa; phylum Chordata; class Mammalia; order Carnivora; family Ailuridae; genus Ailurus; species Ailurus styani. The sequence continues at coordinate 6,438,743 of LNAC01000033.1, read as the reverse complement.
GGTATCTATGAAGGTCTTTGGCCCATTTTTAATTGGGTTATTATTGTTGAGTTTTAAGAGTTTTTTGTATATCTTATAGACAATATCAGATTACATCTTTTGCAAGTATTTTCACCCAGCCTGTGGCTTGTCTTTTTATTCACTTGACAGTATCCTTTGCAGGGCAGAAAATTTTAATTCTAATTAAAGTCCACCTCATCAGTTATTTCCTTCATTGATCATACCTAGTGTATCTAAAATGGCACTCCCAAAATCATCTAGATTTTCTATATTATCTTCTAAGAATCTTTATAGTTTTGCATTTTACACTTAGATCTGTGATTCACTTTGAATTTTTTGTGACTGGCGTAAGGTCTGTGTCTAGATTCATTTTTTGCTTGTGGATGTCTAATTACTCCAGCATCATTTGTTGAAGAAGCTATTGTTTGCTCAATTGTATTGCTTTTGTTCCTTTGTCAAAGATCAGCTGCTATATTTATGTGGTATATTTCTGGGCTCTCTATTCTGTTCCACTGATCTATTTGTCTATTCTTTCCCTAATACCACACTGTCTTGATGACTACAGCTTTACTATAACTCTTAAAGTCAGGTAGTGTCAGTACTTCACCTTTGTTCTCATTCAATATTGCCTTACCTATTCTGGATCTTTTGCCTTTCCATGTAAACTTTCAAATCGGTTTGTAAATATCCAAAAGTAACCTGCTGGGATGATTTTGATTGATATTGCACTGAATCTACAGATTGAGTTGGGAAAAATTAACATCTTGACAATACTAAGAGTTCCTATTCATCAACATGGAGTATTTCTCCATTTATTTCTTTGATTCCTTTCATCAGAGTTTTGTAGTTTTCCTCATGTAGATCTTATAAATATTTTGTTAAGTTTATACCTAAGTATTTCAATTCTGGGGTGCTAATGTGAATAGTATCTGTTCTTTGCGTTTTGTCTATTTTAAGATGACCTTATCAATCCTACTCCTTCATTTTGGATCAGCCATTATGGATCTGAAGCAGGAGTTTTCAGCATCAGCACTACTGATATCTTGAGCCAAATAATTCTCTTTTGTGGGGGGCTGTCCTTTGTAGCATAAGATGTTTAGCAGCATACCTGGCCTCTAACCACTGAATGCCAGTGGCACTCCTGCCCCTGCCAGGTGTGACAACCAAAAATATCATTAGCCATTGTCAAATGTCCCCTGGCGGTGAGGCAAAATCCCTACTGGTTGATAACCACTCTAAAGCACACCTTTCCCTATCTCTTCATAGTCTACCAGGTGCAGCTGGATCTCCCACTCTACTATAAATCTTCTTGGATAAAAATCAAATTGCCAATAGTTCATAATTCTCCAGCCTGGCCCAGCAGACCTTTTCCTCACTATTGCTTATATATATTGTTAAATATTCCCTTCCTTGTGTTTTTACAACATGCATTCATGTTCTATTTATCTCTCAACTTTTAAGACTAGTGAAGTCCATATGAGGCAAGAGAGGTAGGTGATAGATTTAAAACTTGAAATAAATTTTTACCAAAAACATCAAAGTATGCCTCAAAAGAAAAGACTTAAATATTTTCAAATAAAATCTCTTTAAAAGCAAGACAAATTTAAAGCCACCTGGAGCTCTTACTTAGCTGTAAAAATAGTCTTCCAACTAGGCATTCAAGAAAAACTTCATTCCAATCAAATTCTCCAACTAAAGTTTAAAATGAATATGACAATTTACTTCTAAATATCAAAGTGCTGTTATAACTTCTATAAGAACTCTTATGAAGCACTATTACTTCTTTTGTAAAATATAACTCTCAAAAAGGAGAGCTCTAAGCATATACAAAGATCTTAAAAAATCAATTATTACAGAAATACTTTAACTTTTTAAATAAATGCATTTTAAATATTTTATTTGTTTGTCTGTTTATCTGACAGAGAGCGCAAGAGAGCACAAGCAGAGGGAGTGGGAGAGGGAGAAGGAGGCTCCCCACTGAGCAGGGAGGCCCATGTGGAGCTTGATCCCAGGACCCTGGGATCATGACCTGAGCTGAAGGCAGACACTTAACTGACTGAGCCATCCAGGTGCCCCTTAAATAAATTCATTTTAAAAACTAACATTTTACTAAATGTTTGCTAACTCTTACAGTAACAGGAAACTTCTTATACTTTTTCTCTCATCTTCAAACAATCTTGCAAGACAGGTAATATTTTCCCTACTATACAGATAATAAAGGGTTATACAGGCCATTCTTAATACATGTGAATAATTAAAATCTTGATTATTATTAAAATATAGATTTATTTAGAAGCTATAGGACTCTGCACAAGGGATTTACCTTCTTCATTTTCCTACTCCATAAATGGAGGATAATGCCTCTATTATAGTGTTAAAACAAAGATTAAATAATAAATTTAAATATGTTATATGATTTGAGGGGATTATTATGGGTATGAATGTGCCCATAAAATTTTAAGTAACTCCATTAACAGTGAAGTGGTAACTGAAGTCCCTTCACTATACATTGGTATCACACACACAGTGAGGTTTTCAGTTATATCACACCAGTTAAGTGATGACCTACGTAAGTTTATTTCAGAAATTACTAATGCAACAATCCAGGTGTTTTTGTACTATTGTATAAAAAGTGTTATTTTAACTGCAATCTTGCATCCTTTCAATCAAGGCAGCAATCCAGTTTTAATTAATCCTGTTCCTTCTATGGGTTTATAAAGATAGTTTCCCCTTTAACTAATATGTGGTGAATATCTGTCATTCCTGGGTGCCTTCTTAATAGGACTGACTTCCTTTTGAGCAATTACCCCTCCACTCTGTACAATCTTGGTAAAAGAGGAGTTTCTGGTGACCACAGAGAAGCCAACAGGCTAGACCCTAACTCTTCCGCTCCAAGGGTCAGGCACAGACACTCTCTGCTAAAATATAAGCTGATAACCCAAGGAAGGAAAGACTGACTAGAAGTCAGTCACAGTAGAAGCCAGGATCCAGAAGGCCTTTTCCACTTAGAAGCCTGCAGCATGAACCCTGATGCCCTAGACAGAGCTCCCCTGGGGTCCTGCCAGTTCTTCTGTCAGTGCTGCTCTCCTCCTTCCAGGAACCCCTGAGCAGGACCTTCCAACAAATCTCTTTCATGATCAAAACCTTTTATTTGCAACCAAGAACCCCAATTGAGATACCAAACTAAAGGGAAACAGAAAGGTCTGTCTTTTTGAAATCTGGAAAGAAACTATGTAAGGAAGGTAGATGAATTTCTTTCTCATACTGACATTTGGCTTATAGGGTTTTAAGTACAATATTAAAAAATTTTCTAATCATTAAGATATATCAAGAATTATTTCCTTAAAATTGAGGGTTTTTTTTTTTTAAAGATTTTATTTATTTGACACAGAGAGAGAGAGAGATCACAAGTAGGCAGAGGCAGCCAGAGGGAGAGGGGGAAGCAGGCTCCCTGCTGAGCAGAGAACCCTATTAGGGGCTTGATCCCAGGACCACGAGATCATGAACTGAGCGGAAGGCAGAGGCTTAACCCACTGAGCCACTCAGACGCCCCTAAAATTGAGTTTTTAAAATACTAAGTCATTAGAGACATCTAAGGTACATAAAATTATATAATTAAATATGTCTGTGCCTGCTTAACACTTAACACATAACAGGGGGCGAAAAATCCCCAAATGTCCATCTTTAACCCACTAAATCGGACACAGGCCTTTTCCTAAAGACTTAGTAAGAACTTGCTGTTGTGTAACTGGACTCCTAATCATACAATATAATACCATAACAATTCTGACACCTCCTTTAGGGCAGGAGATGTATCTTTTTAACCCCTATATTTTTGGTCTGCAAATCAATAATCTGGTAAATTCAGTAAAACATCAAATATCATCTGAAAATGTAATTTCCTAAAAATGTATAGTTTATAATGCTTTCTAAGTGAAGAATATTAAGTACATCAAGCAGTTAAAATGTACTTTTGGAGAAACATGCTGAATGTTCCTGACTAGTAGTTTAAATTGTTTCAAACACCTAGGATTAAATCAAATCCTAACATATAAAATAATGTTTTTTTATTTCTACTATATTTCTCTGAAATAACAGATCACCTATGTGATAGGTCCTGCTGAACTATAGGAGCAAACACAATTTTTAGTGTTTTTGCAATGGGGAAGCACATTTATGCACTTTAGAGCACAGTAGTAGCAATCCAAATGATTCAGTGCCACTTTCATTCCCACCAACACAGGGCAGGGTAGATGTTTCTGACTGAATGCCAATCAAGTAGAAGAAGTTCTACTGGGGATTCCTATTTTCACATTCAAAATCAGATATGCTCTACTGGTAGGTTTTAATTACGATCATTTGACACAATAATGAATACTGGATATTATGTAAGATAGATGAATCACTGAACTCTACCTCTCAAACTAATAATACATTATATGTTAATTGAAGTTAAATTTAAAAAACAAAACAAAACACAAAGATTTCCCACATATCCCCTGCCCTCACACATCAATAGCCTCCCTCATTATCAACATCCCCTACCAGAATGGTAGATTTGTTACAATTGATTAATCTAAATGGACACATCATTATCACCCCAAATCCATACTCACACATAGTCCATTAACTGTTCACTCCTAGTGCTGTACATTTTATGGGTTTGGACAAATGTAGGATTACATGTACCCAGCATTCTGGTGTCATGTGGAGTATTTTCGCTGTCCTAAAAATCCTCTGTAGTAACTGGAATTTTTATATGAACAAACTGAAATACTATAAAACACACTGAATTGTTGAGACTCTCCCATCCTAGCCTTAGCCAGAAACATACAGTTATGCAAGGCATAATTTTCTAATATTTGAAATAGATTATGATGATGTTAGCATGAATTTCAGGACTTCTAAGAAAGAATCTAAATAGTTGTTACCAACACTGGTCACTGTGACCTTTCCTAGAAAAGGAAACACATGCTGAAAAGGAGTCACATGCTGAATGTTTGTCATTAAGAATCTGGAGAACATGGGAGTTGGGGTAGCAGAGCGTGGAAAAAAAAATACTCAAGGCTGTCAATAGAATAACCTGTGGTTTTACCTATAAGTTTAGGTAAATAATAAATATTTGTTTCACTGGAATGTTATCCATAAGAACTACATTACTACTCTACAGGATTAGACATCATTTGTCTACATTCACTGTGACTACTGACTACTGTAGAAGTTATTGTCTAACAAAAAGGGACCTGTTTATGAGGCTGTGTGTGATTTATTTCAACATTTATAAAAAATATACTTAATATCAATCCAAACAAACAAACAAACAAACAAATAAATAAATAAATAAATAAATAAATAAATAAATAAGAGAGAACACCAAGCAGGAAAGCCCAACACAGGAGACCGCTTAGAGGAACAAAAGTCAAGAAGTTCAGTGTCACTAGAGCAAAGTCAGCAGAGAGTTTAGAGATGAAACCAGGGATACAGGAGGCCAGATCACTTAAGAACTTTGAGTGCAACGGAGCAGCAATGTGAAAAGCCAACGAGAAGGTGGGTAGAGCCTTTTTACAATGGTGCACTGCTACTTTTAATTCAGGGAACAAAAAATTCATTTCTTTGGTTTCAGATTCCACACTGCATTTAAGAAACTAACACTTGTGGGTCTGATGTCAAAGAAAAATAATCATAGCATCCAAAAAAGCTGTTAAATACCTTTTCCAACTTTTTATATCTATGAGGCTGGATTTTCTTCATATAGCTCAACTAAAACAACATTACCACAACTGAATGCAGAAGCAGATACAAGAATCCAGGTTTGTTCTACTAAGGAAGAGATGTGCAAAAATGTAAAATAATACCACTCGCTAAATTTTTTTTACCTTGGAAAATATAGTTTAATAAAAATGTTATTGTTAATATGCAACAGCTTATTCTTTTTATATAAAGTTTTTTTTTCTCAAAAATATAAATGTATGGGTATAACCCATATAAACAGTGCTCTGTGGGAGCCTCAATAATTTTTGAAGAATGCAGAGGGGATCCTAGGATCAAAAACTTGAAACTACCCATCTATCAATCTAAGATGTCCTGGAGTAGCAGTCCCCAAACACCATGAATGATTTTGGAGGACTCCTTGTCAGATTAACTACAGAAAATCTACTTACAAAGAATTTAGTCAGCCACACACATCATTTCTATTCTCCAACTAAAGCCCTAATCTATAAACCTGTTAGCCCAGGGATTTTCATAACTTTTAGCGGGGGGAGAAGGGAGCTCCCAAGAGAAATCTCTACTGAACTACAATATATAATAATTACCAAATATAATATGAATAAAAGTGAAGTTACTCTGGTTAAAGTGAGGATGGTATTTTCTGCCTCCAGTTCATCCATCTCCTTTAGCTACTATGAAGACCTCCCCTAAGGTACTACTTAGAATTAAACAGAATGCAGCTTTTAAATCTTTTTTTTAAACCACTGCTTAAATTTGGGGCCTACTCAAACCTTTCAGAAAGGTTTTGCCATTGTTTCAAAATGGTCATTTTGAAATAGTCATTTTCAACTTCACCCTCCAGTAGAAACCAGATGAATGGCATTTGCATCTATATAGACAACTACAAAACTGTTTAAATCTCACAGGGAACTCTCAGATCCATGAGAATGTCTAAGGATTCTTGAGAAACTACTTGAGAACTGGTAAATGGGGGGAGTTAACATAAAAAGGCTTCCTGAAGAAAGAGGCACTATGATTAGACAAGCAGGAAAGGCTCAGCTCAGAGACTAGAGGTTCCATGAGGAAGGACTAGGGTGAGCCAAGGCTTCCAGGCTATAAAGGGAGCTGCCAATCAGTGTGGCTCTCAAGTACCAGAGTTCTTCAGACAACATGCAAAGGTTTGTAATTCAGATAGTAAATTAACTCCCTATTCCTCAAATTGGGCCAGATGAACATTCCTTACTTTGGTAAATTCCCTACTCTAGATGAACATTAAAAGGTGAAAACACAAGCCTGAAGTCTTAATATAAATACTTGCTTCCAAGATAAAAATTATTTCAGTTCCACATTTTCTGAGATAGACACAGGACAAGACTAGTCATTGTTCAAAGAAGACATAGGGGCATCATCAAGAGTTTTAAGAGTGAAGCAGAAAAATTATTTTAGCAATATTACAGAATAGTTGGAAAAGGCTACTCTATATAGAAGTCTGGGCATGAGCTGAGCAAAGGCAACTGAGAAATAATTTTATAAGTCAGTCAGCAGTGTTTTCACAATCTATTTTTAATGCTTAATAAAATTTTCTGTGCATTTTACAGTTGGTGCCTGAGAAGCTAGATGTTTATATGGAGCTATCTATTTTGGCTACCCAAACTGCTATAAAAGAAACAACACAGATCAACTAGTTTAGAAAAAAAACCCAAAAAACAAGAAAAAGTTGCTTAACTATTAAAGGGCTAAATGAAAAAAAGACAGTTTGGTATTTCCACAATATTTAAAATGAACATCTACTGGCCTATAACCTAGACTAATGAAAGCAAGACTGTCTTTCCCTTTAAACAGACTTAGCGAGATTTTTTTAAAGGCAGGGGAAGGAAGGGAAAGGGCAGGCAGCTTTATACTTTTTCTATTACTTCCTTTCCTCAGCCACTCCCTCTCAATTTTCTAATAGGTGTAAGATGTCTCTAAGAAACAACCTGCTCAATGTACTCCATTTCACATGAGTTTATTTATGGAAATCGATCCCATATCTCACCAACACAGATCCCTTAACATCTATCTTCTTCCTTATGCGTTGCCTTTAAGAACAGAGTAGAAAAGAACCTACAAGAGAATATGTTGGTCAAACAGTACAACGTTTCATTTACACAGGATGAATAAATTCTGGAGATCTGATGTTTAGCTTTTTTTTTTTTTAAGTTTTATTTATTTAAGTAATCTCTACACTCAATGTGGGGCTCAAACTTACCACCCGGAGATCAAGAGTCACATGCTCTTCCAACTGGCCAGCCAGGCGCCTCTCTGGAGATCTAATGCATCGTATGGTGACTATAGTTTGTAATACAGTATAATATACTTAAAATTTGCTACCAGAGTAGATCTTAAGTGTTCTCACCAACACAAAAAACTGGTTAACCATGTGAGGTAATGGATATGTTAATTAGCTTGACTGTGGTAAACATTTCATAATGTAAATGTACACTCAAACATCATGTTTTACACCTTAAATATAAACAGTTTTTGACAATTATACCTCAGTAAAGCTGGTGAGGGGGAGAGAAAACAAAAATAAAAAGATATCCATAAAATACACCTTTTAAAACCTAATTATTTGTCAGGCTAAATTCATGTGGGTTTGTTTGGTCTTGTTTGTTTCGGTGTAGAGTAAAGTAATATAATACCATTTAGCACAAATCAAGTATAAAAAGTCATTTCAAAAATATTAAGCTTTTGGGGCACCTGGGTGGCTCAGTTGGTTGAGCATCCATCCGACTCTTGATTTCGGCTCAAGTCATGATCTCAGGATCGTGAGATCAAGCCCCACATCAGGCTTGACACTCAGTGTGCACTGTACCTCTCCCTCTCCCTCTGTTCCTCTCTCTCTCTCGTAAATAAATATTTTTTAAATATTAAGCTTTTTATTATCTGTTACCAAGAAGATCTAGATTTGAAAAACACTAAAAATAAATTAGCTGAGATATATTTTTACTTTTCTTCAAACAATAAATAATTATCAGAAATAAATTTACTACATATACCTACCACTACTTAACTATGTGATCTTGGATTAAGTGATTTAATTAATCTCTATGGAGAGGAACTGAACTGGATGATCTGTAAAGTTCCTTTAAGTTCTAAAATTATCAAACATTTTCTTTTTTTTTTTTTTTTTTTTAAAGATTTTATTTATTCATTTGACACAGAGAGAGAGAGATTACAAGTAGGCAGAGAGGCAGGCAGAGAGAGAGGAGAGAGGAGGAAGCAGGCTCCCCGCCGAGCAGAGAGCCCGATGCGGGCCTCGATCCCAGGACCCTGGGATCATGACCTGAGCCGAAGGCAGCGGCTTTAACCCACTGAGCCACCCAGGCGCCCCAAACATTTTCTTAAGTTCAAGGAAATTTATGAGGATTTAAGGAGCGACAACCCTGTGGAAAAAAAGTATATTTTCTGTATATATAGGAGTTTTGAAAGAAACAATTTAGTCACTAACAATGGCTAAATATTAAAAGAAACTATATATGCTAGTATATGCAAATTACATATGTAAACGTGGGGTACAGAAATCTAAATTTTATCCTTTTTATCAGGTAGAAATGCCTCTATTTATCAGCATTACTCTAATACTTTATGATAGTTCATAGGGATCATTAAGGTAGAGGTCCAGGAACCAACCCTAAAATCTTGGGCCCCACCCAAGACCTTCTGGACATTTAGGAAGCTCTAGGAGTGGGCCCCAGTGAAGTAAGTTTTAACAGCCGCTCCAGGTGATTCTGATGTTTAATAAAATTTGAGAACAAGATCTAACATACAAGAGCATGATTAATGATCAAAGTCCATGATTAACCCATGATGAGGACAGTTTAAGTATTTTCACCCTATTGAAAATTGAAAATTAAATGTTTACAAGCTTTATTCTTTATTAATCAAAATATTGCATTTTTAAGAATGCTCTGGTTCACCTAATGGTAGAAAATACTTGTAATTCATATACCTGATAAGAAACTTGTATTCAGAATATTTAAAGAACTCTCACAACTCAAAAACAAAAGGATAAATAACTCAATTAACAAATGAGAAAAGAATCTGAACAGGTATTTCCCCAAAGAAGATGTAAAAATGGCTAGTATGTATTGAAAAGATGTTCAACATCATTACTTACTTATCAGGGAAACACAAAAACCACAATGAAATAATCACTTCACATCCATGACGGTGACTAGAATCTAAAAGGTAAGTGTGGGTGAGCACAAGGAGACATCAAAGCTTCACACACTGCTGGTGGGAATATAAAATGGTACAACCACCTAGGAAAACAGTCCAGTGGCTCCTCAAACATAGATTTACCATATACCCCAGTAATTCCACTCCAAAAGAAATGGAAACATTATGTCCACACAAAAACTTGTAAACAAAAGTTTATATCAACATTATAACAGCCAAAAGGTAGAAATAACCCATATGTCCATATATTGATGAATAATAAAATGTAATATATCCATACAATGGACTATTATTATTTGGCTATAAAAAGGGATAAAGTGCTGGTATACACAACATGGATCCTTGAAAACATTCTGCTAAGTGAAAGAATGAAAGACACTAGTCCCAAAAAATAAACCCAAATATTATATGGCTGCATTATATTAAATGCCCAGAGTGGACATATGTATCAAGATAGAAAGTAGATTAATGGTTGCCCAGGGCTGGGGGCCTATGAGGTGACAGCTGAAGGGTACAAAGTTTCTTTCTGAGGTGATGAAAATGATTGATAATTGACTACAGTTATGGTTGCACAACTTTCTGAATATGCCCAAAGCCACTGAATTATACTTTAAATGGGTGGACTATACAATATATAAATTATATGCCAATAAAATTCTTACCCAAAAAAGAGAGAGAAAGAGGAGAAAGAATAGAGCAAGAAAATATAAAGAAAAACATATATATTAGCTGTAAGAATATTTAGTAGTATGCCTAAACCAACTGCTGAACAATAAAATAATACAGAAAACATTTTATGAATCCTGACAGCATTTTGGGCACCCATCTTAACTAAGCCTAGTTTGAATTATATTTATTTAGATATTAATGATCAGCAGCACACAGACAACAGTTTTCAAATTAAGAGCACGTACTAAGGGCATTCCCAGAGGTATGGAAAACACTACCAGGTAAAGAGAAGAAGGCAGCACAATTCTATACACTGCCTCTGAAAGAAGAAAAAAAATTACAACTTTCTTGGTGATCTGTTAATATACTGAGTTTTCATTTAAGGTCTTGTCTTGTTTTGGTTTTTTTTTTAAGATTTTATTTACTTAATTGACAGAGAGAGAGACAGCTAGAGAGGGAACACAAGCAGGGGGAGGGGGAGAGGGAGAAATAGGCCTCTCACTGAGTAGGGAGCCCCATGTGGGGCTGGATCCCAGGATCCTGGGATCGTGACCTGAGCTGAAGGCAGACGCTTAATGACTGAGACACCCAGGCGCCCCTAAGGTCTGATTTCCTTAAGTGCTATCTATATTTTCAAAAATGGAGAGGGGTTTAATATTGAGAGGAAAAAAAGAAGGATTCTAAAGTCCAAAAGATTAGGCTATATAGATTCTGAGGAGTGAGGCTGGTAGGATTAAGGAAGAGATTTTCATTTTTATTTTATATGTATCTGTATTATTTATTTATTTGAATACTAAATGCTTATTACTATTAAAAAAAAAAAAAGGATGGGGCGCCTGGGTTGCTCAGTCATTAAGCATCTGCCTTCGGCTCAGGTCATAATCCCAGGGTCCTCGGATCGAGCCCCACATCGGGCTCCCTGCTCAGTGGGAAGCCTGCTTTTCCCTCTCCCTCTGCCCCTGCTTGTGTCTCTGTCAAATAAATAAGTAAAATCTTAAAAAAAGAAAAAAAAAAACAAAAAGAATTCCCTTTAAAGAAAAAAAAATAAGGATTCCCCTAAATGAGTCACAAGGAAGGTCTCAATCTTTTAAGATCTTTTTAAATTTTTAAGATAGCTACAAAACCACTATGAAGATGTCCAGCTACGAACATAATGCCTACTATGTGTTGGCCATTTGAAATTTTTACTTTTTAATACAGAAATAAACTTATATTTGCACTGTAACCAAAGTATACAGACTAAAACAACTTAGGACTCTGTATTGCTAAAAAGCATTATGTACTAATATTCTTAAAAGGAAACCACAGAAGGAATGTTTTGGTTTTTCTTTGATATTTTTGTTCCACAGTGGGGACTATAATGGTAGGACAATTAAATTCTGTAAGAAGTTGGATACTTTGGTACTTTTATCATTCTAAGAAGCAGAATTCATTTCATATACTAAAACTATTAACAAGATATCAGTAAGAGTATTAAGTTATATATTTTGCCAACTTCAAAGTTGTTCAACCTAAATACTGTAAGAGAACTCTCAATAGAAGACAAAAATCAAAAAAGGCAGGAGCAAAACCAGAATTGGCTCATTATACAGATCTGAAAAGATTTCTGGTTACTTACACTTTTCCCACCTTGCAAAGCTTTAAGCTACCAGGGTAAAATGCTAATTTAACACATAACTTAAAATATAGTCTCAAAAGGAGATTCCACTACACTCAAGTACTGGTAGTTCTACAGTACAAATATTATGGGCTGAGATACTTGATTCCAAATTTCGAATATAGTCAATGAAGTGAAAAACTTACTTTTATAATAGAATTTGAACTGTCCTGGCTTAGAATGGGGTGTGAGGAAGGATAGTAGATCATTTTAATATATAATTTAAATATAATTTTTTTCCTTCACTGGAGACTTCCTTTTCAAGGGTTAGTTTACGTAGCTGTAGCTGCTATTAATTAAGTATAACACTGCCATCTAAAAAGTAGCAGTTTTGGGGCACCTGGGCATCTCAGTTGGTTGAGTGTCTGCCTTCTCGGCTCAGGTCATGATGCCAGCATTCTGGGATCAAGCCCTACATCAGGCTCCTGGCTCAGCAGGGAGTCTGCTTCTCCCTCTCCCTCTGCCTCTGCCTCTCCCCTTGCTCATGCTCTCTCTCTGTCTCAAATAAATAAAATCCCTAAAAAGAAATAAAAAGCAGTTTCATTATGAAATAATTTTACTAAAACTTTCTACATTACTTTTATTTCAAGACCAACACAATACAACTTCAGTTGGAAAAAATTATTTTTCACACACACACACACACACACAGCAAATACAAGGTAGAATTTCTAAATAGACTGGTGTGAATGCAGCCAAAGAAAACAACACCTTTCCTACATTAAAAAATAATAATGATAACAGAATGACAACAGATTTCACATCAAAAACCATGGAGGTCAGAAGGATGTGGCATATATTTTTTAGGTGCAGAACAAAAAGAGTTATTGATACAGAATACTATAACCACTAAAAATACACTCTGGAATACAGAGGAAATTAAGACAATTGAAGCAAAATTAAGAAAATATGTTGCTGGCAGACCTACCCTACAAGAATGGCTAAAGAAATTTGTCTAAAAAGAAAGAAAACAAGAAAAGGAATTTCAGAATATCAGGTAAAAAGGAAGAACATGAGAAAATAATAAGGGTAAATACAATAGGATTTCTTTCCCCTCTGACCTTTATAATTATGTTTGGTGGTTAAAGCAAAATTACAATGCTATCTCCCGTGGTTTTAAATGTATGTTGAAGAAATATTAAGACAACTATAAATAGAAGCAAATAAAGGGAATTTTGTCTATATTTCAATCAAACTGATAAAATGACATCAATACACTACAGTAAGTATGTATATATAATTTAATACCTAGAACAACCACTTAAAAAGCATACAAAGAGATACTCAAAAACACTATAAATAAAATGGAATTCTAACAAATGTTCAAGCAACCTGCAGTAAGGCAGGAAAAAGAAAACAGAAACAAAAAGTAGAACAATGAGAAAACAATAACTAAAATCACAGGCTTAAGCTGTAACATAGCAATAATTACAATGCATAAAAATGGTCTAAACATACCAATTAAAAGCAGATGTTGCAGAGTGTATTAAAAAGACATGACCCAACTATGTGGTATCTACATGATAGTGACTTCAAATATAATGATGTAAGTGGCATGACATAAAAATATATATCACACAAACATTAATAAAGGAAAGCAGGAATAGCAATATTAATATCAGATAAAGTAACTTCAAATCAAGGAAGTCTATCAAGACAGAGAGGGACATTACATAACCATAAAAAGGTCAATCCATCAAGAAGCTGCAGCAATCCTGAAAGTGTATCCACCAACCAGAACTCCAAAATATGTGAAGCAAAAACTGAAAGAATATAGAAATAAATCCAAAATTATAGTTGGACAACCCAACACCCCTCTCTGAACAATTAATAAAACAACTAGACAGAAAATCACCAAGAATTTAAAAAAAAAAAAAAAACACCACCACCCTCAACCAACAAGAACTCATTGACATTTATGAAACATTCCATACAACAGTGGAATACACACTTTTCAAGTGTGTAAGTAACATTAAAAAAAAAAACACATCTCGGACTGCAAAACACACCTTAGCAAATTTAAAAGAATTGAAATCATACAGAATATATTCTTGGACCACAGTAAAATCAAACTAGAAATTAATAATAGAAAGATAACAGAAAAATCTCCAAACACTTTGAAACTAAAAAATACCTATATCTAAATAAACTATGAGGTTTAAGGTCAATGTGTGTCTCAAGGGAATTTATACACATACACACTCACATACAAAATGTATACATACATGTATATATGAAAGAAAATAAAAACAAAACATATTAAAATTTGTGGGGCACAGGTAAAACAATGTTGGGAAGGATATTTGTAGCACATCAGAAAAGAGGGAAAGCCTCAAATCAATCATCTAAGTTCTTACCCCAAGAACCCCAGAATAGAAGAGCAAACTAAAAGCAAACCAACAGGAAGGAAGGAAATAACAAAGGGCAGAAACCAATGAAATTGAAAACAAAAACAAAAACAAAAAAAAAAGAGGAAAAAAATCTATGAAACTGCTTTTTTTTTTAAAGATTTATTTCAAAAAGACAGCACAAGACAGCACGTTTTGGGGGAGACGGGCAAAGGGAGAGGGAAAGAGAATCTTAAGCAGACTCCACGCTGAGCACAGAGCCCCATATGGGGCTCAATCTCATGACCCTGAGATCATGACCTGAGCCGACACCAAGAGTTAGACGTTTAACCAAATGTGCCATCCAGGCAGCCTGGGAAATAAAAAATTGACAAACATCTAGTAAGACTAACAAATGAAAAAGATAAGATACAAATTACCAGTATTAGGACTAAATCAGAAATGAAGCATGGATAACCCTACAGACTGTGCAACTATAAAAGGATAATAAGAGCAAACTATGAACAACTCTTCAGACCCAGGTTAACAATTCAGAAGAAAGGGACCAATTTTTTAAAAAACAAAAAAACTTACCATAATTTACCCATTATGAAATAATTTGAATAGACACATACCTACTAAATAAGTTGAATTTGTAATTTCAAAACATTCTAAAAAGAACTCTTCAGGCCTAAATGGTTTCATTGAAATTTATAGCAAACTTAAAAAAAAAAAATTAACACCAATTGGTGTTAATGTCATCTGGAAAACAGAACTGAAACACTTTCAAATTCATTCTATTAAGCTAGTATTACCCTGATACCAAAACCAGACAAAAATGATACCAAAAGGAAAACTACAGACCAATATCCTTCATAATTATTGATCCTTAACAAAATATTAGCAAATGAAATTCAGCAATAGACACAAAATAATTATTACAAACCATGACCAAGTAAAATTTATTACAGGGACACAGGTCTGGATCAATATTCTAAAACTAATCAATGCAATCCACCACATTAAAAAGCTAAAGAAAAAAATCCACATGATCACATTAACTGAGGTAGAGAAAGCATTTGACAAATTTCAAAACCCATTGTGGGGGAGGGACCATACCTCCCAGGAAAAAAAAGGAGTAAAAGGGAACTACCTCAACTTGATAACAATCTACAATAAACTTACGGTTAACATATGCTTGACTGCTGTTTTTTTGCATGACAATGGTTTCCCCCCTAAAACTGGGAGATGGAGAGACAAGACTATCCTCTGTCAACATACTGAACATAGTGCTGGAAACTCTTGCCAGTGCAATAAGACAAAAAAAGGAAATAAAAGATAAACAAATTTGAAAAGAAAAAATAAAACTGTCCTTATTTTCCAACAACATAATTATCTAAGTAGAAAATAACAAAGACTATTAAAAAAAAACCTGCAAAAAACCCAAAAATAACAGAAAAAAAGGGAACCCTTAAAAAAATAAGTGAGTTTACTAAGGACACAGAACACAAAATCAACATACAAAACTCAACTGTATTTTGATACAGTGGCAATGAACACAAGCATACTAAACAAATTAAAAATAACCCACACACCCAAACTACTTCAGTGCAAATACAAGAAAACAAATACAGGACTTGCGTGCTGAAAACAACACAATGGTGATGAAAGAAATCAAAGCTCTAAACAATGGACATACAGGGGCATCTGGGTGGCTCAGTTGTTAAGCATCTGCCTTTGGCTTGGGTCATGATCCCAGGGTCCTGGGATTGAGCCCTGCATTGGGCTCCTTGCTCACCAGGGAGCCTGCTTCTCCCTCTCCCACTCCCCCTGCTTGTGTTCCCTCTCTCACTGTGTCTCTATCAAATAAATACACAAAATCTTTAAAAAAATCAAACAAAATAATGGACATACAGTCTCTGTTCATGGAATGGGAGGCTCAACACAGTGAGAAAGTCAATTCTTCCACCCCCTTAAATTAATACACAGGTTTAACACAATTCCTTCCAATATCCCAGAGTGAGATTTTTTAATAGATATTGACAAGATTATTCTAAAATTTATATGAAAAGGGGAACTAGAATACCTAATATTGGAAAAGAATAAAATGGGAAAAATTATTATACCCAATTTCAAGACTTATTATATAGCTAGAGCAATAAAAATCATGAAGTACTGGCAGAAAAAAAGAGGGGGAGAGACATGGAACAGAATAGAGAACCCCACAAAAATATGTCCAATTAATCTGTGAAGAAAGTGCAAAAAAATTCAATGGAAGAGAGATTGCCTTTCCAACAAATGGTGCTGAAGCAACTGAACTTCCATAGGCAAAAAAACAAAAACTAAAAACAAAACAAAACAAAACAAAAACCACTTTAACTTAAATCTCTCAACTTATGCAAATATAACTCAAAATATATCAAAGACTTACATGCAAAGTATAAAAATAAAAAACTTTCAGGAAAAAGTATGGGACAAAATTTTCAGGATCCATTAACAGGCAAAGAATACTTAGACTTGACACCAATCCATAAAAGTAAAAGACTAATAAATTGCACTTCATCAAAACTGAAAACTTTTGCTCTGAGAAAGACACTGTTAAATGGATTAGAAGACAAGCTAAGCAGTGGGACAAAATATTTATAAACCACATATCCAACAAAGGATTAGTATCTAGAATAAAAAACTCTCAAAACTCAACAGTAAAAGAGCAAACAATTCAATTAGAAAATGGGCAAAAGACATGAAGATTTAACATATTGATGATGACATGTATATACAAGTTTTCACTAAAATGGTTTACAATACAAAATGATAGAGAATGACCTCAATGTTTCTCAGACTAGTTAAATAAATTACAGTATAACCAAACAATAGAATGCAGCCATAGAAAAGAATGAGGCTGGACTTAAATGTTATGCTCTCCCAAATATATTTGGCGGGGGGTGGGGAAGGAGACAAGGATGCAAAAGAGGGTATACCAAAATAAAAAAACAAAGAAAAAGAAAACCAACAAGAAAAAAATACACATGCAGATATATTTTACACACACACTTGTTTATCATAAAAGAAAATCGAAAATAAGAGAAAAGATGGATGTTACATAATGATAAAAGGGTCAATCCAACAAGAGGATATAACATTTATAAATATTTATGCACACAACAAAGGAGCACATAAATATATAAGGCGAATATTAACAGACCTAAAGGAAGAAACAGCAATACAATAGTAGGGGATTTTAATACCCTACTTACATCAATGGATAGATCATCCGGAAAGCAAATAAAGGAGAAAACCTCAGTCTTGAATGATGTGTTAAGCCACTGCACTTAACAGATATATACAGAACACTCCATCCAAAAGCAAAAGAATATACATTCTTCTCAAAGTGCACCTGTAACATTTTCCAGGAGAGATCATACATTAGGTCACAAAAAAAGAGTCTTAATAAATCTAGGAAGACTGACATCATATCAAACATCTTTCCCAACTATAATGATCTGAAACTGGAAATTACATAAAGAAAACTGGAAAATTCACAAACACGTAGAGATCAAATACCATGCCACTGAACTATCAATGGGTCAAAGAAATAAAAGAGAAACCCAAACATACTTTAAGACAACTGAAAATGAAAATATAACAACAAATTTGTGGGGGGCAGCAAAAGCAGTTTTGAGACTGAAGTTCATAGCAATAAATCCCTACCTCAAGAAAGAGGAAAGTCTCCAATAAAGAACCTAACTTTACATCTCAAGGAATCAGAAAAAAAGAACAAATGAAGCAGAATAAAGTTAGCAGAAGGGAATAACAAAGATTAGAATAGAAATAAATGAAATAGAGACTAAAAAGACAACAGAGAAGATCAAAGACTTTGAAAAGATAAAATTGATAAGCCTTGAGCTAGACCCACCAAGAAAAAGAGGATTCAAAATCAGAAATGAAGGTTACAACCGATACTGCAGAAATATAAAGGATCATAAGAGATAACTATGAACAATTATATAACAACAAATTGGGACAACCTAGAAGAAATGGGTAATTTCCTAGAAACATACCTACCAGGACTGATTATGATTAAATAGAAAATCTAAACAGACTGATTACTAAAGTAAGGAGACTAAATCAGTAACCAAAAACCTCCCAACAAACCAAAGTTCAGGACTAGACAACTCTAGTGGTGAATTCTCCCAAACATTAAAAGGAAGATTAATACCAATCCTTCTCAAACTCTTCCAAGAAACAGAAGAGGAGGGAACTCTTCCAAACCCAATTTACAAGGCTAGCTTTACTCTATTAGCAAAACCAGACAAGGACACCACAAATAAAGAAAATTATGGACCAGTATCCCTGGTGAACATAGATGCAAAAATCCTCAACAAAATATTAGCAAACTGAATTCAACAATACACGAAAGAGACCACACTCTGTGATCAAGTGGGATTTATTCCAGGGATGCAAGGATGGTTCGACACCTACAAATCAGTCAGTGTGATACACCACAGTAACAAAATGAAGGATAAAAATAATATGATCACCTCAGTGGGTGCAGAAAAGCACTTGACAAAACCCAACTTCCATTTATGACAAAAACTCTCAACAAAGTGGGTATAGAGGGAACATATGTCAACATGATAAAGTACATGTATGACAGGAATAGCTAACATCATACTCAATGGTAAAAAACCGAAAGCATTTCCTCTAAGATCAGAAACATGACAAGGATGCTCATGCTCATCACTTTTATTCAGTTTAGTACTGGAAGTCTTAGCCGGAGGAACTAGGCAAGAAAAAAATGCAAAAGGCATGCAAACTGGAAAGGAAGAAGTAAAAGTGTCATCATCTGCAAATGACCTGATATTTTGGAAAGAAACCAGTAAAAGCTCCATCAAAAAACTGTGAGAACTGAAACTAATTTGGTTAAGTTGAAGGACACAAAATCAATACACAAAAAAAATGTTTTGCCTTTCTAGACACCAATAACAAAATTATCAGAAAGAAAATATATATCAAAATTCCAATGGCGGGCGCCTGAGTGGCTCAGTGGGTTAAAGCCTCTGCTTTCGGCTCAGGTCATGATCTCAGGGTCCTGGGATCGAGGCCCGCATCGGGCTCTCTGCTCAGCGGGGAGCCTGCTTCCTCCTCTCTCTCTGCCTGCCTCTCTGCCGACTTGTGATCTGATCTCTCTCTCTGTGTCAATAAATAAATAAAATCTTTATAAAAAAAGAAATTCCAATGGCATTTTTTAGAGACTTTGAGAGAAAGAATGAACATGAGTGGGGGGAGAGGCGGATGCAGAGGGAGAGAACCTCAAGAAGACTCCACGCTCAGCACAAAGCCCAATGGCAAGCCCAATCCCATGACCCTAAGATCATGACCTGAGCCAAAACCAAGAGTCAGATGCCTAACCAAATGAGGCACCAGGTGCCCCACCAATGGCATTTTTCAAAGAAATATAATAAATAATCCTAAAATTTGTATGGAACCACAAAAAAACAAAAACCCTGAAGAGGCAAAGCAATCTTGACAAAGAAGAACAAAACTGTACTCATCATGTGCCCTGATTTCAAACTATTACAAAGCTATAGTACTTATTAAAACAGTAGGCACGGGCATAAAAATAAACACACAGGTCAATGGAATGGACTACAGACCTCAGAAATAAATCCATGCATATTTGGTCAATTAATTTATAAGAAAGGAGCCAAGAATATACATTGGGGAAAGGACAGTCTTTACAGTAACTAGTGTTGGGAAAACTGGACAGTCACATGCAAAAGAATGAAACTTGACTACTATCTTACACGTCATACACTTATCATACACACTATCATACACAAAAATTAACTAAAAATGGATTAAAGACTTGGACATAAAACCTGAAACCATAAAACTCCTAGAAGAAAACATAGTTCATAAGCTCCTTAATACAGGTCTTGGCAATGTTTTTCTGAATCTGACACCAAAGGCAAAAATAAATGTGACTATATCATACTTAAAAAGCTTCCACACAGAAAAATAAAAAAGCAACCATCTAAATGGAAAAAAAAAATTGCAAATCATATATCTGATAAAAAACAAATATCCAAAATACATAAAGAACCCATACAACTCAATAGCCTCCCCCCCCAAAAAAAGATAATTAAAAATGGGGAGAAGATCTAAATAGACACTTTTCCAAAGACATACAGACAGCCAATGGGTACATGAAAAGATACTCAACAACATTCTTCATCAGGAAAGTACAAATGAAAACCAAAATGAGATATCATTTCACACCTGTCAGAATGGTTACTATTAAAAAGACAAGAGGGGAGCCTGCCTGGTTCAGTTTGTAGAGAATGTTACTCTTGATCTCAGGGTTGTAAGTTCAAGCCCCATGTTGGGTACAGAGATTACTTAAAAATAAATCTTTAAAGATAAAAAATTAAAAAATTCAAAAAAAAAAGACAAGAAATAAATGTTGGAAAGGATGTAGAGAAAAGGGAACTCTTGTGCACAGTTGGTGGGAATGCACATTGGTGGAGCCACTATGGAAAACAGTATGAAGGTTCCCCAAAAAATAAAAAATAGAACTACTATATGATCCAGCAATTCCACTTCTGGGTATTTATCCAAAGAAAAGAAAACAAAAACACTAACTCAAAAAGTTATATGCACTACCATGTTCACTGCAGCTTTATTTATATTAGCCAGGATATGGAAACAAACTATGTGTCCACTGATGGACAAATGGATAAAGAAACTGTGATATATATAGTGGAATACTATTTAGCCACAAAAAAGAAATGAAATCTTGCCATCTGCTACAACATGGATGGACCTCAGAGGCACTATGGTAAATGAAAATGGACACCTAACTCACACAACATACAAAATTTAACCCAAAACAGATCAATGACCTAAATACAAGAGCTAAAACCATAAATTCCCTAGAATAAAACTTAGGGGTAAATCTTCATGATGTTGGATTTGGCAAAAGATTCTTAGATATGCATTAAAAGCATGAACAATAAAAGAAAAAACTGAACTTCATCAAAATTAACTTTTGTGGAAGGACAGTATCAAGAAACTGAATAAAACATTTTGGCTGGGGCGCCTGGGTGGCTCAGTGGATTAAAGCCTCTGCTTCTGCTCAGGTCATGATCTCAGGGTCCTGGGATCGAGGCCCACATCGGGCTCCCTGTTCAGCAGGGAGCCTGCTTCCTCCTCTCTGCCTGCCTCTCTGCCTACTTGTAATTTCTCTCTGTCAAATAAATAAATAAAATCTTTTAAAAAAAAACACAACATTTTGGTTGGGTTTGAATGGGTCTAATATCAAGAACATATATGGGTGCCGAGGTGGCTCTGTAGGTTAGGTGTCTGAGTGCTGGTCTTAGTTCATCAGGGTTGTGAGGTCAAGCCCGGCATGGAGCCTACTTTAAAAAAAAAAAAAAAAAAAGAACACATAATGATTTATTAAAACTTAACAAAAATACAAACAATCTAATTTTTAAAATGGGCAATGGATGTGAATAGCCATTTTCTATAAAGAAGATACAGAAATGGCCAATAAGCACATGAGAATATGCTCAATATCATTAATCACTGGGAAAATACAAACCAAAAACTCAATGAGATATCAGGTCACACCAACTAAGATAGCAATTTTTAAAAGAAAAACAAAAACAAAAAATAAATATAGGTGAGGATGTGGAGAAATTAGAACCTTTGTGCATTACTGGTGGGAATGTAAAATGGCTGCTGTGGAAAACAGTATCGTAGTTCCTCATAAAGATAAACAGAGCACTGCCAAAATGACCCAGCAATTCCACTTCTAGATGTATACCCCCAAAGAACTGAAAAACAGGACTCGTATCTGTATACCAACGTTCATTTGCAGCACTGTTCACAATAGCAAAAAGGTAGAAGCAACCGAAGTGTCCATCAACAGATGAATGGATGAACAAAACGTGATATAAACATACAATGGAATACTATTCAACCCTAAGAAAGAATGAAATTATGATACATGCTACAATATGAATGAATCTGGAAAACATTATACCGTGAAATAAGTCAGACACAAAAGGACAAATATTGTATGATTCCACTTAAACATGAAATATCTAGAATAGGCAAATTCACAGAAGCAGAAAGTGGATTAGAGGTTACCAGAGGCTAAGGGAGAGAGAAGTGGGGAGTTATTGCTTAATTTGTACAGAGTTTCTGTTTGGGGTGATGAAAAAGTTTTGGAAATAGATAGCGGTGATGGTTGCACAACACTGTGAATGTAGTTATTGGTACTGAATTATACACTTAAAAACAGTTAAAATGGCTAATTTTATGTTATATATATTTAACATTAAGAGAAAGTCATACAAAAATCAGAACCCTACCAAAGTCCTTAACCAAAACAGATGTGACTGTAATTACCAGTAACTGCATTCCATTACAAATTATTTGGTCATACACAAAAATGAATTTACTTGCAAATGATTTATTACATTATAAGTAAAATGGAAAATGAGTCTTATCTATACAGAAAGGGAAAAGTTTGTTTTGGGCATTATAAAAGGATAACTACAATTATTAGTTTATTACAAAAAGTCTCTGTTAACTAAAAGGTCAACTTTTCTTTTTATCTCAAGACCTATATTTATTTTGAACTCTGAAGAGTCAAACTCCTCTCCACATACTAAGTACAATCTCATTTGCAACTGGGATGCTTTAATATAGGGGCAGATTATAGGCTTTGTTTTATCACCAGACACAAGTTTCATAGAAACAATTTTATTTTGAATTGCAAATCCATAATGCTTGCCAGAAAATAAGTGCTCAACAAATTTAGTGAATAAAACCAAACCAGTCACAATCAGCAGGAAAGCAACACTAAAGAAACTTTTTCAAAATCACCTTCCTGTTATACTTTTAAAATGTCTATTTTAAAAAATAATATCTAAGTAATTCAGGATCCATAAAACCAAAAGTTAAAATTACTTTTCTCCTATGCATACTCCTACCCTGAGTGGAAAGTTACCAGAATTTGACTTTATGAGAAATTTCTTGTACTGATTTGTGTTTGTCTGCTTCTCAGGCAGCCCAAGCCTAGAAAGGAAAACCAACAAGCAGTCATCTTCGTGGCTGGATGGCTGGACTACTCCAGGTATGCCAAAGTGCTCCTGGTTCACTAGTTCACATAGCAGTAATATGGGTATCATTTGCATTGTTTTCTTTTGCCTTTACTCCTTTGTTTGTGGTTTTGTACATTAAAGGTTGACTTATGAAATAAACTTGAATGTGAAATGCAAACTTTACTTGACAACTTCGAAAACAAACTATGCACTATTAATATCAACAATAATTAAGTTTTGACTTTCAGAACTTACCCTAAGATATCTTTTTTTAAAGCATAAGGGACTTGGGGGGAACAAAGGACCCACTTTAAGTGGGGGGAAGACTGTAACTGAATCATGCCGCATCCAGCCATGTTTAGCCACAGCGGCGACCCTGGCGGGCCATGAGAACGACCTCTCAGATCTCGGACTACAGGGAAGGTAACCGACGAGGCTGGAGCTGCCGCACTCTGAAATCCATGCCGGTGCTCCTGCTGGCTGAGACTGAGCACAGCACGCACGCTAAAGCAGGCCTATTCCCAGGAGATGAGGAATTCCTGTGACAGGCAACTTTCACTCAAGAACTTCCTGAGGCCTTGGTGGACTTTCCTTAGAACTGCACTGCAGAGTAAGACACTTTCAGCCCAAGTTCCTTCCTCCCTTACCTCTCTCCTTCACTTGGGAGTCAGACTTGCATCACAGTCTAAAGACTTTCCCTGACTCCTTCCCCATTTTCTCTCACAAACACTTGTAATAAATTTCTTGCACATGCAATCCCATGTTGGCATATGCTTCACCCTTGCAATACATACTAATAAAAAAATCTAGCCATTTCGGGGCACCTGGGTGGCTCAGTTGGTTAAGCGTTCAACTCTTGATCTCGCCCCAGGTCTTGATCTCAGGGTTCTGAGTTCAAGCCCTACTTAAACAAAAAAACAAACAAAAAACTAGCCGTGAATTTCTAAAAATATAGTATTTGCTTACCTGTTTGCTAAAATGGGCAATTCCTATGCCCTTGAATTTGAAGATCTCAACTAACACCCAACTAACCTTGAAGAGACAGACTCAGAACCACACGCAATTCAACAAATGTGTCCTAACCACCTGCTATATGTAAGAAATATGCTAAGCATTATAGGGAATATAAGACCCTATTCTTGACCTCAAGTAATTCTCAACATAGAGAAAGAGTGAAGCTACAGATCCAAACTTTGAAGGGCAGACTGTCGTTAAATACTAAAATTGAGGTATAAAGTACTAAGTAAATGAAGAGATTCATTCTACTTAGGGGATGAAGTAGTAGTAGAAAGCCTTTATGGAGAATTGAAAGACATTATCAGACCCTTCAGGTTGTTACCTGCCTGTAATTCCTGAGGACAGTCCAACAAAGACATTTTTCATGCTTGCCATACTTGGCTACCCCCAAAGTATAAATCCCTCCTAACACAATCCTCCCACACTTTCTCATTCCCAGAGTACTGAAGTCTTCTTAATTCTCCTCCTAACATGTTCCTCTCCCAGTATGTCCTTTTTCATCCCATTACCACTTAGCCACTAATCCAGAAATCGAGGAATAAGTTTTGACTCCTCTCTCTCACTACTTGGTCATTCAATCATCAGTCTACCGCTACATCTAAAATCTGTCCACTTTTCTCCATCCCCACAGCTGTTGCCCTAGTTAAAACCACCATCAACCCATCTTAACTGGCCTTCCTGACTATAGTTCTACTACCATTTAATCTATGCTCCACAGAGCAGCCAGTGAGCCTTCAAAATTCATTATCTAGGGACACCTGGGTGGCTCAGTTGGTTAAGCCTCCGACTTTTGGTTTCGGCTCAGGTCACAATCTCAAGGTCCTAAGATTGAGCCTGATATCAGGCTCCACACTCAGTGGTAAGTCTGCTTGAGATTCTCTCTCTCGTTCTCCCTCTGTCCCTCCCCCCACTTGCTCGAGCATGCACACTCTCTAAAATAAATAAAATCTTTTTGAAAAATTTATATCTAATTGTCAATATCCTGCTTGAAATCGTTCAGTGGTTCCCCACCACTCACAAGATCTATCCCCATGCTCCAGACTCCAGCGACGCAGAACTCCTAAAATGCTGAGCTCCTTTTGGACTGCAAGCCACCACAAATCATTTAATTTTTACTTTTCATCCTCACCTGGATAACTCCCACTTCCACTTAAAACATCACTTCTGTCACTCCCAAACATAAACACACAGGATGGGGGCACCTGGATGGCTCAGTTGGTTAAGTGTCTGCCTTCAGCTCAGTCATTATCCCGGGGTCCTGGGATAGAGTTCTGCACTGGGCTCCCTTCTCAGAAGGAGCCTGCTTCTCCCTCTGCCCCTGCTGCTCCCTCTGCTTGCACACACGCATGCGTTCTCTATCAAATAAACAAATAAACACACACACACAGGATAGTCTCCAAGCTTCCTATTGCCACCCCAAGACTTTTACTTCTCAGTCCCTTCCTTTGTGGTCTACACTAGCTTTCCATTAACCCGCATCCTTAAAAGTCTTACCTTTTTATGAAGCAGAACCTTTTTTATTCAAATGTAATCCTATGCAGAGCCCTAATATGGGAAAGGGCTGAGCTTCTCAGCTTAAAGCAAGGGTTTTTTTGTTTTGTTTTGTTTTTTTAAGATTTTATTTATTTATTTATTTATTTATTTATTTATTTATTTATTTATTTATTTATTTGACAGAGACACAGTGAGAGAGGAACACCAGCAGGGGGAGTGGGAGAGGGAGAAGCAGGCTTTCCTGCAGATCAGGGGGCCCGATGTGGGGCTCGATCCCAGGACCCTGGGATCATGACCCGAGCCAAAGGCAGACACTTAACGACTGAGCCACCCAGGCGCCCCAAAACAAGGGGGTTTCAAAGCCCTCTTCAGTCTCCTCTATCCTAAGGCACTTCTTCCCTAAAATCTAAGGTGCAAGACAATTAAAACACCACAGTACTATATTATATGGCCTACTCAAAGGAAGCAATACAGTACAGTAGAAAGAGTTGTTTTTGAAGCCAGCAGAGACTCAGGTTCGAATCCTGATTCTATTTCTTATTAGTTATAAGATCTTGAGCAGTCTGCCTCTCTAAGAATCCATTTCCTCAGCTGTAAAACTCAGCTATAAAAACAGATAACCACCCTCACTATTTCCATTCAACATTAAATGGAGGTCCTAGCCAGTAAAATAAGGCAAGAAAAATAAATATCGGATTGTCTGTAGTTACAGATGCCATAATTACATAGAAAATTCTGTGGAATCTACAACTATCAGTAAAATCAAACAATGAGAACATATGAAAAGCAGCTTTACGTTTGCATATTTGTGACTAACAATTAGAAAAAAAATTCTAGGGGCACGTGGGTGGCTCAGTTGGTTGAGCAGTACACTCTTGACTTTGGCTCAGGTCATGATCTCATTGGGCTCCCCACTCAACGGGCAGTCCGCTTCTCTCCCTCCTCCTCTGCTTCCCCCCCCCCGCCCCCGTCATGCTCCCACGTGCGCTTTCAAAATAAATAAAATCTTTTTTAAAAATCCTAAAACAATTTACAATAGCATCAAAATGCAAAGTATTTAGGGTTAAACTTAACCAAAGACATGTAAGACTTCTACATTGAAAACCACAAAGTGTTGCTGACAGAAATTAAAAAGTCTTGGGGTGCTTGGGTAGCTCAGTTGGTTAAGCCTTTGGCTCAGGTCATGACCCTAGGGTCCTGGAATCAAGCTAGCTGGCCTGGCTTTCTACTCAGTGGAGAGTCTGCTTCTCCCTCTCCCTCTGCCCTGCCCCCAGCTCATGATTGTGCTCTCTCTTGCAAATAAACTCTTAAAAAAGAAAAGAAAAAAAGTCTAAGTAAATGGAGAGATATACCATGTTTGTGGACCCAAAGATATAATATTGTTGTCAATTCTCCCTAATGATCGATCTATAGATTCAATGCAATCACAATCAAAATCTCACCAAGATATTTTGGTAGAAATTGACAGGCTGGTTCCAAAAAAAAATTTTTTTTGGTTCAAAACTTATAGTGAAATCCAAATCTAGATACCCTAAAAGAATATTTTTAAAAGAAGAACAGAATTGGAGGACTTACACTATCTAACTTCAAGACTTACTATAAATCTACAGTAACCAATAGTGTGAACTGGTGTAAAGATGAATAAATTGACCAATGGGATAAGAATGGAAATGTCTGAATATACATTTACATAAATATATTATATATATTCAATTTTCACAAAAATATCACAGTCCAACAGGGAAAGAAAAATCTCTTCAACATACAGTTCTGTAGTAACTAGATATCAGCATAAAAAATGAAATCTCAATTCCCACTTTATATTATAAACAATAATTACTCTGAAATGGACCACAGATTATGTAAAAGCTAAAACTATATAAAGTTTTTAGAAAACAGCATTAGAATTATCTTCATTACTTAGTAGCAAGCAAGGGGTTCTTAAACACAGAGAACAATAACCTTAAATAAAAAAACTAATAAATTTGACTCCTTTGATATTTAAAACTCTGCTCATCAAAAAACACCATTAGGAGAGTGAATAGACAAACCAAAGGATAGAAGAAAATATTCATAAACATTTTTTTATAAAAGTTATCCAGAATATATAAAGAACTCTTACAACTCAGTACTAAAAAGAACTCAAAATT
This sequence comes from Ailurus styani, assembly GCA_002007465.1. Classification (NCBI taxonomy): domain Eukaryota; kingdom Metazoa; phylum Chordata; class Mammalia; order Carnivora; family Ailuridae; genus Ailurus; species Ailurus styani. Next base: position 6,410,383 of record LNAC01000033.1, on the reverse strand, counting down.
TAAAATGGGCAATAGATTTATGCAGACTGTCCAAAGGAAATAAGAATGGCCAATAAAGGCACGCCCGGGTGGCTCAGTTGGTTAAGCGACTGCCGTGGGCTCAGGTCATGATCCCACAGTCTCGGGATTGATCCCCACATGGGACTCCCTACTCCTCGGGGAGCCTGCTTCTCCCTCTCCCTCTGCCTGCCGCTCCCCCTGCTTGTGGTTTCTCTCTCTCTCTCTCTCACCCTCTCTCTCTCTCTGTGCCAAAAAGATAAAATCTTTAAAAAAAAAATGGCCAATAAGAACATGAAAAGTTCAATTATCAGTCCCCAGGATAAAGCAAATTAAAGCCACAATTATGACTACACACCCACCACAGGGACTAAAATTAATGACTGATAACATTAAATACTGGCTAAGACGTGGAGCAATGGAACTCTCTCACATTATTGGTGGGAATATAAAAGGTACAACCACTCTGAGAAAAGGTCTGGCAGTTTCTTATATAACTAAACAGACACTCTATGAGCCATTTCTCCTAGTATTTACCCAAGAGAAATGAAAACACAGTCCTACAAAAAAACTTGTATAATAAGAACATTCATGGAAACTTTATTCATAATAGCGCCAAACCGGAAACCTGCCAGGTATCTAACGACTTGACAAACTCTGATACAGTCCTATGATAGAAAAAAGGACTGAACTTCTGATAAATACAACCTCAAAGCCTTACCAAAAATATACGCTGTTTGATTCTATTAATATGATGTTCCAAAATAGTTATGATTAATCTACAGTAGGATGATAAAAGATCAGAACAATGGTTGCAGGGATTGACAGACAAGGCACAGGAGGGAAATTTCAGAAGTGATAGTAATGTCTGGTATCTTGATAGAGGCTTGGGTTATATTTGTCAAAACTCATTAAATGGTACAATTAACACTTGTATATCCCACTGTACATAGATTTTACCTAAAAAAACAGAAAGAACTGTAAACAAATACTGAATACTCGAGTTAATGACATGCATACCGAAGGGTTTAGGGGTAAAGTGTACTGATGTCTGTAACTGACTTTGAAATGCATCAAAATTTATGATGGATTGGTGAATGGAGTGAGAAACAGATAGGCATGTGATAAAGCAAACACAGTAAAATGTAAATTATAGAATCTAGGTGATGGGTATATAGGTGTTTTACTGTATAATTCTTTCAACTTTTCTGTATATTTGAAACTTTTCATAATAAAATGTTGGGTAAAAAACTTAATCACAAGACAAAAATATTCTAAAATGAAGTCCAAAGTTCTTTCCTATTCTACCCAGTCGTGATATAAAATACATTATGGGGAACAGGAGTAGTCACTTTTATTATTATTATTTGGCTGAAGCATCCTCACTGCTCTAATTTCTGGACCTCACTGCCATTGCCAGATTAGAGTCTTCCTTTCCACTACAACATATGCCATAATCCTTGCAGACTTTGTCATCATTTGTATTTGTAATACACCAATCCGTCATTCAATACACCAACTTCGGAGTTCCTAACTGTCTTATTTCTTTCATCTCTGGAATCTTAAAACCCTAAAGTATAATTATCATCTCCGATCATAATCCCCTATCTGCCCTCACTACCCTCCTCTTCCAACTCATCAAGATTCCTAGTCCATGGGAGCCTTCATTTATACTTCCATGACCTACCTGTTTTATAGCGTTACCTCCTATCACCTGAAATACTGCTATCCTCTTAGTCTCTCCTGCAGCACCCGCAACCGATTCTCCTTCTGTGCCCCTTCACCTGAACTGATGAGTGCTGCTGGAGGAAATCTCACAACCAGACGAATGAATGCTACTCCAAATTTACGGTCTCCACATTCAGGACTGCTCAGCAATTCCTTTCTAAGTCACTGGCTGGCTCCTTCTCCACACTCCACAATGGCAATTTCAAAACTTGACCACGCTTCTTAGACTCCTTACTCATTTCTCTTTCCTCACTCTATAATAGAGAACCTTGCCTCTCGTTTCATTACAAAAACAGAGGCTACCTACCATGAACTCATTGCTCCCCCACCTACAAACCCATCTTTATCTCTTTCCCTCCCATCTCAGAAAAAAGGATCCCATCACCCCTGCTAGAGGTACCACAGCACAGTGTTTAAAAATGCAGACTCTCTAACCAAATTACTCTTTCCAAACCTCAGTTTTCTCTCTTCATTCAACAAGTTGCAAATATCTGAGCTGTACAATCTGTTAAATTTTAACGAATGTATATATCCCTGAAACTTTCAGCACAATCAAGAAATGAACATAAAAGCCTCCCCCTAAAACAACTACTGACCTTTTCATCACTGTAGATTAGTTTGTAATTTCCAGAATTTTATGTAATTATCCAGCATATACTCTTTTTTGACCTAGCTTTCATTCAGCTTAATTATTTTTGAGATTTAGCCACACCACCCTATGTTATCAATAACTCATTCCTTTTATCACTGAGTAGTATTCCAGTGTACGGCTATTTCACAATTTGTTTATTCATTCATCTGTTAATGGATGTTGGGTTGTTTCCATTTTTGCTGAATACAGCTGCCATGAATATCCATATATAAGTCTTTGTATGGATAAAGGCTTCATCTCTTCTAAAGTTTTATTTGAGAGAGAGAGAACGAGGAGAGGCAGAGAGAGATGGAGACTCTCAAGCCAACTCTACACTGAGCTCAGAGCCTGACATGGGGCTCGATCTCATGACTATGAGAGATCTAGACCTGAGCTGAAACCAAGAGTTGGACACTTAACTGATAGTGCCACCCAAGTGCCCCAAGGCTTCACCTATTCTTAAGGCCTTATTTACACCCCTGGAAGTCCCAAATCTGCAGTGGCAGATACCAACAAACAACTGCCAGCTTGACAAGCCCACGTGGATAAGGCAAAAGGACTTATAAATCAACATGTCCCAAACTCATGTTTTTATGCCACTCTCTCCACCCCCAACAGCTTCTCCATTCTCTGTCCTGACTAAAGCCATGCAAACCAGAAACTTAGCTCTCTTACCACTTGCCCTACTCACTCAGTGGGTTACTGGGACCTGTCAATTCTACCTTTTAAACATCTTCAAAATCTGGGCGCCTGGGTGGCTCAGTGGGTTAAAGCCTCTGCCTTCGGCTCAGGTCATGATCCCAGGGTCTTGAGATCGAGGCCCGTATCAGGCTCCTCCTCAGTGGGGAGCCTGCTTCCTCCTCTCTGCCTGCCTCTCTACCTACTTTTGATCTCTCTTTCTCTGTCAAATAATAAACAAAATCTTAAAAAAAAAAATCCATCCTACACTTCCATCCTAGTTCAAATGCACCCTTAATTCAAACACATATCATCTCTTGGTTGGACTATTAAACTAGCCTTCTAACTTTTCTCCTTACCTCAGGTCATTCTTCTCCAATCCATTTTCTATTCTACAGCCAAAGTGAATTTTCTAAAATTCCAATCTGATGTTACTCACCTGTTTCTCAATGACTCTCATCCCCTCAAGATAAAATTCAAACTCCTTAGCTTAACATTTAAAAAAATTCTCTATAAACCAGTTTCCTCTCCAAACTCATCCTCTGCCACTTTCCACCCTGTTCTAACTTAGTCATTTCTGGATGATGTCATTTACCTTTTTATCCCTAGTGCCAAAGGCATTACCTGGTCTGTAGTAAGCATGACATATTTGTGCAATAGATAAGACAGGACTTAGACTGTTATAGTGAGACATTCTGGGCACAGTCAGGAAAGGCAGTTATCCAGTCTAGCTGAGACATAAAGAATATGAAAGATTATGGTAGACAATCCAGTCAGAAAAGCAGGGTGAAGCCAAATCATCGATCAAGATCAATTCCATGCTAAAGACTGCACTTTATCCTATGCCCTCAAAAGATCCCAATCATTCTTTTTTGTTTTTGTTTAAGCTTTTATTTAAATTCTGGTTAGTTAACATATAGTGTAATATTGGTTTCAGGAGAATTTAGTGATTCATCACTTACATGTAACACCCAACGCTCATGACAAGTGCCGTCCTTAATGTCCATCACCCATTTAGCACATCCCCCTGGCCTTCCTCCCCTCCAGCAACCCTCAGTTTGTTCTCTAGAGTTAAAGAGTCCCTCTTGGTTTGCCTCTCTCTTTTTTCCCTTCCCCTACGTTGATACCAATGGTTCTGAACAAGAGTGCAACACATTCAGAAGTGTACAATAACTTCTGAAATTTGAAAAATAGATACAGGAAAAGTAAGAGGCAATAAACTTGGTAAGAGGCTATCACAGTGCTCAGGGAAAGAAGACTCAGGGTAAAAGAACAGATCAGAAGACATGTCAAAGGGAAATAAAACTATGTTTATTGTATTATGTGCTGTGCCTGAGTATGGACAGTAATGTAAAAGAGAAAAGTCAGAGATGACTCCAAAGTTTTGAACCAAATAACATAATTAAGCCACTAATCAAGAGGAGTTTTTTTGTAATGGTCAGTGGAGGAAGAGAGACCTGATGGTTTTAGTTAGGGTATTCCTTCACCCAGTCATTCAAACGTAAGTGCCTACTAGGTAGGTGTCAGGCACTAAATGTCTGAAGGATGAAAAGAGGGTAGAAAATACCATTCCTTTTCTCAAGGACCATCTAATCTAGTTGAGCTAGGGGGAAGACAAGTAAATAGGAACTTATAATTCATTGTTAAGTGCTAGGGTTTGGGGCTAAAAGAAAATAAAGACTATCCCACTCAGCCCTGAGGATTTGAGAAAACACTGAGGTTGAGACAGTGTTAGGCCAGGCAAAGGGCAGTCCAGGTGAAGAGAATAACATGATGACAGAGTCTCAGGTAAAACAACACAAGTTGGGCACATCTGCAAATAATAAAATAAGTCTAAAGGAAGAGCTCAAGATAAGGAGATACCCACATGAAATGTCTAGCAGGCAGGTGAAAATACAGGTTCTGAGAGCTATCAAGAGCACATCCAGATGTGCAATATATTTTCAACCTCATCTTAGGTGGCTTAGAGTCCTCATCAGTGGCTATCTTAAATAAGAACTGAAAGAACCTTAGTTATCAGCTACACTGTGTACACTTCCACCTCCCCCCCAACACTTCTGTCCTGCAAGGGTATCTCTGTTTCAAGTTGAAACTGTTTTATGTAAATAGGTCACAAGGACTGGTGGGGACTGTGGTAAAAGGGAGATGCATGCCCAGTCTAAAGAGGAAAGCCATTCACTCAGCTCCAGCAGTTTACTGTCTTGCCCAATGTGAAGAGATCTTCCTATTCTTCAAGAAAAACTGAAAATTCGTATTTTAGGTAACATCTCCCACTTTTAAATACTGGCAACTAATTACACTAAAAGTCTGTAAAACAGCATCGTGCTAGCCAAACAAAATGCTTCTGTGGAAAGATTTCAGCAAGGGCCACCAGTGTGGCAGAGTTGGACCTGGTCTGCCAACTCCTTCAGTTCTCTTTCCACTACTTCACAGTGCCCTCAACTAAGAGTATCTTGACGGTTCCCTGGGACAGGAGCTGTTTGCTCCTAAGCAAAACAGCCCCAAACTGATAGTGTTTTATGAGTTCTTTTGTATGTTCTCAACAATTTTTCTGTCTCCTCCCCCAACCCCATCAGTACCAGGCTTTTAACATGACTGAGACCTCCTACTCCCCTATTATAAGCTAAGACGCCAAGCTTGCAGATAAAGCAAAAGCAAAAAGAGTGAGAGCCCTCATGGGATTTCTAATGAATCAAGTATATAAGGAATATGGCATGTCTTTGGTTTTCTTAGAAAACAACAACACACAGATGTTTGTTACTTACTCAGACACTTAAGGAAAAAAGTTGGCAACTTATATCTGAAAAAATGAGCAAATCCTGCTAACAAACTAGTTTCCACTGTAAGTTTCCAAGGAGCTGGGGGGGGGGCGGGAGGGCAAAAGGGAAAGTAAAAGTTGCTGGCCTTTGGGAAACATCAGGCATCTTTTAAGGCACAGTTTTTAAAAGTACAAATGTTTAGAACAAAAGGTATACCACAATCTCAGCTCTCAGTAAGTAGGAGTAAAACTTTAACTAATGACATAAAACATCGTTTGAGCAACAAGAAATTGGGATGAAGAAACACTATCAGAGTAAAGCAATCCCTGTATTTATAGAAACGGTAAAAGGGAAACAAAAAACACCGTTTTAATGTTCATTCACACACACCAGTTTCTGACGTTTTAATGTACGTACTAAGTCACAATGCTGCTTTAGAAGCTTTTAAAATGTAGCAACACTTCCTAAATGTACTAAAACATTTAAAAGCACAGATCACGGAGTATACAACTTTAGATAACTTAGGTAACAATGTGGCAAACGCGAAGAAACACAGTAATGGCTAAAAATCAAAGCCAACAAAAGATAGTACCAAGATTCTCAGACTCTCGGGGGCCAAGCAAACAAACAAAAAACAAGTGGCATGTGCACCCGCCCCTGTTCATCGGAGTAGGGGGAGAATTCAGGGGAACGAAGAGTGATCACAGAGGGCGAGCAAAGCAGGCCATGTTCGTGCTGGCAAGCGAGCTCTGCAATTACTTAGAGCAAGCCCTATGGCCAGAGCATTCTCGAGCCCACGAAAACCAACATACTGGACACCTAAAACCGGAGGCTGACAGCAGCCCCAGGGTAAGACCGAGAAGGCGGAAAAGTGGCCTGCTTTGACCTCCACTGAAAACTGAGCCTCCTCCAACTCTTGTTTCTGAATCGGGGGCAGGACATTAACCTCTCAGAGGTTGGACTATTCGGACAAACTCCGCCTGGCTTCCTGCGGCCTTCCCACCCCGGGTGAATGTCAACACCGAGCCAGCGAGTGTGGGGAACCTCTCGGTGCGCGCCGTCCTTTCTGGGAGGCGGCGAGACCGGGAAGAAAGACGGCCCTGCGCGCGCCCCGCCTCCCCGGCCCTTTCCCGGCCCCGCGCCCTCGCAGCGGCTGCAAGCCGGGAAGCGGGGTCCCGCGGGCTCCTCACCTTCTTCAGCGCCGGCACCAGCAGCCCCCGCCACTTGGGTGCGTTCTCCTCGCTGAAAAACTCGTACGGCAGCTGCTGCGCCTGCATGGTGGCCCCGGGGCGCCTCTGGGCGGGGAGAGGGGCGGCGGCGGCCGGGCCGGGCAGCCGCGAGAGGGCGAGCTCGCAGCACCGAACAGG
>LNAC01000033.1:6303604-6402265 GCA_002007465.1 Ailurus styani | reverse complement strand
GTGTGTGTGTGTGTGTATCTGTGTGGAACGGTGTGTGTGTGTGTGTGTGTGTGTGTATCTGTGTGGAACGGTGTGTGTGTGTGTGTGTGTGTACTTTGTTCCTGAACATGAAGATAAGAACCGCCCAGAGCATGCAATGTATAGTAAACAGACTGGACAAAAGATAGGTGCCTTTCTCACGAAACCTACTGCTCAGTATTCGTCGGATAATAGAAGTGATTGCAGTATTTCCGATCGGTCTTTCTACCAAGAATTATCACCAAGAATAAAATGCGTACCTGCAGTATAGATTTTGTGTGTGCGTTTCAAGTTCAGTATGTTCATCTTTCGAATGCACTTAACTTGGAACTCCAATAATCACTTACCTCAGTGGAAACTGAAACCTCTTCCGCATCTCCCGAGTCCCAGAATATCTTACTCATGCCCCTCTCAGGGCATTTAGTTTATCTGTTTGGTAATCTCTCTTGTCTCTTGGAACTAGATAGCAAACTCCTGGAAGGCAGATCCTTCTAAGAGCTCTACACAGAACAGGCACTTCGTGAATGTTTGTAGGGTGCTACAGGAGCGTCATCTACAAACCGTTCATCTCAGGGATGCAGGTGTTTACTGTAACAGTGGCACTGTGTGGCTGGACCTCGTGGTTCACCATTACGCACTTTCTGAGCATAATCTCATTTAATCCTCACAGCAATCCTAGTGTTTTCATTTCACAGATGAGACAGTTTAGAGAACCAGCCTTGGTTGTAGTTGATATCATATCCTGCTATTCCAGAGAACAAGAACCAGGATCACATAGATGAACATGTTTAAGCAGTAGTTTGCAATCTTTACAATACCTCTGCAAATCTCTTATAAAAGTCTTAGGTCCTGCCCTTTTAAAATGTATACATATGATTTACATTTTAATATCCTTCACACTTTAAAGTATTCAGAATGACATTTTGAAACTCATCCATATATCCTCTGAGTAAGGTGGTATAGAGGAACCATAGCTTTGAGAGGAGTTGGGGGCAGGAGAAGGGATCTCAGAGGAAAGGGGGGTCCTCAGTCATCTTCAAGTATCTGATATCAAAGGACTGATGGAAAAATCATATATGTAACATTTGTGTGATTCTAAACAACTGAACTGAATCAAGCCTCTGGCTCAAATTATTCCTTGGCTTCCCACTGCTCTTAGACTACACGTTTTTTAAAGATTCATTTATTTATTAAAGATAGAGAACATACAGAGGAGGGGCAGAGGGAGAGGCAGTGAGAATCTTAAGCAGCCTGCCTGCTAAGCACAGAGCCCCAGCGGGCTCCACCCAGACATCATGACCTCAGTCAAGAGTCGCCTGCTGGCTGCTTAACCAATGACCCACCCAGGCTCCCCCTCTTAGAATACTTTTTAAATACTTCTTACCATGACCCACAAAATCTGCATCTGGCTTCTGTTTACATTCTCAACCTTTTCTTCCATTCTCGACCTTGGCTCACCACACTCCAGTCACACTGGTCTTCTGTCTGTTCCTAGAAAACACCAGCCTCTTTCTTGCCTCAGGAACTTTGCTATTCCCTCAGCCTGAAACTCACTCTGCTCTTAACTGTTTACTTAGCTGGTTAGAAACGTCATCACCTCCAAGAGACCTCTGATCACGCTAAGTTGTTCCCACCTATATGTTTCTACCATAAACCTTATTTCTTTGCTAGCATCGTCAAGGCCACTAGAATGTATTCCAAGAGATCAACCTACTTCATCATTGATTCCCCAGGACCTACAGTATTTGGTACACAGGTGCTCAATAAATATATTTGAAGGAGTTAAAGTTGGAGGAAACTTCAAGGAAGGCTATCTAATCACGGGTGTCCCAGGAAACGGAGATCTTCAGGGTTGTGCAAATAAAAACCGTACATCCGTTCGCTTGGGACATCGGGATTAATAGGTTGGATCTGATGACCTCCGAGGTCCCCTACAATTTGGTAGTCTGACTGCAGAGGTCAGCAAGCCCTGGAAACATGGATTACAGCCCGGCACGGGAACGCTTGGCGGCCAGGGCAGGTTTTCACTAGTTTAGACGTTTTGGCCGCAGACTGAGAGCAAGCAGCTGGAGGAAAATTGCAATCGAGAGGCTCGACGCTTCTGAGCTGAGACCTAAGGGGCGTGGTTCTGGGCTCGGCGTCGCTAAGGTCAGGGAGCAATCGAGCCCCTCAGCACCGTTTGCTTGTATCTCTTGGCACAAATCAAAACACTTCTGGGCGGGCAGCGGTATAAGACAACCGTGGCGGGCTCGGAAACGCGTTAGTGGAGACGTGAAAGCTCCCTGGTGCCTCAGCGTTAACGGCCGACAGCAGCCCGCAGAAGCGCAGGCGCAAAGGTTCTCTTCGCGCCCCTCCTCAGCCCTAATGAGCCGTCCGCCAGAGCGGACGTGACGCACGGGGGCGCGTCCAGACCAACTAGCCGAGGCCCGAGTAGGACGCGTCCAGGAGAGCTAGCCGAGTTCCGAGAGGGTCGCGACGGAACCCGGGCGGCGGGGAAGGGGGCGGGGAGGGTTTCTGATCCAGCGGCGCGCCTCCTGCAGGTGGTAGTAGTCTTTTCCCTGCGTCGCCTCCGGAACCCTGCGGCAGGGTTCCCTGCGTGTCTGTGGCTACAATTATCTCACCGAAGCAAACTTCAGGTCTGGTTACCTCCTGTTCAAGAGCCTTCACTGCCGTCCCAGGATACAGTCCAAAGTCCTTAGCTCGGTATTCATGACCTTGCACAATCAGACTACCACTTATCTTTCCAGCTCTATCTCACTTAAAGTGAACTACTGTTGCCTCCTGTTAACCCATCATTTTCTCTTTTTCCTGCCTTTGCTGTTCCGTCTGCCTGGTATGCCCATAACCGTTTTTCTTTTCAAGGCCACCTGCCATAGCTTTACCGCATCTCCCATCCGCGCACTGACCAAAGAACTTTTCCACGCTCCTGCGCCCACTTCAAATGCCACCTTCTCTCTGAAGTCTTTCTCAGCCCCCATTCAGGATTCTTCCCCTTAAACTTTAGAGCCCAGTGGGCATAAGGAACAGCGGTTTCAGCCACCAGCAGAGTCAAACTCCACTCTCCCAGCAGCATATCCTCCTTTTATGTACCTCCTCACCCTTTCTTCCCAACCCTTGCTTTCGATTCCACTTCTTCAAATAGCATGTCCCTAGAAACTACAGCAGAGAAAATAGTGACTGATAAAACCACTGGATACCCACCCTTTATCGCCTTTAGTTACACCTTTGATTTCTGCCCCCTGTTTCTCTCTCTCTCTCTTTCTCTCTGTCAAAGATGATGGGGAGCAAGGTAGGTACGGTTGAAAGAAATGATCAAAAGCTCTCCAAGATATGTGGGACTATTCCTGGCACTTGTTTTTTAAGACCTCCACGGAGTCCAGTTTTTTGCAAAAGTCTCTTTCCAGTTGATTTGACGTGTAATGGCACCTCAAATTGATTGCATCCCAATCCCCTGCAACTTTAATCAAATTCCCAACAGAGTTTGTCGTAAAACTCGATTAACTATTTCTAAAATGTATATGGAATAACAACAAAACAAAACCCTGTTCTATAAGAGAACAAGTTAGGAAAACTCAGCAGATATGAAGACTTATTACATAGCTGGAGTAATTAAAACAATGTGGTGTTAGCACAGGAACAGACAACCAACCAATGGATCAATAAAGGACCAAATACATAGAAACTTGATTAATGACACAGGGCCATTGCAGATGATCGAGGAAGGGATATACTGCTTAATAGATGAAATATGGGCAATTGATAAATACATATAGAAAAAAATGAAATTCTCTCCCCAACTCATGCCCTGCACAAAACAATCCCACCTGGATGAAAGATTTAAATGTAAAAAAAAAATTACAAAATTATGAGAAGAAAATATGGAATATTTTTATGAGCTCAAAGTAGGAAACATATTTTTAATAAGTTTTTTTTAGATTATTTATTTATTTGTCAGAGAGAGAGAGCATGCAAGCAGAGGGAGTGGCAGGCTCCCTGCTGAGCAAGGAGCCCAATGCCAGACTGGATCTCAGTACCCTGGGATCATGACCTGAGCCGGAGGCAGGCACTTAACTGACTGAGCCACCCAGGTGTCCCAGTAGGAAAAAATTTCTTAAATAAGACACAAAAAATACAAACCATAAATTTAAAGTTTGATAGACTTGAATTCATTAAAATTAAGAATTTCTGTAAATCAAAACATACCATTAAAAAGTGAAAGGCAAGGGATGCCTGGCTGGCTCAGTTGGTGGAGCATAGGTCTCTTGATCTCCAGGTTGAGTAAAGACTTGGAGACCCACGTCAAGTATAGAGTTTACTTTAAAAAAAAAAAAAAGTAAAAGGACAAGCCATCAAGTAGGAAAAAGCAGTTGCAACTCATATAATCAAAAAAGAATTCTTATTCAGAACATGTAGTTTACTTAACCAGAAATAACAATAGCTACGTGTTCAGCTCATTACTAATCAGGGAAATGCAAGTTAAAACAACAGTGAAATACTACGCCATACCCATTGAATTGGCAAAAATTTAGAAGCTGAAGGATACTAAGCTTTGGCAAAGCTTTTGAAACAAAGCAATTGAAATTCTCAACTATGGCTATGTGAAAATAAATGAGTACACAACTTTAGATAACTATTTCTTAAAAGATGAACATGAGTATGTCCTGTATAAACTAGCATAGATATATTCCCATAGCATATATAGTCCAGAGAAAGTTCCTCGCTAAATTGTTTATAATAACATAAACAGTTGAGGGGCGCCTGGGTGGCTCAGTGGGCTAAAGCCTCTGCCTTCGGCTCAGGTCATGATCTCAGGGTCCTGGGATCGAGCCCCACATCGGGCTCCCTGCCCAACAGGGAGCCTGCTTCCTCCTCTCTCTCTGCCTGCCTCTCTGCTTACTTGTGATCTCTCTCTCTCTCTCTCTCTCTCTCTCTCTCTCTCTGTCAAATAAATAATCTTTAAAAAAAAATAAACAGTTGGATGGGTAAACAAATTGTGGAATACTAGACATCAGCAAAAATGAATGAGCTACACAGTCTTACACATTCCTATAGACTGAATAGTTTATGTTCCCTTCAGAATTCATATGTTGAATCTTAATCTCCATTGTGATAGTATTTGGAGGTTGGATTTTTGGGAAGTGATTGGATCCTGAGGGTGGAGCCTTTATGAATAGGATTAGTGCTAAAATAAAAGGGATCCCAGAAAGATCCCTTACCCCTTCCACCATGTGAGAACAAGAGAGAAGACAGTTATCTATGAACCAGGAAGCCGGCTCTCACCTGCTGGCACCTTGATCTTTGACTTGCCAGCCTCCAGAACTGTGAGAAATACATTTCTGTTGTTTGAAAGCCACCCAATATGGTATTTCATTATAACAGTCCAAACGAACAAAGGCACACATCAACATAGATGAATCTTTAAAAAATAACACTGATAATATAGAAATGTGCTTTGTGAATCTCCAAGAGGGAAAAAAAAAACACTGAGAAAGACATAGAAAACTACCCACTGTGTGATTCATTATATAAAATGCCAAAAAACCCAGTAGAACTGAGTTACATGTTATTTATTGTAATACTCAACTGCAAGATGACCCAGTGAGACTTCCTTCCTGCTATTCCTGTCCTGGTATAGACACACTTCCACACTGAATAGACAATCCTTTTCAGTAATAGGACTTTGAAGAAATTATATAGGTGGCTTCTGAGGCTCTTTAAAGACATTGTGACTTTAGTGTACCCCTCTCTCTCTCTCGAATTTCTCATTCTGGAAGGAGCCACTGCTGTTTTGTGAAAGCACTCAAGCTACCCTATGGAGAAGCCCACATTGAGAGGAACCGTGGCCTCCTGCCACCAACATGTGAATGAACCATCTTGGAAATAGATTCCTCAGCCCCAGTCAGGCCTTCAGATAACTGAAATCTGTTTAATATTTTGACTGCAAATTTTCAGAGATTCTGAGCCACAACCATTCAGATAATCCCTTTCTAAATCCTCGATTCTCAAAAATTGTGAGATAATAAATGTGTGTAGTTTCAAGCTCCTAAGTTTGGGGATAATGTATTAAGCAATATTAGAAAACTAATATTTTTATGGATGCATACACAAGTGGCAAAATCATAACAAAGCATTAAATTAATACCAAATTCATAAAGATGGTTATGAAGGATGTAAAGAGATGAAGAGATCTTTAAGATATATTGTCAACTGTAGGGAAAAAAATAGCGTAAAACAGTGTTTGTAATTAGGAAGGTTTTATATAAGGATCTACTGAGATACTGGTCAGGTTCTATTTCTAACCTGAGTAGTATATACACAGCTATTTGTCTTATTATTTTAAAATATACTCTTTTTTTGTATGTATGTTACAAACATATGCTACACACAAAGGAGGGGTGATGATATAATGGGTATATATAGAGAGAGCCAAGTGAATTCAGAGACAATTCTGAACGGGACTGTGACAGTCTCAGAAATGCACTTAAGAAATAAAATCTAGGGGCGCCTAGGTGGCTCAGTCGTTAAGTGTCTGCCTTCAGCTCAGATCATGATCCCAGGGTCCTGGGAGGATGGAGCCCCGCATCAGGCTCCCTGCTCAGCAGAAAGCCTGTTGCTCCCTCTCCCACTCCCCCTGCTTGTGTTCCCTCTCTTGCTGTGTCTCTCTCTGTCAAATAAATAAATAAAATCTTAAAAAAAAAAAAAAAAGGAAAGGAAGAAAGAAAATCTACCTGCTCTTAACTATAGATCAGAGTTGGAAGAGGCTAGAAGGAAGCACAAGTAGACAGCAATTTAAAGTCAACCCATCTGTCCTGGCTGCGAGTTTCCCTTTTCTGCTCTTCTCCCCATCAACAAAAGACTGACATTTCCAAAGCTTCTCAGTCTCAAACACTAAAGGTTAGAGAGGTCACTGAAGAGAGACAATAAGAGCTACTCAGATCAGCCAGCTCAGTCCTTTATGGCTCTTTGTTACCCTAAGCAAATTACTTAATACCTGTTATAACAACTTGTATAATTTGTGTCCAGAGAAACCCCATCAGCCAAGCACCCTCTGTTTAGAGAGTGCAACATCTGAACAGGATGAACCATGATATGTAATTGAAAGATATTCAAAGGTTAATTTTTTTTAAAATGATTTTATTTATTTATTTATTGTAGAGAAAGAGAGAGCGTGGGGTGGGGGGCAGGAGGGAGACAGGGGAGGCCTGAATGCGGGGCTTGATCATGTCCGTGAGATCTTGGCCTGAGCCAAAAACAAGAATCCAACACTCAACCAACTGAGCCACCCAGGTGCCCCCTCAAAGGTTCATTTTTAAGATCATTTAGCATTTTAGGTCTCAAATAAGTACTATGTTCACATGATTCGAAAAGTGTCTCTTTAACCCTGCTCACCAGCTGTACTGCTTCTATCAACTCCCTAACAGGTAACAATTTTTATCAGTGTCTCATTTATTCTTCTGGAGATTCTCCATACAAAAACAAGCAAGCACAAATACAATTTTTTTTAACAGAAAAGTTTCCAAGTAGTTTCAGAAACTTTCTTCTGAAGGAAAAGTTTTTTGAAAAAGCTTTCAAAAACAGTGGAAGGATTTCCATATATCTTTCATGTAGATTCACCAATTTTTAAGGTATTGACATATTTGCTATATCATTTACTGTCTGTCTTTGTCTTTGTCCTTGTATTTCTATGCATCTATACATACACGTATGTGTGTATAATATTTTTTCAGAATTACTCGAGTGCAATTTGCATACATCATCCCCTTTGCCCCAAATATTTCAGTGAGTCAGTGTGCATTTCCTAAGAACAAGGATTTTCATTTACATCATCATAGTAAAATTACTGAATTCAGAAAGCTAACATTGATACAATACTACTCTCTAATCTCCAGACCATTTTAAAATTTCATCAATTGTCTCAATAGTGTTCTCTATAGAGACTGCTTGTCCTGGTCAGGATCATTTATTGTATTCAGATCTCATGCCTCCTTTGTCTCCTTCTATCTGGAGCAGTTCCTCAGTCTTTCTTTGTCTTTCATGGCTGTTGACATTAAAGAGGACATATTGTTTCTCAGCGTGAGTTTGTTTGAGGTTCTCCCATGATAAGATGTAGGCTTTGCCTTTTTGGCAGGAACAGTATGTAAGTGATGTATCCTTCTGAAAGTGTCACATCGGGGCACACGATGACAGTTTCTTTCACCATTGGTGATGCTAACTTTGATTTACTTGGTTAAGATGGAGTCAGCCAAATTTCTCCAATGTAAAGTTATTTTTAGCCTTTGTAATTAGTAACTTGTACAAATATATGTTATTTTTAAAAAACAACTTTATTGAAATGTAATTCACATCCTGTACAATTCACCCATTTAAAGTGTTCAAATCGGGGTGCTGGGTGGCCCAACTCTTGGTTTCAGCTCAAGTCATGATCTCAGGATCGTGAGATTGAGCCCCCTGTTGGGTTCTGCACTGAACAGGGAGTCTGTTTGAGATTATTTCTCTCCCTCTCCCTCTACTTCACCCTCCACCCGTGCTCTCCCTCTCTGTCTCTCTAAAATAAATAAATAAAACTTTAAAGTGTTCAAATCAATGGCTTTTGATACACTCGCAGAGTTGCGCAACCATCATCATAATCAAGTTTGGAATATTTTCTTCAACCCCCCCCCAAACTTCATATCCATTACAGTCATTCTTCATTTCTCCCCAAACTCCCCAGCTTCAGGCAATTGCTAACCTACTTACAGCCTCCATAGATTTGTCTATTCTAGAGAGATAAATGGAAGCATGCAATATGTGGTCTTTGTGACTGGTTTCTTTTGCTTAGTATAATCCAAGGTTCCTTCATGTTACGGCATGTATTTCACTGATTTTCATTATTGTATAGATATACCACATTTTACTTATTCATGCATCAGTTGATGAAAATTTGGATTATTTCCACTTCTTGGGTAGTGAATGTTGCTATGAACATTTATGTACAAGTTTTAATGTAGACATATGTTTCATTTCTCCTGGGTATGGAAGTAGCAGTGGAATTGCTGTGGCATATGGTAACCCTATGTTTAATCTTTTGAAGGACTGCCAGAACTTTCTCCAGAGTTGTTGCATCATTTTACATTTCAACCAGCAATGTATGAGGGTTATGATTTCTCCATATCCTTACCAACACTTTTTATTGTCTCTTTTTTATTATACCCATCCTAGGTAGGTATGAAGTGGTATGTCATTGCAGTTTTGATTTTTGTTGCCCTGATGGCTGATGATGCTGACTATCTTTTCATCTTACACATGCTTAATGGCCATGTGTAAACCTTCTCTGGAGAAATGTCTACTCAGATCCTCTGCTCATTCTTTAATTGGGCTATTTATCTTTTTATTATTTAGTTGTAAGTATTGTCTCTACATTCTAGATGCAAGTCCCTTACCAGATACATGATTTGCAAATATTTTCTCTGATTCTTTGGGTTGTCTTTTTAGTTTGTTACTGGTCCTTTGAAGACAAAAGTTTTTCATTTAAGTCTAATTGATCTATTGTTGTTGTCACTGTTTGTGTGTTTGGTGTCATTTCTAAGAAGGCTGTGCCTAACCCAGCATCACGAAGAGTTATCTCTATCTTTTCACCCAAGAGTTTTGTGACTTTAGTTTTTACATTTAGGTCTATGATCTATTTTGAGTTAATTTTTATGTATGGCATAAAAAAGGCCTCCAATTTCATTCTTTTGCCTGTGAATATCCAGGTGCCCCAGCGCCATTTATTGAAGAAACTATTCTTTTCTCGTTGAATTTTCTTGAGATCATTACTGAAAATTAAATGACCATAAATGTCAGGATTTGTTTAGGGACTCTGAATTCTATCCCATTGATCCATATGTCTATCTTTACGCCAATATACACTGTCTTGATTACTGTATTTTGTAGTAGATTTTGAAATAAGGAAGTGTGAGTCCTTTGTCATTCTTTTCCAAGATTGTTTCGGCTATTCTTGGTTCCTTGCAATTCTACATGCATTTTATGATCAGCTTGCCAATTTCTACAAAAAAAGGAAGTCTGGATTTTGATAGGAATTGCACTGAGTCTGTAGATCAATTTGGTGAACGCTGCCATCTTAACAGTATTAACTTTTTTGATTCATGAACATGAGATGTCTTTCCACTTATATAGACCTTCTTTAATTTCTTTCAATAATGTTTTGTAGTTTTCACAATATAAGTTTTGCACTTCTTTTGTATTTCTGATTTCTATTTTATTCCTTTCGCTCTTATTGTAAGTAGTTGTTTTCTTAATATCACTGTCAGGTTGTGTGTTGGTAGTATGTAGAAATAAATTAATCTTTATATATTTATATTTTATTTTGCAACATTCTAAACTCACTTATTAAGTCTAAAAATATGTATTTTAAAAAAAGATTTTATATATTTGACCGAGAGAAAGAGAGAGACAGAAAGCACAAGCGAGGGGAGTGACAGGCAGGTGGGGAGAGAAGCAGGCTCACCACTGAACAGGGAGCCTGAGGTGGACTCGATCCCAGGACCGCGGGACCATGACTTGAGCTGAAGGCAGATACTTAATGACTGAGCCACCCAAGCACCCTAAAAATATGTATTCTTACATTCCTGTTTTATTAACAAATTGTAATACTGTTTTAAATATTTTTTCTACCCTTAATGGTTTACCTTAAAAATTTCTCCAAGTCCATAAAGATGTTACATAGAATTCTGTTATATAAATATACAATAATTTATTTTATGAGTCCCCTTTTGAGGGACGTTTGGTTTTTTCCTCATCTTTGACTACAAACAGTGCTGCAACAAGTAAAATTATTTTGCTTGTATTCAAGTGTACCTGAAGATAAATTTCCTGAAGAGGGATTGCTGGATCAATGAAAAATACATTTGTGATTTTGATAAATATTGACAAACTAGAGGGCTAATTATTTAATGTTCATAATGTATTTTAGGGTGCTCATTAGGAGTGGTGTAGTAATAATAGGCCTAGAGAGAACACATTAGCTACCTAATAGTGGCTATTCCAATTATATTAGTATCTATAAGGACTTTAAAACAGTATTTTGAGTTTCTTTGAAGTGATACTTCATGCCTTGAAGTGGTAATACCTCCTGAACTATGTAGGACAAGTGATCATTTTTTATACTATTGTCTTATTCTGTGTTCATTCTATAAAGCGTGTAGCTTAATTACAGCAGATAAATTTATTCCACAATAAATCTGCTGTCAATTCTTTTTTTTTTTTTAAGTTAACTCTACCCCCAGTGTGGGGTTGAGACTCATAATCCCGATATCAAGAGTTGCATGCTCTACCGACTGAGCCAGCCAGACACCCCCCTTGTCAATTCGTTGGATATGAGGACTGTTATCCCATTGAGAGCTAAGATGATCTGCCAGACTAGTGAAGTTACACTAGACTGTATTAGCTAAATAAACATGATCTACAAAATGGCTATTTTTCCAAGTATATAAACAAATGACAGAACCAGTCAGCCCAATTGGTCAGTTATCAGTGCTTTAAAAAAACTGATGGGGCGCCTGGGTGGCTCAGTGGGTTAAAGCCTCTGCTTTCGGCTCAGGTCATGATCTCAGTGTCCTGGGATCGAGGCCCGCATCGGGCTCCCTGCTCAGCAGGGAGCCTGCTTCCTCCTCTCCCTGTCTCTCTGCCTGCCTCTCTGCCTACTTGTAATCTCTCTCTCTCTGTGTCAAATAAATAAATAAAATCTTTAAAAAAAAAACAAAACAAAACAAAAAAACTGATGTTTATAGGTTTTACATCCTCATCATTTTTTTAATTTAAGGAATTGTAAAGAAGCAGCACATAATTTGTTTTGTATGTAACACTGAAGCTACCTTGTGGCAGACATGGAGATGCTGGGTAGCCCAGATGTCCCTTTAAGAAAGAACTCATTGCCCAACAGAAGGATTGTGCTGTGAATTGACAGCCTCTAGCTGTTAACCCCTTCAAGTATCCTTCAGCTTTTGAGCCAAGGTCATATTCTTCTTGAGGTGGCCTCAATCGATGGCTCAGCAAGAGGGTAGAACAAAAAGTGGCCATTTCCACTCAACGCGAGACTCCTCTATCAGGCAATCTTTGCTCTGGAACTTCCCACTGGGATGGCGGAGTCATTGGCAGATCTGCACTGTGGTCTGCTGGCTTTTCTGCCCAGTCCGGCCTCCTCCTTTCTCCCTTCACACACGCTGTTTCTCAGCGAGTCTTTTGCACTCTTAGCTTCATCTCAAGTCTTCTCAGCAGACCCAACTAATACGTTTGTGTATAAATATTGTTTTATGGGATATCAACTGATATTTTAATTATGATGCATCCATATAAACACCTCAGGTTCATTGACTCTAGAAATACATCTGTACTTTTCTAAACTGATTCCTTTCTCAAGATCTGCATAGAAATTGGTATAGCTCTAAATTTCTCAGTAAAGAGATTGCAGTTTGCCGTAATTTGGATTATATTCCTTAAACAGAGTTTAATTATGATAAATACAGCTAAAGCATTCAAATTTCATCAGATCTATTCTTCTTTAACTGCTTCTGACAGAGACAGTCTCTTCTTTTTTTTTTTTTGCCAATAAACTACCAGCAATTCTAAAAAGAGTCAGAGAAAGAAAACAAATACAAAAACAAAGTAGTACAACCCATCAACCCTTGTGCAACAGCTCATTTCCCCAAATCTTTGAAAATTACTTATACATGCGTGGTTTGTGAAGAGAATGCCAGAAACATCGTTTCATAAGGATTATATTAAAAGTTTCTGTCCCCAAGGCAGAAATATTTCTGCTTCAGAACTGATTTCCTCTTAACTTCCTCTGCCTAAAAATGAAAGAGTTTGTCTTGATTTATAAGGTGTATAGTTTTTGTTTTCTTAACTCTAACATGGAAGTTAAAACAAAACCTTAAGATGGAAAACAACACCAACAGCTAAAGAAGAATGGACTTTTTTCAAAGATTTTATTTATTTATTTGACAGAGAGAAAGAGAGAGAGAGAGAGAGCACAGGCAGGGGGACCAGCAAGGAGAAGGAGAGGGAGTAGAAGGCTCCCCACTGAGCAGGGAGCCCAATGCAGGGGCTTGATCCAGGACCCTGAGATCATGACTCAAGCCAAAGGCAGATGCCTAACTGACTGAACCACCCAGGTATCCCAGATTTTATTTATTTTAGAGAGAGATGGAGAAAGATTGAAAAAGTGCATGAGAGGTGAGGAACAGATGAAGAGGGAGAAGGGTAAGCAGACTCCGTGCTGAGTACAGAGCCCCATGCAGGGCTCAGTGCTCAGGACCCTGAGATCATAACCTGAGCTGAAATCAAGGGTTGGTCACCCAACCAACTGAGCCACCCAGGTACCTCGAGAACTGAATATTAATTTGCTTAGTTTGATCAGGCAAAAATAAGTTATCTTATTACTGAGACCAGTGGACCAGTTCTTGCAAAATATTATGTTACAATATTCCTTTCAGTTGTTTATTGATTTTAGTTAGGAAATTATGGAACATATACTAAAGGTGAAATAGAGGGTGAAACACTTGAGATGGAATCTGTGTGCCTATTAGGTCTAGCCCATCTCTTGTAAGTTTAGTCCTGGTTCTTGTGAACTCTTGTTGTCATCTGGAATAGAATTTTTTTTAAAAGATTTTATTTATTTATTTGACAGAGAGAGAACAAGATCACAAGTAGGGAGAGAGGCAGGCAGAGAGAGTAGGGAGAAGCAGGCTCCCTGGTGAGCAGACAGCCTGATACGAGACTCAATCCCAGGACCCTGAGATCATGACCTGAGCTGAAGGCAGAGGCTTAACCAACTGAGCCACCCAGGCACCCTGGAATAGAATTTTATTTTATTTTATTTTATTTTTTTAAAGATTTTATTTATTCATTTGACACAGAGAGAGAGATTACAAGTAGGCAGAGAGGCAGGCAGAGAGAGAGGAGAGAGGGGGAAGCAGGCTCCCTGCTGAGCAGAGAGCCCGATGTGGGCCTCGATCCCAGGACCCCGGGATCATGACCTGAGCCGAAGGCAGAGGCTTTAACCCACTGAGCCACCCAGGCGCCCTGGAATAGAATTTTAAAATTACATCTCTACCTGATCATTATTGGGTAAAAGAAAAAGCCCCGTTGTTTTCATGTAATTATCTTAAATCTGGCCACCTTGTGAAGTTTTTCATTCATTCCAATAGTTTTCTTTTTAAAACACAATGTCTTTGATTTTTGTATGTTTATGATCATTTTCTGTCAAACTTTGACAATTTTTGCCTTCAGCTTTTTCACGAATGTGGTGGGAGCAAGACCTGGATCCCATAACCACTTTCCACTCTGCCTTGACCAAAATTGGGAATGCTGCCGCCACAGATGCTGAAAGCTGCTGAATCAAGACGTCACCTGCCAAATTAATAAGCTGCTGCTCCTGTGGCTGGCTCCAGAAGCATGCCACCTCTGCCACGGTCTATACCAAAAACACGGAGGCTCTGCACGCTGCCTCTCCATGGATGACTCTGTTCCAGATAAAAATCTTACGTGCATGCTTCTGTTTGGTGGGACCCAAAGCACTTCTTGAGCCCTAGCCACAAAGAGAGCCTGGGATGTGGAGTGTTTTAGCTTCCATCTGTGCATTCATTCTAGAGCATGCCAATTTGCAATATTGGCCACAGTGTTCCTTAGCATGTTTCCTTATATTTCTTATTCTTATTGTTAATTAAATACACATAACATAACACTTACCATTTAGCATTTTTAAGGGTACAGTTCAATAGTGCTAAGTATATTCACATTATTGTGCAACCAATCTCCAAAAGCCTTTTCATCCTGCAAAACTGAAACTCTGTACCCATCAAACAACAGCTCCCATTTCCCCCTTCCCCCAGCCCCTGGCAACCACCATTCCGTTTTCTGTTTCTAGATATCTCATATAAGCAGAATCATTTGTCTTTTTGTGATTGTCTTGTTTCACTTAGCAGAATGTCCTCAAATTGCATCCATGGTATAGCATGGGTCAGACTTTCCATTCTTTTTAAGGCTGAATATTCTTCCATTGTGTGGATATACCACATTTTGTTGATTCATTCATCTGTAAGTGGACACTTGGGTTCCTTCCATCTCTTGAGTGTTATGAATAATGCCACTAAGAACATGGTTGTACAAAAACCTTTTTGAACCCTGCTTTTAATGCAGACCCATTTCTTTCTTCTTTGGGCTTTAAAAAGGCAAGGGCTGGTGAATTTTATCAAATGATTTTTCAGTATCTGCAGCTGATGATACTTTTTTTAAAAAAATATTTTCTTTATTTGAGAGAGAGAGAGCACAAGCAGGGGGGAGGAGGCAGAGGGAGGGAGAAGCAGACTCCCCGCTGAGCAGGGAGCCCAACTGAGGGAGTCATTCCCAAACCCCTGAGATCATGACCTGAACTAAAGAGAGACACTTAACCGACTGAGCCACTCAGGTGCCCCACAGAGGATACTTTTTAAAATGCTGAAACTTTATCACCCATCCCACATGCTTGACATGCTTTTCATGGAGTTGTGGGATTTTTATCTTCTCTCCTTGAGACTGGGAATATCTTTGTGACTGCCTGGACAGAGTATGGCAGAAGTGATAGTACGTTACTTCCAAGGCTGGATCATAAAAGTGCCATGCATTTCTCCCTTCTGCTCCTGGGATGCTCACTTGTGGACCCCATCAGCCATGTTATGAGAAAGTTCAGATTAACCCTTGGAGAAAGCACCTGGAGAGGCCACGTATAAATTTTCCACCCGACAGCCCAGTATTGAGTGCAATACCCAGTCTTGAGCACCAGCAAGTGGTGATACCCCCAGATGATTCTGTCCCTCAGTCATCAAGACACCCCAGGCTTTGAGTCTCCCCAGTGGGGCTGTGGACATTGTGGAGCAGAGGTAAATGGTCCCTGCTGTGCTCTCTTTGATTCCTGACCCTCAGAATTTATGAGCGTAAGAAAACAGTTGTTTTATGCCCCAAAGCTTTGGGGGTGGTTTATTACACAGTAATAGATGACAGATACCATATCTAATGATATAACCATTTAGTTATTCTTCGTTCCTCTTCTGACGTAATAATTAAGTACTCATGTGTTCCTAGAATAAACTGCCCTTGCTCGAGTTAATAACCTTCCAGATTTAGTTCGCTGGTGTGATAGAGACAATTATTATCCTGAAACAAAATCCATCTTAACTGCTTCTGCCTTCTAAGGGGGAAGGTAATATAATTTACACTGGGGGTTGACTAAACATCCACGCTATTCTCTTCCACTTTGGAGACAGTCTCCTACTGCTCTTTCTTCTCTCCTTATTTAGCTTAAATGTTAGTGTTTACCGCTACGATCAATCCCTTGAAAATATCTTCCATTTCCCTGCCTCTCTCCCTTTACCGCACTCGCCCTGTGAAAAGCCCAGTCTCCGAGAACTCCATCCACCCACTGCTTCTGCTCCTGCCCATGTGAGCGGGGTTGTGCTAGAGAATCCTACAATTATTCAGCCGGTGTCACCATAATTTTGTGAGCACAGCCTCAAAAAGGGCACTCGTAAACTCAACCAATCTTCAGGACGCCTAATTTACACCTGTGCCTCTTTTCTGACCCATTTCTCCCACCCATTTCCACCTCTTTTTGCTCCTGATCTTGACATTTACTTCATTAATAAAGTCAAAACCATCACCCTGGAGCTCTTTCATCCTGCTGTATCCTTCTCTTGCCCTTTTTTTTTTTTTTTAAAGATTTTTATTTATTTATTTGATACAGAGAGAGAGAGAGATCACAAGCAGGGAGAGCAGCAGGCAGAGGGAGAAGTAGGCTCCCGGCTGAGCAGGGAGCCTGACATGGGGCTCGATCCCAGGACCCCGGGATCATGACCTGAGCTGAAGGCAGACACTCAACTGCCTGAGCCACCCAGGTGTCCCCTTCTGCTGCCTCTTAATGCGAGGACGATGGGTATCACCCCCTGGTGTCCCTCTCAAAGAGTTGGTTTGGCTATGGGCAAAGGACACAAACATTTCTGAGCCCTTCTAACATCTCAGGTACCTTACTTACGTATGAGTTTATGAAGCAGGGGGTAGCATCCCCACTTCTCTGAGGAGGAAACCGAGGCTCGCCTAGTTGAAGCACTTTGCCCTACCTCACCCAGTGCGACGTTGTTGGCTGACTCCAAAGTCCACGCTTACTGACGGCGCTTCACCTCCATGGTTCCCCGGGCCAAGGACTCTATGTACTTTGCTGTTTCAGATTTATCTTTTTGAAAAATGAGACTGTTCAAGAGACGAAACTTCCAACAGCTTCGTTCTTTGATCTTGCGAAGGACACCCGTGTGTGAGACGATTTCAGGTCCAGCTGGGGCGGACAGCAGGCTGGGACTTGACCAGGTCACCCTGCTCAACCCCATGCTTGTTCTTCGGTGTTTTGATTTTAGGAGGTAAATACGATCCTGAGTCACTGTGCAACTCCCACCTTCAAAACTTAGTCCTAGAAAAATGGATCTTTGGCCTCAGTCTGTGAAACCAAAGCATATTTTTATGTTTGTGATCTGTACACGTCCTATATGCTCTTGGTAAAATGAGACCAGCACTGAGTCTCCCCCAAATGAGACCCATTGCTAAGTTATTTTAACTTGATATATTCCCATCAGAAGCTGGGCGGGGGGGGGGGGCTGTTTTCTACCATCTTACAAATCTTTTCAATTTTGAAGTATTAGGACATTTTCTTAAAGCCAAATAAATGTGTATGCTTAAGAGCATGTTAGAATGTCTTTAATTACGTGTTCCTGTTGTATATAATTATCAAAGAATGTAGGCGAGCCAAAGACTGGACACGATTTTCCCCCTGGGTTCTCAGTCTGGCACATCTGACTCTGGCTTCCACTCCAGGGCACTTGGAGATTAGAGCTAAAGAGCCGGAAAGAGGGGGCACAGCCAATCAGCATTTGCTTTGCCCTTCTCTCTAAGCTCCAGGACCCATCACTAGGACGGAGGGTGACCCAAGGTTGTATGGCCAGGCTAGGAGAGTGTGGAGTAGGGGGAGGAGAAGGCTGTGCTGATTGAGGCATGGGGTAAAAATATAGGCAAATGTTGAGCCCAGAACTGCATAATTTCGGTCTTATCAGCTCTGCCGAAAGTGACATGTATAATCAATCCACTTGCAACATAAGAAAAAATGCAAGCCAGCCCCGTTTCTCTGGGTCTTCCTCCTCTTCCCCAGCTGACAGGTTTTGTCTTCAAGTGGCCAAGAGCTTCCCCCAACCCATCCCACCAACCTGGCTGCCTCTATGCTCCACCTCCCCATGTCTTACCCGAGCCTCCTTTCCAAGCCCCTCACCCACCCAGCCCCAAACTCCCATTTCCTCAGAGATTCTGAATTCACTGAACCCAACCCTGAGCTCCCCCTTCTTCCAGTGAGAACTTTTCTTTGGAAAACCTCCTCTCCCCCACTGCATGCTGACCATTTTGACCTTTCCTTTCCCAGCCAAGAAGATCTTTATTGATGAAATTCATGTGAAAAGGTAGGAACTAGCAAAGTGGTCTTGGAGGTACCCTTTCAATGACGCCCACTATAGATCCAAGTCCATTCATTCCTCAGTATGACTTCAAGACTGTAATGGACACTCTGTAAAGAAGAAACTGCGTCAAGTGTTAAACTAGCTGTCTTTTATAGATTGTCAGGACCAAAGAAACATATATTTTCTGATCTGGCCTTCCTTAATCTACCTCATTATCACACAAAATTTCACAAGAGTGGTTTATGGTTTTACATCTAGCAAGAGATAGTACTGGTTCCAAAGAACGAAGCTAATTTATTTCTGCAGAGTAAAGTGATTCCTAGCCACCGCCCGCCACCCCACCTCCCCTCCCAAGGCAGAGTGGCTGCAGCAACATTGATTTTTTTTAACTTGTCTTACAACATTTCTCTTTCACGTTCTTTTAAAATCTATATTGCTAAGATGCTAAGACAAGCAACTTTCTTAGAAAAAGAAATCCCTGATGCAATGTTATAAAAATAATTTTCACTAGAGAGGGGCGTCTCTGTATTGCTCTTTCCTGACTTCAAAGCCACAAAAGGCAGTCCTTTCTCTGAGCCTAATTTCTTCAGGCTTCGGGACCCTCTGCCATTGGGCTTACGGGAAACATTTCATTTGAGAGCCTAATTTTGTAAGTGGAGGTATAGAGCCTAAAGAAAAATCAAGTACTTGGCTGAGGTCAAACAAGTCTGTTAACAGCAAAAGTAAAATTAGACCCCTTGGTCCTAACGCGCTTATAACATTTCAGTGTGATTTTGCCTGGTATTTCAGGGAAGGTCTGCTCTCTTCAGATCCTGTGATTCCAGGACCAGATAATAACATGAGCAGTAGCTGAACTCAGCCAGAAAAGGGTGTGGGTTCACTCTGATTCTTTTTTTTCCCCTCTAAAATGTTTATTTTAAACACTCCTTCCTCGTGTGAATACCCTGCTCCTTAACAATCCATCACCCAGTGGGTTCTCAAACCAGTGGTTCTCAAAGGGTGATCCTGGAACCAGCATCATAGGGGACTTGGATAGAAAAGCAAATTCTTAGCCTCCCCCACCTCCCAAACTCCCAGACCTTCTAAACTCTGGGGGTGGCATCCAGTAATTTGCGTTTTAACAAGCCTCTAATTGATTCTAATGCACATTGACATTTGAGAATCACTGATTTAGATAGCATTAATCACAACACTAAAGTTGCAATGTGGTAAATTTCCATCATCCATTGAACATTTATTAGGTGACGTTCTTCCTCTTTTTTTTTTTACTGAGATGTTATTGACATATAACATTGTATAAGTACAAGGTGTATAATGTGTTGATTTGGTGCATTTCTGTACTATAATATGATTACCATCGTAGTGTTAGTAAACAACCCTTTCAGGTCACATAATTATCATTTCTTTTTTTGTGGTGAGAACATTTAAGATCGAGTGTCTTAGCGACTTTGAAGTATCTAATACAGTATTGTTAATCACAGTGCTTTGCAGCAGATCCCCAGAACTTAATTCATTTTCTAACTGCTGGTTTATACATTTGACCAATATTTTCCCATTTCCTCCAGCCCCTAGCCCCTGATAACAACCGTTCTACTTTCCCATGAGTTCAGTTTTTTGAGATTCCACATCTAAATGAGATCATAGAGTATTTGTCTTTCTCTGTCTGACATGTCTCACTTAGCATAATGCTCTCAAAGTCCATCCGGGTTGTCACAGATGGAAAGATTTCCTTCTCTTTCAAGGCTGAATAATATTTCATCATATATATGGTCTATCATATATATATATCACATCTTCTTTATTCATTCATCCATTGATGGACACTTCTATATCTTGGCTATTGTGAACAAAGCTGCAATAAACATGAGAGTGCAGGTATCTTTTCAATATTCTAATTTTATTTCCTTTGAATATACATCCAGAAGTGGGATTGCTGGATCAGCAATATGATAGTTGTATTTTTAATTTTTTGAGGAAGCTTCATACTATTTTCTGTAGTAGCTGAACGAATTTACATTCCCAACAGTGTGCAAATGTTCCCTTTGCTTCACAGCCTCACCAACCCTTGTTGTTTCTTGTCTTTTTGACAAAAGCCCTTCTGACAGGTGTGTGGTGAGATCTCACTGTAGTTTTGACTTGCACTTCCCTGATGATGAGTGATATTGAGCATCTTTTCATGTAGCTGTTGGCTGTTTGTATGTCTTCTTTGAAAAACTGTCTAATCACTTTACCCATTTTGATGGGATTGTTGTTTTTGTGGGGGTTTTTTTGCCATTGAATTTATGAATTCTTAATATATTTTGGATATCAACCCTTTCCCTGATACATGGTTGACAAATATTTTCTTTCATTCTGTAGACTGCTTTTTCATTTTGCTGATTTATTAGCTGGAATCTTTTTTTTTTTTAAGATTTATTTATTTAGGGGCGCCTGGGTGGCTCATTGGGTTAAAGCCTCTGCCTTCGGCTCAGGTCATGATCTCAGGGTCCTGGGATTGAACCCCCGCATCGCATCGGGCTCTCTGCTCAGCGGGGAGCCTGCTTCCTCTCCTCTCTCTCTCTGCCTGCCTCTCTGCCTACTTGTGATCTCTCTCTCTCTGTCAAATAAATAAATAAATAAATAAATAAATAAATAAATAAAATCTTTAAAAAAAAAAGATTTATTTATTTACTTGAGAGGGTGAGAGTCCTGGGGTTGGGAGAGGGAGAGAAAGTCTTATGCAGATTCCCCCATGTGAGGCTCGATCTCACAACCCTGATATCACAATCTGAGCCAAAACCAAGAGCCGGTCGCTTAACCAACTGCGTCACCCAGGCGCCCCTAGCTGGAATCTTCTATACAGAAAAACTTTCCTTTGCTTTGCCCTACTTTTCTCTCTATTCTCTTCTCTCCCATCACCAGGGGTTCACAGACTTTGGAAATTCAATTGCTAAAATCTGTTACAGTCACCATTCTTTTGAATATCCAAATAGCCCCCCCCCCTCATTTACCGGATGGAATCTCTGTTAAGCTGTTGCTTTGTTCTTTCCACCAGGCTCCAGAAGATGTTGAGAGCATCTTGCTGTCTGACACAAGCAGACTCAGTGATTCTTGACTGTGTATTTGCCTGTTTTTTTTACGACTCTCGAGGGCAGGAACAAAGTCTGCTAGTTAACATTAGCCAGAAGGGACCTGATACCTAAATAATGTTCTCCATGGTAAATGTATTCGAGCAAGGCGAGTTTGACCATTACTTGGGAAAGGGCAAAGCCTGTTCGGAGTTATAACAAAGTCTCCATGATTCTTAGACTGGGGTGATTCAAAAGAGGTATAAATTGCCGTGTTTTGTTATGACTTTAGGTTAATTGACTCTGAGGTCTGATCCTTAATCAGATAAAAGAGACACTTGCTCATAATTGGCAAGAGCACGCTGGAGATAGTAAAATGAGATATTTGGTTTCAGTCTTTGATTTGTATAGTTCTTAGGATCTGTGTAATACAGCACACACACAGCTACTTAAAATATTTCAGTGCTTATCAGAGTAACCTAAATGTAAAATTAATCTGCAAGTTTAATACAGCGATTGAAAATAATTAATATTTCAATGCATACCAGAGTAACCTAAAAAATTAATTTGCAAAGAGAATAATACCTTACACTTATGAAATGATTACTGTGAGTCGGGCACTGCACCAGGTGCTTAACATGTATCAGCTCAAGTATTGCTTTCAAACTTCTATGAGATAGGTGCTCCTATTATTCCTATTCTGTGGATGAGTACACTGAGCCAGAGAAAGGTCTTACCCCAGGCATCACAGCTAAGCAGTGGTAAGCAGTCCCTGTTCTTAACTACCACACTATAATGTCTTTCTAAATTTGAACTGGTAAATATAATTAACTAAAGAGTTTGCTCTATGATTAACTTATTATTTCATTTCACAGTATTTTCAGGAAGAGAACAGAAGCCGTGGAGTATCGTGGCAACAGCCCAGGTATTTTGAATGTCAAAACCTGCTTATGGGTTCCAACTAAAGCTCCTGTATGAACTTAGGCAAAACTGTTCCAGGCTTCAGTGACTTCGTCTGTAAAATAAATCTAATAACACGTTCTCTTCCTACCTCGTGGTCATAAGTATTAGATAGCATATCGGGTGTTAAATTACTGTGTAAATTGGGTTAGACATAGACTCTTAACAGTATAAAACATATCTTATGTTTTTCTATTTATAAAGCAAGTTCACATCTCAGTTTAAAATATTTTAGATCCTTAGACTATTTTTCTTATGCTTTACTTATGACTGAATTTTCCAAACCGGCAATTTTCTTTTTCCCCCCATAATTATTTGAGTTCCCATCTTGGACTTATTAAAATTTTTATAAAGTCATTATGCAAATAAAGCCCCTTTTACATGCTTCTCCCAGGGGCAAATTTTAACTTCTTGTCATGTTTCAATTTTATCTGCCACATGCAGGCGACATAATCTGCTGCTTTGGTGGCTCATGCATTTGTGTTTTGCATATTTCATACAAGAAAATGGATTGAAGAGAGAAGTTGGCCAGATGGGATTCTCTTTCCAGGCAGAGAAGAGCTAGAAAAAAATTTGCAAGACCACGATGTCTTCTGTGGACAAAGGATGCTTGTTTTCAGGATGGGCAGTTGGTCATAGGGTGACAACCCGTCCCCAAATTCCTGAGGCAGCCCCAGGTTTACAATCTGAGGTTCTTAACTAGCTCCCAAGATGGAATTATTTCCAAATTTAATCCACCCCAGAAAGTCACTAATCAAAAATAATCATGTAAAACAGCAGGTCTCGTCTCCAAAATTAAATACACACTTTCTTTTACTGGCTGTTTAGACAAGTCTTACAAAAGCCCAGCCACCTGTTCTGGGGGGAAAAAGAGGTGCTGGAGTTCCTAGGAGGTGACTGACTGTTCTTGGCAGTCACCTCCACCCAGTCCTTCCTGGAATCTGTCATTGTCAGCTTCTGCTAAGATATGACTTTGTACTTGGTGGGGAAAGATAGGCCAGAATTTTTTTTTTTTAACCTCTCTTTGACTCTCTTTCCCATAGTCTTGTTTACATTCTTTAAATGACATAATTAGAGTGAAGCTCCTAAAATAGTGTGTGATCCTCCCTCTGCTTCTCTCTCTTTCCCTCCCTTGTTGCAGTCCTGACTGCCCCGTTTCCCTAGGCCCTGCCTCACTAGCGGGGAAGTTGGGTGTGGTTCCCAGAAGGTTTGGTTGGGATTTACATTCTACTTTGCATTGATGATTTAATCCATCCTCTGGGCCTTTTTCAGCAGAAAACCAGGCAGAATATTTTTCTGGCCTAATTTGTTTTTCTCTAAACTAAAACCTCACTGAATAGAATGCCCCAAAGTAAAACCAGTATAGAGAGGAGGGTTTTTCTAAAATCAGGGAAATCTCAAGAATTCACGGACCATCATGGAGACACTTGGGAAAGCAATACTTTGGAACTGAGATTAGTGTTCTTTTCCAGCTCAGTTTCTTTTCTGGTGAATGTTCATTTGTCTTAATAGCTAAAACAAACAAACAAACAAACAAAACAATGAAAACATACTTTAAGTTCTTCTTGGGGGTTGTGGATTTTTCGTGTTGACAGACATTGAGCAAGCAGTAAAGAGAGGAGCTCTGGCAACTCAGAAAAACCTAAATTCAGGCACCTGGGTGGCTCAGTGGGTTAAAGCCTCTGCTTTCGGCTCAGGTCATGATCTCAGGGTCCTGGGATCGAGGCCCGCATCGGGCTCCCTGCTCAGCGGGGAGCCTGCTTCCCCCTCTCTCTCTGCCTGCCCCTCTGCCTCCTTGTGATCTCTCTCCCTCTGTGAAATAAATAAATGAAATCTTTAAAAAAAAAAAAAAGAAAAGAAAAACCTAAATTCTTCAGGCAGTATTGCATTGTACCGCTTTATTTTGTAATGCTCCACAACTCTATTTTTAAACGTTTATTCATTTTTAATTCAGTTCTATTTTAGTTAATTATATTGTTTTGTCTGTTTTGTTTTTAATTGGCATACACTTTGCATAGAGCTGATGTACACATACTAGACGTTCAATTCCATGAGTTTGGATGATCGTAGACACCTATGGAACCCCAATCAAGATGTAAAACAGGTGTCCCTAGGTTTAACTTTTTGAAGAACCACCAAACTGATGTCCATAGCTGCTGTACCATTTGATATTCCCTGAAGCAGGGCAGGAAGGAGTTCTCAATTTCCCATCCAATATTCCTTCTTTTCCTTTATTTTATTTTTCTAAATAATAGCTATTTTGATGGGTGTCAAATGACATCTCATTGTGGTTTTCATTTGCATTTCCCTAATGACATGATGTTGAGTATCTTCCTACGCTTATATTTACTATGCAGCTTTCTGAATTTTCCCCCACATTTCTCCAATCTTTTTGCAGGAACCATTTGAAACACCGTATAATCTAGGATGGTAAACCTCAGATTTTTTATTCTCACAGAGAAATTTAATTTGAAAATATTTTAGAGGAATTGACTTATTATTTTTTTGTAGTTGTCATTGCCAAGAAAGGACTTAATTAATACTACCATGTCCTATGCCCATCATTTTATAAGTGAAAAGACATTTTAGCTTAAAAAAAAAAAAGGAAGAATAATCGCCAAATAAAGGAGAGACGTTTGCATTAATTTGGCTTTAGGAAAAACATTTTTTTTTTTTTTGGTGGGCAGCAAAGCAAGGTCTATAGCACAGTGATAGTGCAAAGCTCCCCAGGAGGGAGGGGATCTGAGGGGTGACCCAGGAAAAAACTTATTTTTTGTCCATGCTTTTCTCATTTTTGCTGTGGTCCAGAAAAACCAACTGGTCTTTGTGACTTGCTGGTCTGGAGCAGGCGTCTCCAAGGCAGAAACACACACTCAAGGGGTATATGAAATCTCATGGAGGGAAATATCAGAACTTTTATTCTTTTTTTTTTTTTTTTTGGAAAATAAGAAAAAAATTAAACTTTCTACTATTTAACATGGAAGCCAACAGTGGCACCTTCACTCAGCCACATCTGAGAGAAAGGGGTTCCATGATATGGATAGTTTGACAGTGAGGTTTCCATTCCCTCTGTGAGTTTTAGCATTTTAGAGTATTTGTGGAATACTGTAGCCATGATAAGACTATTACTATTACTATTACTACTACTACTACTACTACTACTACTACTACTACTACTACTACTACTACTACTATTATTTCTTCTTCTTCTTCTTCTTCTTCTTCTTCTTCTTCTTCTTCGGATTTATTTATTTGCAGGCGGGAGAGAGTGCACGTGCACAGGTGCAGGGGTGCACAAGCTCAGGCAGGCGCAGGGGTGCAAGCAGCTGCAGGAGGCAGAAAGAGAGAGAGACAGAGAGAGAGAGAGAGACAGAGAGAGAGAGAGAGAGGATCCCAAGTGGACTCGCCGCTGAGCACAGAGCCCAATGTGGGGCTCGATCCCTCCACCCCCAGATCATGACCTGAGCCAAAACCAAGAGTTGGACTTCGGTGGGACTCAGCCACCAGGTGCCCTGGTAAGCCTTCTTAAGTGGACTAGTAGAATATTTGTAACACTTTGTAATGAGGTAGGGAATGTGGGGAACATCTTTTCCTTTGGGACTACCCAAAGTCTTTATTTTATTTTTAAGATTTTATTTATTTATATATATATTTGAAAGAGAGAGTGTGGGGGGAGGGTCAGAGTGAGACTCCCCACTGAGCATGGAGCCTAATATGGGGCTAGATGAGATCATAATCTGAGCCAAAACCACAAGGTGGATGCTCAACCGACTAAGCCACCCAGGCGCCCCTTAAGATTTTATTTTTAAGTAATCTCTATATCTGATGTGGGACTTGAACTCACAACCCTAAGACCAAGAGTCACATTCTCTACCAACTGAGCCAGCCAGGCACCCCTGGGACTACCCAAAGTCTTTAGAACTCTCTGTCCACATTTTAATAATTTCCCAGAATGTAAACCTCACTTCTCAATATAAAATGTGAAAAACTATATATTTCAGCCTTTTTCTGAGCTAAAGTGCAGACTTTTTTTTTTCTTTTAGATTTATTTATTTATTTTAGGAGGGGAGGGGCAGAGGGAGAGAGAGAAAACTCCTCCAGCAGACTCCCCAGTGAGCTCAGAGACCAATGCGGGGCTTGATTCCAGGACCCTGAAATCATGACCTGAGCGGAAAACCAAGAGCTGTTTGCTCAACCAATTGAGCCACCAAGGCACCCCTAAGGTGCAAACTTCTGATTTAGGTTCCATGGGTAAGGCTCCTGTGAGTGAGACTTCAATTTGGAGCTGAATTACACAGATGAAGAGGCAGGGTGTGTGCGAGGCATCATTTTGCTGTGGCAAAAGCAGGCATACAGTTCTGGGGCCCACAGGGACAGGTGCAGATCCCATGCAGAGCCAGCTCTGGGTGGGACCTTTAGAAGTTCACTCAAGGAACTGTTTCTTCAGCCCTTTTGATTATTCTTTTCACTTGACTATATCCCTGTCTGCTCAAACTAACTAGAGTAGATTCTACTGTTTTCAACCAAGAACCCTGCCTGACCAATTTCAGGAGATAATCAGAAGACAAAGGTTTCCTGATTATCTACAGACAAAGTCCTTAAAAGAACTGTCAGCCTTGATGAGGAGTTACCTATCTTTCTTCTACAAAAAGACAAGCATTGATCTTGTCTTTCAAGTGTTAACAAGAGGCTTCCAGTCATTTTTAAGCTTGCTACTAGATATTTTTTGGGAAAAACAAACTAGACCAACTTTTCAAGACACAGGTGACATTTTAGAAATAGATAATACAGTAACTGCTTTTTGAAAGAAATTTATACTTCGAAGAATTTATTTTGAAAAAGTATACTTGGAAAGGATCCCATCATTATGTGATTTTTTTTAAAACCTCAAACCATATAATCATACCTTCAGTAAAAACCTACATTATGGGGCGTCTGGGTGGCTCAGTCAGTTGAGCATCTGCATTCGGCTCAGGTCATGATCCCAGAGTCCTGGGGTCGAGTCCCGCATCAGGCTCCCCGCTCGGCGGGAGGTCTGCTTCTTCTGCCTGTTGCTCTCCCTGCTTGTGCTCTCTCTCTCTCTCACTCTCCCTCTATTTCAAATAGGTAAGTAAAATCTTAAAAAAAAAAAACACAAACAAACAAAACCTGCATTATGTGCACACACGAAAAACTTAAAAAACAGAATTTTCTAGCATGTTTAAAAATCTTACAAATGAAGAGATTCAATAGGTTTCAAATACAACTTGTTTAAAATAAGAATTTGACAACTTAATCTGTAAAAATAACCAATTCACTTTAAGGAAAGTGGAAAACTTTCCTAACCAAATTTCAATAAAACATTAATATAATTGTTAGATAAGGATTAAAAATGAGTATAATGATTTAGGAGCTTATCTAATAATACATGATACATATTGTTTTGAAGTTTTTTTTTTTTTGCTTTGACAGACTTTAAAAGAATGTATTGGAAAAAAAAAGCTGAACATAAACCAGACTTTTGCTTCATTGCAAAGTGCTAAACCAAATATTACAATCATGATATATTCAATTATATTGCTCTTACTAATTATATTGCAATGCTAGTAATGATATTTTTAGTAAGAGCAAAAATTTTTGTATCAGTATAACTAAATATTTTCTAAAGCACATAATTTAGCTTTGTGTGTATACGTGTATGATTTACAAGTCAGAAAATATAGATATTATCAGAGGTACATGCCTAAAACCTTTTTAACCTAATATATCCAAAATATTATTTTAATGCATAGTTGATAGAAAATTAATAATGAGATACTTCCCATTCTCTGTTTCACACTGCCTTTCAAATCCAGTGTGTATTTTACACTTAAGCATATTTCAGTTAAAACTTAAGGGCTAATGTGATTGCTCCTGTATTGGCCAGCATAGCTCTAGCTAGTGTAGCTGTAACTATAACTTAATGTCCTTATTTTCAGTGTCTTCTCTAACTTTGTTTCATTCTGGGACCAGGCTGTTGCAAACAGGCAAGTGTAATACATTTTTCCAACCATCTTTTAAAAGGAATAAAAAAATCAGGAAGAAACAATCTATCCAGAATAGCATGTGCCTACTTCTGTGTTGGTTTATGAGAAATAGTCTAGAGGTTTTGCACTTTTGCATCTAAAATTCCTTATCTGCATCTTTGCTAGGTAGAATCTATGCAAGAGGAATCTGAATGTGGGGGCGGTAATTCCTATCTACCCTCTCCAAAATAGGATTCTAGGTAATTATATTTTCAACCCGAATTGTGGTATTGTAGCCACCAGTTCTATCGATGTGTCTGCATTTTATCAGATGAGCGGCAGGTACTTGTTTTGTTCTAACAATTCATCACTCAAACCACATCCAAGTGCCTGCTTAAGATCGTATATAGTATTTAAACAACTTAGATACAATCTAATGTAGCCTTATTCTCACACTTGAGGAAAATATAGTAGATAGTGTCAAAGAAGGGCAATTATTAAACTAATTTCTGTAAACATAACTGAGGTAAATAGAGGCCTCAGATAAGAATTCATCTTGAAATTAGCCAGAAGATGTTAGGTCCTATAGATGATACAGATTGGCTTAGTTGATGCACATGCAGTGTACGTAGGAATCATTCTTGTTTATTAAGCCTGAAAGGGCAGTAAAAGACTTTTGGCTCCTGTTTCTACTTTTGTCTGTGTGATTGGTTATTTTTAAGCAAAAATTATAGAAACCTGGTCATTATGTGGTCAGTGGTGCATTTTAAAGCTCATAGAGAAGATCATGGTCACCTGGACCAGTCATGCTCATTTTATAGAAGAAGAAACACAGGCCTGAGGAGTGTGGCCCGGGGCTGATTCCCAGGTCTCTCGACTCCCTGCCCAGTGCTCTTTCTACTGAGCTACTGAAGGACACGAATAAGCAATATTCAAAAGAAAACATACAACTGGCAAAAACACATATGTAAAGCTTATATTGAATGCAGATTAAAACCAGAAGATACCATTTTTCATTGAACAAATTGGCAAAAATACAAGTTTGTAACAAGGATTTTGGGGGGGTATTTTTGGTTTTGTTTTGTTTTGTTTATGTGAGTTTTGGGAAAAGGGCCCTTAAGCACTCAGCTGACTGGTGCCTGAAATTTCACAAATAGAGATTTATCTCTTTGGCTTAAAATGTTGTCTCATCTTAAGCATGAAAATAAGTAAAATGTTACGCTTTACCAATCAATCATTTACACCTCAAAGAAAATGAGTGCCTCAGCTCCTTTGCTGAAAACGGGGGTTTCCCTGAAGTAAAGAGATAAAGTCAAATGTCTGTAGGTTCTAAGTGCCTTGTGAATGCTAATGTGTTTGTGTGCAAAACTTGGGGAGACAGAGACAAATGGCCTTTCTCACAGTTTACCTAGATGGCTGACTCTGATAATAATTTGAGTCCATGATAGGATAGTTCCTCTCAGAAAAAAAATTTTTTTGATCTCTTTTTCTTTCATTCTTCATAGGTGGCATTTGGGTTTGGAGTTTATTTGGTGAGCATTTCTTTGGCTTTTTAAAATTGAATTATGCCGAGGTTCTCTTTCTTAGAGATGGCTGCTTGAAGCCAGAGATGAAGGTTGAGGTCCTTGTGTCTAGAAGTTCCCTCCTTACACAAGTCCTGCAGAAGCACGGCTATTAGAGGCTCAAGAAGATGCTGTGCAGATATTGGATACTTTTTGTTCACGTATCCAAATGGCAAAAGTAGGAAAGCAATGAGGCTTCTATCTCAGTTCCTTCAGATTTATGATCCTTGATTAATGTTTCCTACAAACCTCCCCTCACTTCCAAATGGGTCTGAGGCAGTATGAACTACTGTATTCAACCCAGAGCTCTTGCCTGCAGAGGAGAGATTGCCAAAGGACCGGGGGTTTTGTGGTTTTTTTATTTATTTGTTTAGATTCTTGCATTACATTCTATCACAGCAAGATAAACCAGCTAAGTTTATTATCATGAGCATCTTTTTTATCTGCGTATTTTATAGTTTACAGAGGTCTTTAAAATCTTGTTTCATTTGAGTCTCAACAATCTTGCAAACTAAGGAGGAAGGGTCTTGTCAGTTTGCAGATGAGGAAACTAAAAATGAGGCACTTTTTCTTTTAAGATGTTTGTTTTTTGTTTTTTTTTTTAAGTAATCTCTACACCCCACGTGGGATTTGAACTCATGACCCCCCTGAGATCAGGACTCACATGCTCTACCGACTAAGCCACCCAGGTGCCCCCTGCCCTCAAAACCAGAGACTTCTAATTTCAAAGTTACTAAGTAACAGGTAGAACTAAGATTTAAACCCAGGTCTCCTAATTCCAGCCCCTCGTTCCTTCCACCTTACCACGCTGTCTCTCCATAAAAGCAAAGGGGGGAAAAATCATTCCTCATCCCAATTAGGATGACAAATCCCCAGCGACTTTATTGCTTGAAATTAATTCCCTTGCAGGGGTTCCCCAGCTCTTTCCCCAGAGTCCAGAGGCTGCTGCCTCAGGCGAGTCCCTGAATGTTGCTCTTGTAATCTTCCGCTCTGGTCAAGTCTTCCAGAACCCCACCGCCCCTGTACCGGCTCTGCCCTCTGCTTACCACCCCGCTGGCGTCCCCTGGTCGCTGCTGTCACCACAGCAGCGGAGAGAGCTGGCTGTCCGTCAAGAACGAGAAAGGGAAGCAGCCAGGACATGGCTGCCCAGCCAGAGCGCGCGCGCGCAGCCTCCTTCCTCACAGGTACGCTGACCAAGCTCTGACCAGGGGAGGGAGAGCGAGGTAGGAAAGTTCCATCTCTCTTATGTCAAAGGAAGTTCCTGGCCCTCCACTTTCCCTCTTCGCCCTTCCTTTTGGCTTCAGTGTCGATGACTAAACCGACCTTGGAAGCCGGCGCCTCAGGGGTGGCGGAGCAGCCATCCTCGCGGGTCCCCGAGTGTCTGTGAGGAGCCGACGTGTCCACCGCTGTGGGGCTGTCTTGGGCTGCTTTGTGACAGAGACGTTCTCTGTAGTTTGAATCACCAAATTTTGGGGTCTCCTAGTTACAGATGTTTAGTGTCTGACTCCACTTTATCCCTTTAGCTGTGACGTCTTGACTGTTCCTCTCCTGGGCGCTCCATCCCGTCTACAGGAAAGCTCTTCAACTTCTCCCTGTACCTCAGAACCAGGCTAGAATTTTTCATGAGGCATTATGGGAAGTTGGGTACAAAAGAAATCCCTCTGAGGGAGCAGCTTAGCAATAAATCTTCGGTGTCCACACCAGCCGCACTCGCTTGCCTTATCGCTGGTCTGCTTCACCGTCTACACCTGCACTTCAGGCTTTTATCCATGGAAGATGGTCGATGGTGGGCATGTCAGTTTCCCACCCACAAAAGGAACAATCACGTGAGCGTAAAAAAGACTGTTTGTTTGTTTGTTTGTTTTTGTGGGTTTTTTTTTTTACATGCAACACTTTGGGAAAAAAGGAATTGTAATCACACTGTTCTACTTAGAAGTGCAGTGAATGGCACTCTGTGGTCACCAGACTATTCCTGGTAGGGTCACCCACCCTTAGCTGCTGCCCTCTGTGCCGCAGGTGTGGTGGATGAACATGGCCACACGTTTCCCCTCCGCTCCCCCTCTTTTTCTTCCCTTCCTTTCATTTAAAGAAAGCATTGCTGTCAGGGCTGAGGACAGCAGCTGAAGAGGATTTGAAGGGCTCCTTATCTCATTCAAAGTCAAATCCACGTTTTCACAGTGGTTCACAAAGGCCTCTCATGACTGCCTGTGGTTTTTGAGCTTTGAGACACATGAACCTTCTCTCCCTGTGGAGAAGCGTGGGGAACAAGTGTACTTAGGGAACACTGTGAGTGAATCTTGTCAACCCTGAAGACATAAATTATGGGGGCCGGAAGTCAGCAGGGAGGAGCAGGACAGGTGATGGTGTGATGGTGTCTCCCACCTTAGGAACTGAGTGTAGTTGATTGATTTTAAAAGGTGCAAGTATATTGAAGGGATAAAGGGAACCAACGGAGGAGCTAAACAACGCTGTATCTATTCAGAGGGGGAGGAAGGTGGAAACAAGGAGTAAAAGTGATCAAAATCTGCAATCAGCAATCAAAACCAAAGTAATAAATAATACCTAGTTTAATATCAGTACTTTAATGCCAGAGAGTATTAGCTTTTATTACCACTTTAGAAGCCCACTTAACAAAGGGGTGCATGCTTTTAACTGTTGTCTAAAGCACTGTGGTATCTTTCTCCAAAGATGGGCCTCCGCATAGTATGCCTCTTCTTATTCATCTCCTGGGTCATCCCCTGGCACACTGAATCTGGGCTGACCCAGGACTCATTTTAATAGAAGTGGTGGAGGTGACACCCTGTCCATTCTGGGCCTAGACTTTAAGAAGGGCTGGCAGCTTCGGCTTTTGCTTATTTTGAAGACCTGAGCAAACATCTAAGAAGTCCTGCTACCCTGTTGGGAGCATGTTGTGGAGAGACCACACAGAGAGAGAAAGGCCCTGAAATTACCAGGGGACATGGAGAGAGGCCCAGCCGCCCAGTGCCCTACCTCAGCCCTCCTCCCCAAGCAGGTGCATGAGTGAAGCCATGTTGGCTGTTTCAGGCACGTCGCTATCTGAATGTGGCAGCACAAGACACCCTGAACGGGGCCCGCAGAAATCATCATCACCCCGCTGAGCCCCCGCTGACCCACACAAGTGTGAGAGATAATAAAATGGTTGTTGTTTTCAGCCTCAGAGTTTTGGGGTGGTTTGTTATGGAGTAAAAGATAACTGAAACAGGCATGTTTAATCTTCTTCTGTCAGGTCACCCATTTCCTGCTCACGTTCCAAAATATTAATCCCCAAATTCCAAGAACTGAGGAGAGTGTGGGAAAGGGAGGAGAGAGAGGAGGATGGAGAGGAGAGAAGACAGCAGGATGTGTGGTTGCGACGTGGGGTGAAGTGGGAGTGAAAGGACCTCTGTAGTAGGGGAGTAAAAGGACTTTTATACCCATGAATGTAAGAATTCCAATTTGGGGTTTTCTGGAGCCTCTATAAACACCTCACCTCTGTCTTCTCATTTTCTTCCAATCCTTAGTAAAGACTGTTCCCCACAAATTCCTTTGTATGAGTAGAATTTTTGTACAAATTCAGGGGCTGAATTCATGGTTGGACACTTCCTAGGGAAAAATTCAGAACGCGGAGGAGAAGGCTTATTCAGTTCCAGGTGGACATGGTCTTGGTCCAGTGATTTGCCTTGAGCATCAGACTGTGAGCAGATGTGATCTGCACTGTTCCTGAACAGAAGATTCTATAGGCATTGCAGGTTTCCACCGGGCCCTGTGTTCCTGTGCATACCCCAGAGAGCACCTGCTCCTTTAGCCTGGGTCCCTAAGTGAGAAGACACACGAAACTGCTCTCAAACCACAGCTTGCTGCTGAGCTGCTGTGGACAAACCACAACCACAGGCCTGTAACATGAGCAGGAAACAAATATTTGTTGTAAGCCGCTAAGATTTTGAGGTTGTTATGCAGCATAATCTAATGAAAGCAAACTAATATGAAGCCCTAACTCCAGAAGTTTCCAGAGGGGAGAAAAGAAATCTGGTAATTTACAAAGGGTCCAAGTCGGACAACATAGGCTTAAGGTCAGCAATGCCAATCAGCAATCTTAGAATCATTACCTTTAGAAGGTATAATGGGGGCCTGCCTTCAAAGCATTCTGACTTTAAAATCTATAACTGACCAAATTATGAAGACATACTCATATGTACAAGAACTTGGAAAGCATACCATCCGCATGCTTCTTGTGAAATTGTAGATGGATAGACAGATAGATAGACAGACAGATAGATAGATAGATGATAGATAGATAGATAGATAGCATTATAGGATTTTCTTTTTTTTTTTTAAGATTTTATTTATTTATTTGACAGAGAGAGATCACAAGTAGGCAGAGAGGCAGGCAGAGGGAGAGGGGGAAGCAGGCTCCCCGCCGAGCAGAGAGCCTGATGTGGGGCTCAATCCCAGGACCCCTGAGATCGTGACCTGAGCCGAAGGCAGAGGCTTAACCCACTGAGCCACCCAGACGCCCCTGGTTTTTCTTTTTTTAAGATTTATTTATTTTAGAGAGAGAGTGGGGGGCAGACAGGGCAGAGATAGAGGGAGAGAAAGAATCTCAAGCGGACTCCCTGCTGAGCACAGAGCCCAACACAAGACTCGGTCTGATGACCTTGAGATCATGACCTGAGTTGAAACCAAGAGTCCCACGCCCAACTGACTGAGCCACCCAGATGCCCTGGCATTATATTTTATCCTACCAAAGTGAAAAGAAAACAAACAAACAAACAAACAAACCTCTTTCCTGTTACTGAGGGTATAGGGAAATAAATGATGGCATAGAAAAATATGTAGGTTAATTTGTTTCTGGAGAATTTAGCAAAACATAAAAACCCTAAAAATATTCACACCTTTTGAATCAGCAATTTCATTTGCAGAAATCTAGTTGAAGAAAATTAGCATCAGTATAGGCAAAGATTTAGCTCGTAAGATGTGGCATGAAGCATCATATGTAATAGCGATAATTGGAAACAGCCTAATATACATACTAGGCAGGCATTAACTATGATGTTGTAATTTTTAAAATTATCCCTTTGAAGGAAATACTTTTTGTCTTAAAAAATTTTTTAAAGTTATAAAAATAAACCTTTTTTTTCTCTTATGCTCCAGCTACTGAGTTTCCTCCTTGAAGGTGACTGTTCCAATTTCCCTTTCAATCTTTCCAGATACATTCTTCCTTGTATATGTATACATGTATAACTAGATTATATAATAAATTATATATGCATATATGTTTTTTTATAATGGTAGCATACTGCTAATACACTGCTCTGCTCTTGGCTTTTTACACTTAATTCTTCTTAGAGATTATTTAATATAAGCATGTGGATAGTGACCTCATTCTTTTAAACAACTATAGCGTATTCCTTTGATACATGTCCCTTAATTTACCTTAGCGTTTTGAGAAGAGCACATCTGTAAGGGATTTGTAGAAGAACATTTTAAAAACATCCATAGATGTTCATAATTTACTAAGTGAAAAAACGAATGAAGCAGTAGATTACAAAGAGCTATAGTGGTCTGCAAGTAGACACTCCCTTCCAAATGCTTAGGACGCATACACACATTTTCACATGAAAGCCTGGCATTTGCTATTACAAATTCCTGGACTGACTCAACCATTGTGCCCTTTGTCCTAGTGAGTTGGCCTTTGTAACCAGGGAAACAGCCCCAGTTCATAATCTAAAGAAATACTGCAGAGATAGTCCAGCTAAAGATAAGGAACAGGGTTATATTATTCTCTGGGTACTTGGCGATCTCTCTCTTGCTCCTTTTTTTTCTTGCAGTTTTATGACTTTGACAATCAGTGGTTAGTTTTCATCCACATTATCTATAGATTTTTGAGAGTGGTGACAGGTACATGGGTAACCAATGCATAGAGTTTGTTGGGTGAATCTTCATCCTCATTATGTTTTGAGACAACCACACTGTTAGCATATTCTTCTTCCTTTGACCCAGATACTCTGCTGATCCTGGTGTGGATGCACATACCTGGCATTCCCATCTCCTTCAAGGCAAACTTCCAGATTTCTCTGAGTGCCTGAAGGGTTTGCTTCTTGAAGTCCACTCCATGATGTACATGTGATTGTCGATGGTATGGTCTCTGGTCCCTACCCCACTGATGGCAGAATGACTCTTCTCTCCACCCTTCTGGGAGCCATTCTGTGGGGCCCAGGTTGGAAAGACTTGGAGATCTTAACACACTTTCCTTTTCCAGTGCCATTTATGATGTTGGGCAGCACCCTGGTGGAAGCATCCAACCGCAGACTTCCCTGCTGCTTAGTCAAGCCAGGAGCGGACTTCACTCACATCTCCTTTCCTCGATAATAACCGAGTTAGAAATAGATCAGAGGAAGGGACCAATCCATGAGTGACTAGAGGCCTTTCAGTCTTGTAGGAACTATAAAATCAACACTAATAGAAAAACAGTTTGGAGTCCTGGGATCAGGCCCTCGAGATCGGTCTGCTCTGCCTGGTCTGACGGGATCCTCCCTGGGAAGCCAAGACAAGAAGGGAGGAGACAGGTTCAAACCCTGATGGTGTCACAGCTTGTCACAGCTGGAAGCTTATCTCTGTCTCCACAAGGGCTGTTCATATTGAAACAAGTATGGTTTAAACAACAACAACAACAACAACAACAACAACAACACAACTTTTTATTT
The DNA here is from genome assembly GCA_002007465.1 of Ailurus styani. Classification (NCBI taxonomy): domain Eukaryota; kingdom Metazoa; phylum Chordata; class Mammalia; order Carnivora; family Ailuridae; genus Ailurus; species Ailurus styani. Next base: position 6,365,487 of record LNAC01000033.1, on the reverse strand, counting down.
TGGAATAATTCTAGATTTACATAAAAGTTGCAGATATGACTTATAGTTTCTATATATCCTGACCCAGTTTTCCCTAATGTTAACATTTTGCATTACCATGGCACATTTGTGAAAGCCCAGAAACCAGTATTGGTTCATTACCATTCACTGAATTCCGGATTTTACTTGGGTTTCACTAGCTTCTCTACCAGTGTCCTTTTTCTGTTTTACCGAACAGTCTGGGATCCCACGTTGCACAAAGTTATGTCTCTTCTGCTGTGTGACAGTTTTCCTAGTCTTTGTCTTTCACAACCTTGACAGTTTCATAGAGTATTGGTCAGGCATTTCATAGACTCAGATTTGGTTCTGATGTTTTTTCTTATGATTACACTGGGATTATGGGTTGCGGGAAGAATACTAGAGGTCAAGTACCCTTCTCTTCATCCCAGATTGAGGGTACAGGACATCAGCATGGCTGATCACTGGTCATGCTAACTTGGATCACATGGGCAGGTGGGGTCTGCAGGTTTCTCCACTCTCAAGTTACTATTTTGTCCCTTTCCATATTCTATTCTTCATAAGAGTCACCAAGTGTAACCCACACTCAAGGGGAATGAAACTAGGCTCCACCTCTCCCTTCCTCCCTCATTTATTGATTTATATGTTTATTTATATATTTATGTGTACACACACACACACACATCCTTTTAGTTAAAAGTAATAGTCTTGTTAAATAAAGGGGTTGAGTCAGTACTTATACTTTTAGCGAAATTGACTGTCTCCTGTGACAGGGAATACAGACCCCTGTAGGGGTTCCTAATGGGTATAAGAATAGGGATTCTAAAAAAGAGAATTCAATCTCAGCTCTGCCACATATTAGCTATATTACCAAGGGCAAGTTTCTTAATCCCTCAGGTTTTCTTTTTAAAAAATGTACATATTGTATGTTAAAAATACTATTTAGGGGTGCCTGGCTGGCTCAGTTGGTAGAGCGTGTGATTCTTGATCTTGGGGTTGTAAGTTCAAGCCCCATGTTGGGTGTAGAGATTACTTAAACATAAAATCTTTAAAAAATACTACTTTATAGAGGCATAAGAATTTAATGAGGTAATTTACATGCATAGCATAAGGTCTAATGAATAGTTAATGCTTAATAAATATTAGTGTTATTTATTACATGATTTAATTTTATTAAAATAAGAATATATGTAATATGCCTATGAATACACACACATACACACATACACGTAGGATCAGCGGTTGATGACTTTCATTTTCTTCTCTTTGCTTGTTTGTACATTTTATTTATTTATTTATTTATTTTAAAGATAGCAAGGCAGGAGATGCCATGTCTTCTTTTTTAAGGTTTTATTTATTTATTTAACACGCAGAGAGAGATCACAAGTAGGCAGAGAGGCAGGCAGAGAGGCAGGCAGAGAGGAGGAAGCAGGCTCTCTGCTGTGGCCTCGATCCCAGGAACCTGAGATTATGACCTGAGCTGAAGGCAGAGGGTTTAAACCACTGAGCCACCCAGGTGCCCTGTTTGTACATTTTTAATTTTCTATAATAAACATTTGTTTACTTTCCTAGTAAGATAAAAAAATAATAAAAATTTTCAGATTGATAACACCTGCCTCTGCCAGAAGTATGGAATATGACCACTTTCTCATATCATGCTGGGGAGAAAACTTGATGAATCTTTCTGAAGAATGTATTGGCAATAACTAGCAGAAGCATTAAAATTTTGCAGACCATTAACTCAGTAATTCCATTTCTAGCTATTTATCAGATGAAGATATTGTACAGAATATATACACAAAGAATTATCCTTATAAATGTTCAGTACATCAATTATGAAAGCAAAAACTGGTAATAATTAAATCTTACATATGAATTACAGTCTTGGGTAATCAAAAGATCATTTTGTAGAAAAGTATTTAATAAAATTATTAATATGTTGACAAAATATTTAAGTAACAAAGGGCAAAAATTGTGACCAGTATAATTTCATTTTTGTAAATAAAACACACACGAAGTTGTTTAAAAAATATATCTAAGTGGCGACAGTTATTATCTCTGTGTTGTTGGATCATGAGCAGCTTCCTATTTTCTTATTTGGGTTTATCTGCATTTTCCAGATTGCCTACAAGGAACCTAAATTATTTTTGGAAATAGAAAAAGCCAATGCTATTTTTAACATGCTCATCATAGAGAATTTGGAAAATATAAAATTTTATATAGAAGGAAGTAAAGTTACAATTTTACCACTTAGGAGTATTACTAATAATGTGTTGTATTTCTTTAATCCTTTTATGTAAACATGTGTATAATCTTTGCCACCCCCCACCCAGGTTAGGATCATACCATATGGAATGTTTTATATTCTGCTTTTTTTAAAAAAAAGTAACACTGTATCATAAATATCACCTTAAGTCTTGAATACCAAGACAATGTTTTAAAAAAATGCCAAACATGGGGCACCTGGGTGGCTCAGTCGTTAAGTGTCTGCCTTTGGCTCAGGTCATGATCCCAGGGTCCTGGGATCAAGCCTCGCATTGGGCTCCCTACTCAGCCTGCTTCTCCCTCTCCCACTCCCCCTACTTGTGTCCCCCCTCTCGCTGTCTCTCTCTTTCTGTCAAATAAATAAATAAAACCTAAAAAAAAAAAAAAGAAAAAGCCAAACTAGTGGGGCAAACGTGCAGGAACTGATGTATAAAGATTCAATACAAAGTGCACAAAGCAAGTTGCAAAGCCAGATTACAGGGTGATCATACAAGATAGTCACCAAGCACATAGTTTTGATACCTCTTAGGAGTAGGAATTATGGGGAAATAGTTGGAGGTTTAAAATTTTAAAATAATGTGTATATTGTTATTATCTCTGTAATCAGAAAAATAATAAAGATTTTAAAATAAAAAAACATTTTTAAAGGTCTCTACAATATTCCACTATACCCTAAAATTTCCTGTTGGACATTCAGATTTGTTTCCACCTTTTCATTATATAAATAATGATCATCCTAGGATGATACCTTTGCTTTCAAGCCCTTTTCTGAGCTCTTTATATCCTATGATAAATTTGAAGAAGAATTCCTAGGTCTATTTGTGTGTACTGATCTTATAGGATTATGCTTATATATAAATGTATGCCTGTATATAAAGAATAACAGATTTAACCTTCTATTTCTTAATAGAAATCAGCAAGACCACTTAGTTGATAGGTCTGGTTTACTCAGAGAATTTCTCATGGGAAAAATGTACTCTCTTTTGACATATATTCTGGAGTCTTATTTGAAAACTCCAGTAGAAACTTTGAAAAGTGGCTGAAAGTTTACAACAGAGAAATGGAGGCAATAGATTGATGTTCTAGATTCATTAAGCTAATGTGATGCAGGCTAGTTCACCAGCAGTATTCAGACATGGAATTCAGAAGAGAGACTGTAAAAAATAAATATAAAAAATTTAAAAAGTCATTACTCCATGGTTTTATCCTCTATCCTATTTTAAAAAGTAAATATAGGGGTGCCTGGGAGGCTCGGTCTGTTACGCGTCTGACTCTTGATTTCAGCTCAGGTCATGATCCTGGGGTCCTGGCATGGAGTTCCCCCTCCCCTCCAGTTGGGTGCTCTCTCTCTCTCTCTCTCGAATAAATAAATAATTTAAAAAAGTAAATATAGCCCTACTCTTTTTAAAAAGTAAGCTTTATTGAGGAATAATTCATATATCATAAAATTTACCCTTTTAGAGTACACAATTTGATGGTTTTAGTATACTATTACTGTGCAACCGTCACCATGATCTTATTTTAGAACGTTTTCATCATTCTTGCTTTTGGAAATTATTTTCCCCATTTTATGTTATAATTATTATACATAGAAGCTGCTTCAAATCCATTATCAAATGAGGCAATGAGGAGACACCCATAGTTAAATAAACCAATACAGTTTTGACCACCCAGTTAATCTGTGTTTAACATTTCTTTGGACTTTTTCTAGGCCTTGGTTTTCTTTCTTTTCTTTTCTTTTCTTTTTTTTAAGATATTATTTATTTATTTGACAGAGAGAGATGCAGCGAGAGAGGGAAGAGAAGCAGGGGGAGTGGGAAAGGGAGAAGCAGGCTTTCCCGCAGAGCAGGGAGCCCGATGCAGGGCTGGATCTCAGGACCCTGGGATTATGACCCGAGCCCAAGGCAGACTGAGCCACCCAGGTGCCCCTCAAGGCCTAGGTTTTCTTATCTGTACAATCAGATGTTTGGTGCGCTCTCACAAAGGACTCTGATTTGGATTCAATCTTTCTGTGTAGCATTCATATGACTGCTCATATTTCATGATAATTTATGTCCTGTCAGTGGTTAGAGCCAGGCCTTGCATATACAGGGGAGGAATATGCAGACGCCTTCATTACCAAATGTGATGAGATCTACCCAAAAGAGAGAACACCTTGTTACATAGTTTGGGGCTAGCCGGTTAGCTAAGGACACATGTTTCTACATGGTTACTTTAGTTAGGATTGGCCTTAGAGAAATTACAAATACCACGATGTAAGAATTTAATGAAAATTGAAAATGTCCCAAAGCAAGGGACCTGGCTTCAGACAACTAACCCTTACCACCTTTAAATAAGTGAAAAGTTTGGTGGAAATTTTCTGAAAATTTTAAAGCCAGCTTGACCAATTCCTGGCTATCTCCCTGAACCTGAGACTTCTTACTTGCAAAATGTGGCTAACAATCCCTATTTACTCCTGTGTTTGGGAGAGTATTCGAGAGAGTATGCATGAAGCATCCGGTCTAGTGCCTGACATCTGAGGAAGGCTTACTGTAATTTAGTTCATTTGGACCAGTTAATCTACCAAGAGCGTAAAGGTCATCAGAGGAGAAGTGATAATACATAATGTAACACATGACACATGCATAAATCAGTGAAATTAAGGATTAATTGAAAAAGCCATGAGGCGCCTGGATGGCTCAGTCAAGCATCTGCCTTCGGCTCAGGTCCTGATCCCAGGGTCCTGGGATAGAGCCTGGCATCAGCTCCCCCAGCTCAGTGGGGAGCCTGCTTGTCCCTGTTCCTCTGCCTCTCCCCCACCCACCCTGCTGCTTGTGTTTGCATGCTCTCTCTCTCTCAAATAAATAAATATTTTTTTTAAAAAAAAGGAAAAGCCATTGTTTGCCTCCATAATGCATCAATGATTTGTATCTCAAATATGATGCTGTTTTATATTTAGAATATTGATTTAAAATATTTCTTTCCTTTCTACTACATAAGGCTTGAGATTTCTATTATTACTTAATGCTTCTCTCTTGCTTTGATCCTATCAAATTTCCTAAAATATCCAACTGCTTTGGTCATTCCTGCTCCCTTGCGGGTTTAGAAATTCTGAAAATTAAGGGATGCCTGGCTGGCTCAGTTAGTAGACCATGTGATTCTTGATCCTGGGTCATGAGTTCCAGTTCCACGTTGAGGGTAGAGTGTACTAAAAAAACAAAAAAACAAAAAACTTAAACTCCAAATTCTGACAATTAAAAAAAAAACACTTTCTAAATTTGCGCAAGATAGGGTCTGATGGTTAACAAGTTGAGATAAAATAAAAATACTGTAAAAAATGGTCTAGGATTTTATATATGAGAGCCCTGGAAAATCTCCTAGCAATGTAACTAGATGGAGTCTTCTTGGAGATCTTGGCCAAAGATTTACTTTAATCCTTAGGAATTGTGCAATTTGAAAACTGAAGTTTCAGTTTCACTTGTACTTAATGGCTCTCTTTCAGCTATATATATTCTTCCTTGTCGATGTTATTGATCAAAGGGCATGTTGTGCACTTATTGGGCAAAAATGATATTTTTCCTCTTTAGAGTGGCATCCAGCTTATCTATTTATGGTATGCCATAACCTATGGCAACAGGGAGGTTAAAGTGCTTACAAAGGCAAAAGAAAACAAAACAAAACAACAGTCATAACAAAACCAATACCAAGCCCAGTGTTGAATAACATAAACCCTCTAGTACCTCTTATATATTTTTGGTTTGCTGAAAAATTGACAGCTGGGCTCTTGCAAAGCAACTGCACCCTCAGGATTTTGCACTCACCACCATGGAGCTAGCCATCTGTGGCAGACAGGTTGGAGAAAGATCTTAGAGTAGGTCAGGAAGGTGGAAGGACACAGGACTAGTCCCTTCCTTGTGAAGCAGACAGAGCATGATCCCTAGCTAGGCTCTTGCTCTGTCCTTACCTCTCTATTCAATCTGTGACAGCCCTGAGAAAAGGAGGGAGGGAGGACACAGGTACAGGACAAGAGAATAATGACAGTTGTTTGTCTACATCATTTCACAAACTAGCATAGTCAAAAGGATCCTTAAAAACATTGAGCTTGACTACTCCTTGTTGCAGACTGAGGAGCCAGAGAAAGACAAGAGAAGATGCTCAGCACAGTGCAGTTTGCCACAGGGTTGGCTCCACAACCCTGCCCATGCTATTTCCCCTTGCCCTCACGGCTCCGTGTGTGCTCTGTAAGAAATGATGGCTGGGCGTGGCACTAGTACATTTTTGAAGCCCACAGTTTGCTGTCGGCCTATTTCCACCTCCATTTCTTACCCCTTGTGGTGGCCTCTGCTCCCAAGCCCTAAAGAGAGACGGGAGCTCTGATGTTGCTCTCCAGCCCCTCACTGGTTCCACCCATGGCAGCCCACATGCCCATTTTCTAGCATACTGATAAACAACAGCTCTTGGGCAAGCTATTTCTTTAAACAAATGCACACAAAAATCGGAACTGGGACTTTATCTCCTTTATCTTCTCAGTGGGATTACTCTGGAACCTAGATGGATTTCTAAATGTTAAATATTTAAACTAGAATGAGGAAGAGATTTTTATCTCTTCTAGGCTAGTCAGCCTCTGGGCAGAATTAGTCATGGTCTTGCTCTATGTCAAGTGTAAAGGCTCTAGAAGCAGGGAAGACAAACCGGGGAGTACCAGGGCAAGAGGGAAGAGGTCCTTTGCCCCAGGTTGGAAGTACTAGGAGCTGTCTAGATGTTAACTCAGAAGAGCTTTCTGGAGTCTGGGGCGACAGTAGCTGGTGACAGTAGCCCTGAGTTACATTATACATTGTATACATTAGAGCCCTGAGTATACATTATACACACATTATGGCCCTGAGTTACATTATCATACATTGGAAATGGAAGAGAGGACTTCCAGTGGATCCCTTGAAGCCAATTCATGACTGAGAACCTGTGATTTAAAGGGAACATTTGATGGAATAAATTTTGGTGAGGGATTTTTCTTGTAAATGTGATCACATTAAAGGAAGAATGAAGAGTATGGCATCTAAAGAGAAGTCAGAAGTCAGTCTCTAAAACAAATGTTGTGTATGTATGTATGTATGTATGTATGTATGTATGTATTTATTTTAAAGTAAGCTCTACACCCAATGTGGGACTTGAAGTCACCATGCGATGATCAAGAGTTGCATGCTCTGTGACTGAGCCAGCCAGGTGTCCCTCTAAAATACATTTTAGAGATTTATTTGAATTCAATCTAAGATTATTTTCAAATTTTGTTTACATAAGGTAGTGCTGATATTTTACAAGGGGTTCTTATATTAGTAAGACTAAATACAGTATGATAGTCTCTGTCCTGAAAATTACAGGTAATAGAAGGGGGAGTTTAGCCAAATCCAGGAGGAAGGAAATTGGATAATGGAGCAATTTCTGCTCTTTTGTCAGAGCAGAAAGTGAAGTGATGGGTACTTGGTGAAGGAAGAAACAGATGACATGGGATAGGAATTCAAATCCAAGAAAAGTAAGCATGTGGCTAGAAAGTAGGATCATTATGAAAGAGGAAGGGAGGAACGGTGGAAAGGTGATCTTGAGATGGGGACAGTGGAGTGGCAGGACAAGTGACAAATGCCAGTCCTTCCCCAGATGCACTTTTGACAGTTCCTCTCCTTCTCTTTTTTCCTCTCACTGCAAGCATTTCTCAAAAATTAGGACTGACTCTTTTTCTCACTCACAGCACTGCCTCACTCCCTCATAAATATAAACTGTTCATAGGATTTCAGTTGCCAGAACACACACATTAAGACTTGCGTCTCTAGCGAAGTGTCTTGTTTTTTTCTCTAGTTGAGTTTCTAATAGCTAATCATGCTGGACAAGCACGATGTTCAATTTATTTTGTGCATTCCCATACCTAAAATGCTTTTTCATCAACATATGGCTGTACCTCCCCAGCCACTTTTTTTTCTATCTCTGATGATTCCAGCCCCTAAAACACTTTTTCATCAACATATAGGTGTACCTCCCCAGCCAATTTTCCTGTCTCTGATGATCCCAACCCCTCAGGAAATCTCTTGGTGTTATGGTCAGATTATCTCATGATACTGATGTTGGTGTCTTCTCTAAGTTTTCTGGTGAGGTCTTAATTTGTGGTTAACCCCATCAGGCTGTTTTTTCTTGGTGGCTGTATATTCCCCTGAGGGCTTGTTTTCTTCTGTGTCTGCCCAATATTTGATAACTTGATAGTGTTTGCTAGACAATAAGCAAACATTTTAAATAATGTCAATAAATTCAACAGATGTAAAAAGAAAAAGTTGATATTTTTGTCTGCTGAAAGATAAGGGCCTTTTTTCATGTTGGAAATGAAAAAGCCACTACATGAAATATGAGCAGTTGAGGAGGATGAGGTCTCACACTTTTTTGGGAGGAAACATGGCAACCACTGTATTAAAAAAAAAAGTCTAGATTGTTGCCAGAGGGGGGCATGGTGGGGGATGGGCAAAATAGGTGAAGGGGATTAAGTATAAATTTCCAGCTACAAAATAAATAAGTTAGGGGGATGAGAAGTACAGCATAGGGAATACAGTCAATAATATTATAATGACTTTTATGGTGACAGCTGGTAATACACTTACTGTGATGAACATTTTGAACTGTATATAAATGTCAAATCACTGTTATTGCACACCTGAGACTAATATAGTATTGTATGTCAACTATACTTCAATTAAAAAATAATAAATAAGTGAAATAGTCAAACTAAAAAATATTCCATGGATTTCTTTCAAAGGGCCACATATAACTGTAGAACTTATAATACATTCCCAAAGTTCTGAAGGGTAATAAAAGTAATAATCAATCATTATATAGCTCTTTCTATTACAAAGCACATTAACATCATCGTTTCATGTAATAACTTTTAACAACCTCAGGTGTTAAGATTCTCATTTCAGGTCAGAGTTATTCTCACTGTAGAGTTGAAGGCACTGATGATCAAAGGTCACGACCTGGACGTGGCGAAGCCAAAATATGACCTGTGGTCCGATGTCTTTTTGGTTCAGAGAGAGGGAAAATGTGGAAAGACAGTGAAACTAATCATCCTGAATCCTCAAAGGTGCTAGAGACCTTTTTGAATGAGGAGAAGCTCTTTTTGTGCAATTAGATAAGCCTTTTCCCTAAAAGCAGAGATGCTAATCACTAGCCAACTCTGCTGAACAAGAGGGTACGTGAGGAGCACTGGTTAAAAACACCCACCAGGACCCAAAAACGATTAATTATTTTTTTGGGCAAAAGTTAGAAAATGAATAGTCTGGCACCTATCCAGTTGTCTAACACAGACATGAATATTTTTCCTTCAAAAAGAAGGGAAGTTTCCTCTTAGGCCACTGTTAAGAGATCAAGTAATTTCTACCAAGAGTGTACTCATCTATTTGGTAAAATCCAACATTTGGGTCATTTCTTCATTATGTTGTTTTAGATTTCCTTCATAGGCTAGTTATACATTTTATGAGATGATGTCCTCTTTGGAAGCATAGTAGCCTTGACTAAAATAAATAATATTCAAAGAGAGAGGCCAAAGAGAGAGGGAAGAATGATTTTCAGATTCCCTACAGTGTATTTATAGTTCTAGGCTAAATAACATCAGATCCCTGCCTTACTTTAAGTGTACACATTGAGAACATGCTTCTCAACTTCAGTGATACACAATTGAAAAGCATACTCTTTTCAGTTATCCACTGCTACAAAACAAATCATCCCAAAACGTAGTGGCTTAAAACAATTTATTCTCATAATTTTGTGGGTGAGCTAGGCACAGCTGGGGTATTACGCTGTTCTACTTGACACTCACTTGGCTATATTTAGCTGGTGGCTGCACTGAGTTGGAAGGTCAAGAAGGCCTTACTGGCCCCTTGGTGCTCCTCCAGTGGCCTCTTTCTCTTTACACGGTATCTTGTCATCTGGAGGTCTAGCCTAAGCTTCTTTACAGCAGGGTGGCTGGCTTCCCCAGAAAGAGAAAGCAGAAGTTGCCAGGCCTTTCAAGGCCTAAGCTCCAAAATAGCGCAGTGGGATATCTGCTGCATTCTGGTTGTCTAAGGAAGTCACTGGTCACTAGGTGGGGAGGAGGGAGGGAGACTTCACCCTTTGTCAAAAGGCAAAGTGTCATTGCAAAAGGCCCGTGGGATGGGAGAAATTGTTGCAGTCAGCGTTGAAAAGAATCTAGTATACTCTTCCAACCTAGCACTACTAAAAATAATGAAAGCAGGAAGATTAATTCAAGAGAAACTAAAAGAATTGAAGCATCTTTAAACAAAGACCTCATTCATTATTTTACTAATTGTTTTTCTCTCTTTTGATCATTGGTCTAAGTTTGTTCTTGAGCCTCTTCAACCTTTTATTTTATTTTATTTTTTTTTAAAGATTTTATTTATTCATTTGACACAGAGAGACAGATTACAAGTAGGCAGAAAGGCAGGAGAGAGAGAGGAGAGAGGAGGAAGCAGGGTCCCTGCTGAGCAGAGAGCCCGATGCGGGCCTCGATCCCAGGACCCTGGGATCATGACCTGAGCCGAAGGCAGCGGCTTTAACCCACTGAGCCACCCAGGCGCCTGCTCTTCAACCTTTTAAACCTACAACAGAAACTACTGTGATGATTTGGAATTGAAGTTGCAAGAAAATTTTGTATTTTGTAGCTTATGTATTGGGGAGGGTCAGAGAAATATTCTGATAAATTGAAAGAAAAAGAATCGTAACAGCCTCAAAGTAAATGTTCTCAGGGATAAGCATCTATTGGGTTGGACTGGAAAAGATTTTCTTAGTTTTTTCATTTGTGAAAATTGCCAATCCAAGGCACAAAAAGGAGGAGTGCTATATCAACTGTTCAAATAGTCCAACTGGGAGGAAATGAAATAACAAGTTCTGAAATTTATATGTGAATATGACAGTTTTTCTCATTTAAATACAAAGTATTAGGCAGTGGACAAATAGGTGAGTTGAAAAGAAATAAGGAGACAGCAATAATTCTAACTTTTATTAAAATAAGCTAAAGAACATATTCAGGTTAAGTTATATATACAAATATAAGGTCACCAAAGTATTTAAGCCCATATTTAGGTTTTCTAAATATCTGAAGCTTAATTTTAAAAATATTATGTGTATTTAACATAATAACAACTAAAACTGCTTTGTAGTGAATTGTTTCTATAGTATAAATTGCTATTATGCTAATTATTGTGTGCTAATTAATATTACAACTACAGTTTCAGGTGATTTGTAATAGACCTGCTTCTATACTAATATATTCTAAAATTGTAAGTAGACACAACATCTTCAGTGTGACAGTATTGAGAGACATGGTCAGTGACTAGTGTTCACAACAGAAAAGAAGATTTTACCTTTAATAAATACAAGTTGTTTCTACTCCTGTTAAGTAGGATGACCAATTCTCAGCTTGAGTAGATTACAGGTTAAAAATAAAGCAGACTGAAACGGAGTCTCTGCCACTCAAATATAAAACGGGTATAATTCAAATATATTTGAAGAATTCCCCGACGTTACCATTTACTGAAAGCATTAAAAGTTTTGCTGAAGTTAGAAATGTCTTCAGTGTTCTCTGCCTTGATGGATATCTTAAATTAGTGTTTCACAGCATATGTGTCATTTCCCAGCTAAGTAGAGTTAGATTAAAACATCAGAGAATGATTACATATTACTCTGCATTTTAAAAGCACACCTGTTTTACTTACATTAATTAAAATTTAGTGATAATTAGCATTAAAATCCACTTTAGTTTATAGAATTGTACCTCCATTAGACAGTTGTCTGCAAACTACGATTGACGTGGTAGAACTAGCAGGGAGTGGTTGTGTGTGTGCATTTGTGTGAGCGTGAAAGTAAGCAAGCGATGGAGAGATGAGAGATGGGGACGGAGAAAGGGAGAGGGGGAGAGAGAGGTCTAGCCCCTGGTTAGATCGGAAAACCCCAAATTTATCTCGGTGTTGTTAATGAGAAACAATCTCTAGAAAGCCTCTTCTACCGGGAGTCATGTCCAGGACAGAAACGCCATGTGGCATGGAGAATCAGAGAAGTCCACAGCTGAACGGGAGCCCTAGAAATCACCTAGCTTCTCTCTCTGCTTATTTTTCAAGTGAGAAAATGAAGGCACAGAACAGTTACATGTTGTGACAAGGCTACACAAAGAATTGCAAGCCAGTCAAGAACCTGGTGTCCTAATGCCCAGACCAAATGATAAGTCTATTATTCTTTAACCTACTACTCATAAAGACTTTGTTCTACCAAAACAAGAATGAAGTTGTTGAGTTCATGACTTTATTTTTTAATTTTTTGAGTTCATGACTTTAATAGAAGACAAACACCCACACTCACACACACTCACACACACACTCTCACACACACACACGCAAAACATTACTTTATTGTTGTGTGGCATTTTTTCTTTATGTCTTAATTGTATGCACCACAAATTTGTATGTAATGTGTACATATGCATTATAAATCAGAATCTGTGATTCAGGGAACACCTTATACTGACTCCCCAGTTTTTTCAAGATTTTAAGGTTTGTGTAGTTGTAGGATCATTCCTCTTCTGGTAGTATGTTTTAATTAACAAAAAGAGATTTTTGGTCTTTTTGTTGTTGTTGTTTTGTTTTACTTTTTTGTTTTGAGAATTCTGTGCCATTCAGGTTGTTCCAAAACCAGGAATGGAAATCTTTGATGATGACAAATGATTAAGAAAATGCCATCTTTTTGAAAAACTGTAATTCTATGGCAAGTAATCTAAAGAACCATAAAAAATCCTCAGAGTGGAGAATTTTTTCAAAATAACTTACTAATATTCTTAGGTCTTATAGTTGGGAGATCTGCAAGAGCAATGAAGAGCAGTGATATGGCTGACTTAGAAGGGGGATAATCTAGTCTGCTCACCCCTTTCTTTCCTGCCTGACAGCTTTTTTTGCACCCCTTCCTCAATTATCTCCCTAATCCAAAGCTGGCAAAAGCCTCCTGAATACAACTTTTTAATCATTCAGTCTACTTAAAATAATCTTTAAAAAGTGGCCCCATGGGATGCCTGGGTGGCTCAGTCCCTTAAGCATCTGCCTTCGGCTCAGGTCATGATCCCAGGATCCTGGGATTGAGCCCTGCATCGGACTCCCTGCTCCTTGGGGAGTCTGCTTCTCCCTCTCCCTCTGCTGCTCCCCCGATTGTGTTCTTTCCCTCTCTCAAATAAATAAAATCTTAAAAAAAAAAAGTGACACCCCCCCCCAAAGGACTTTGTGGTTGGGGCTAGTTGGAACAAGTGCATTCAAATATCACCAGGACTGAAAGGGAGCCCAAAGGCAGAGTCCAAGCAAATAGCCTTCCAGGGCTGATAAAGGTCTAGTGAAACGTCCTTTTCTATGGTGTATTTCCTTCTTCCCTGAAGAAGCAGCCAGAGCACAAAGAACTAAAGTCTGCATTTTCAGTTCTCTGTAAAGTTCTCTGAAAACAAAACAAAACACAAGCTAAACGAACTGCTTGGCTGCTTGGAGATTCTCAGGTACAATGTGGAAATTCTGAGGAGACCAGGGTATGAAGAGATAGCGTCTGGGTTGGAGAGAGGGGGAGAATTCAGGCGGGGCCGCTCACCACGTGGCACAATATTTGGACGGCAGCAGGAAAGAGCTATATATAATAAATTTAAAAACTTGGAAGCTGGCGTGGGTGAGACAAGTCACAGGTGAGCCAGAAACCTTACAAGGATGTACAGGAAACTTGTGGTTACAGAATAGTGTAGGATTCTGTGAAGAGCCTGATATGTTTAACAGAAGTCATTACTTAATTTGGGCACTAGATGTTGAAGCACAACTGTCTTCCATGTGGCTGAGAAATGCAAGGGAGTATGTGTAGCACCGAAGTGAGAAACAGGTGCTTAAAACCGAGAAGAGTTGCAGGCTGAGGTCTGTGTGTGCAGGTGTGATTCAGAGGCAGGTCGCCCAGGGAAAGGGCCAGTAGGCAAATGTTACTCAGATGATTGTTTTTCTTCATGGTGAAAGAACTGCAACACAGCATTTTCCTAAAGCATGAGAACCTTTCTCCTCACCTCCCCCCACCCCCGCCACTGCCGTGATCTCTAAATGATGGATTTGTCTATGGAAAAAAAATTGAGAGAGAAAAATGCCAGTTTGCATTAGTTCTTAAATGTAAGCAAAAATAAAGACAGTCACCCTATCAACCCTTGTGAAAAAGTCCATCATTGTTTGAAGCATAATTATAAGCAAAATGGGAACTGGAGTTGTGTGCTGTATTCTGAATTTCTGCATGTGCGTGCGTGTGTGTGTGTGTGTGTGTGTGTGTGTGTGTGTGTGTAATGTAATGTAGATACTTAGAGGAGAGCTGGAGCAGGAGGAGTAGCTTGGCAATAAGAAAGAAGGCTTACATGATAAACTTTGAACACTATGAAAGTTAAAAAGAAATGTTTCAGCAAAGTTGCCTTTTATCTTTTATTTCTCATTTTCCTTGTTCCTGTGGCATCATTTGATTAAGAATGAGAGAAACATACAAATCTGAAGAGGCACATTCTTGATGATAAGATGACAAGAAGACCTTAGAAGCTTATATTCACACTAAGCATGTTAAATGGCCAAATAAGCCCACTTAGAATGTCCTGCCAGTGAGCAAGAAACTATTGTTGAGATGCCATAACTCCTAAGAGAAGCTTCTCCCAAATAACTGAACGAGGTTCTCCAGAAGTTTCCATAGCCATGTTTATAAGTGCAATAAACTTTTAGAGGTGAACAGAAGATGTTAGAGTGTTTTCCTAAAAACAATTTATGCTTGGTGTATAGGTGGAAGATACACGGCATTTCTTGGAATTATGTGTATTGGCAAAATTTAACAACATTCAGGTAAGCATGCCAGACCCAGGAGGAGAAAAGAGTTATTTCATTAATATTTATTGAAACATCACTGTTTTGTGCCTTTATGCCAGACAGTGATAGATAACCCCGTGTTATTATTTTACATGAGTTCCTTGCTAGCAAACGGAAAGCCGTTTAAACACACTGCATCATTCTTCCATGTCTAGGATAAAAGGCATCTACCATGATGTTTCAAAACTTATAATTATAAACATATATGTATAGATGTGTATATATGTATGCAGGTGTATTTGTCAAGTTTACTTGAGAAAATATCCCAATGTAAACTGGGATCCCCTATGGTGGTGTTTTGTTTGTTTGCTTCTTTTTTTGGTAGGAGACACAAAGAAGGTAACTGAAAGATAATCTTTTTGTTGTTGGAAACATTTACAAACCTGATCTGATCATGATACAGAAGTTCAGGGCTGCACAAGTTCACAGAGGCTATGGATTCAAATGTTTGGAAGTATATCGACCGTGAACTAAATATTGAGGACACACACCCAACAGGATACATGTAGGCAGCAAGATGATTGAGCCAGGAAAAAGAAAAAGAAACCATGATGTTCCAAAGGACAGCGTTTGAGTCAGCAGTTAATTTTCGCAGGGTATTATGTCATGAGGATGGTAATTCCTTGTAGTTCCTTATTTGCTATGTAAATGTATGGAATTTTCTCTGGTTTGCTTTAAAATTAGAATCATCAATGTCTCATAAGACAGAGAAAGTAGAGTCTGCCCTGGAATCGAGGGATAAACCTACACGACATTTCAAGTTTCCCTTCCTACACCAATATAAAATCCAGCATTACTCAACAGACCTGGTTACAATAAGCGTGAATTAAAATGCAGAAACATAATGTCATTCCTTACACAAACAACAGTTAGGCAAGCTATTTGGTAATGCTCTAAGACATTATGTGGTCAGGTAAACCAAAATGACATATGTAAATCTTTTCCAAAAATCAACGTACAAGCACACAGATTCTCTAAATTGCCTCGGGAAGGGCTGTTCTGATGAAATGAAAAATGTCTCCTCCATATGTGCAGTTTCAGACTCTCTAACATTTAAAGAAAATGTTCTAAAAGATAAAGTTGGCATGTAAAAAGCACGGGCAGAGGAATCAGTAATGATCAGAGCAAAACAATTCTAGAAGGCATCTTAATTTTCATATGGCTCATTTGCATTTGAAACACTGAGAATTCCTATCTCTCTTGTACTAAAATGTGTACATATTAAATTTACTTTCCACTTGAAAGAACATTTTCCTAAATGTTTGGAAGATGATCAAATTTTAACTGGAGGACTTGTTTTCTTCCATCAGGTGTGGGGGAGAAGTGGCTTCCTGGTATGAGAGGCAACAGTTGATTCTAATAGCAGAACGAGACAAAAATAAGAAAGTAAATGGAAAAGAATTCCTATTTGTACAGTTTGATTTAAAGATGGTAAAACAAAAAGGATACATATGATACAGAGATGTCAAAAGACATCAATTTAAAAAATCAAACAGAGTTACCTTTCCAAAAATGTGATATTCTGATACTTGAAAATTAGGTTCTGTTACTTATTCTAGGAGTCTCATGGAAGTAGTTGATTTATTTCAGAATGTTCATTTCTGAGTATCTAGTCAGTGTTTAAAAGATAAATGTCTACCAGCTATTAGACAATAATTTCCAAGAGTCTACATTCTACCTGTTGTAAATGATTAATTTTAGGATATTTGGCAAAACAGTAAAGATTTAATACCTCTTTACTATCAACTTTAAACAATATTTAGTCTTAAGGAAATTGTTGGTTCCTCAGAGATCCAGAAGTTGGTATTCAGAGGAAAATTTGAACTCACAAAGTGAAAGCACATTGGATGAAAAGATATTTTTGAATTTTTAGTTTATTTTCTGACAATGGTAAAATGTTTAGGGAAGAGGCACATGTTCAGAAAGAAAACCAGAACGTGAAAGACATCCCTCCCTTCCTCTTGGCCTTGCTCTCCAGAGACTTCATCTGGTGGTGGGAGATGCTTGGACATGGTCTCAATGGTGGGGGCTCTAGTAAGGCTTCCTCATGAAGTGGGACAGGATGCGGTTGACTAAGGACAGAGAACATGACCTAAGTTCTGTAAATGAGATTATTTAGGTCTATATGCTGCTCTTTGTGCTTCTTTTCCTTTCAGAGAAATAAAGTCCCTGATCTGTATCAGCTGGGCTACTGGGTGTTAAAGAATGGGGAGCACAGCTGTGTAAGTCTCCAGACTTAAAGGGAGAGCAGCATCCCCACCCCTCCAGGTGAGGCTGGCAGAACTGCAGTCAGGACAGTGTTTTTACACACAATTTACCCTGCATTTCAAACTGCTGCCTCAGACTTATTTGAGCAAACCCTAATCTTTTGGTTAAGCAAAGTGCATTGGGCTTGACTTACAAACACATAACTTAAAACACTAGAAGATAAAATGGTCTATGTAGTAAAAATTTGAAAATCATCTTAACATGTCATCTTATTGATTAGTTTGATATTTCTCTCTCAACAAACTTTGATTTTAATTATCAAAAGGTTGAAAAATAAACCCCTGCTTTCTTCCTTTGTGGTAGACATGTTAATGAGAAGACAAATGACCATTAAGTAGATCAAAGGTAGAGACTGAAGCAAACACAGAATGGGATGATTGTCCGTCTGCTAACTTGAAAGTTACATTTTTGTTTATTAACAAGCAATGTTCAGCTATTTATTTATGTGGATAATATTTACCGAGTACCTTCTATAGCTCAGACACTGTTTTAGGTGCTGGGACACAAGATGAAAAATAAACCCAAGCCAAAACAAACCTACTTGCATGGGGTTTATGTTTTAACTTCAAAGTTTTTCTGAATCCAAGTAAAGCAATAGTAACCCAAGAAACTACAGAATCAAGGTTTGTCATATTCATCATATTATTTTATAGTATTGGCACATTTTAGGATAGAATTTTGTTCTCAGGAGTTTGAGTTTCATCTCTTAGTATCTGCCAGAGCTTGTCCTTGGTTTTGAGGAAAAGCCTAGGGAAGGCAGGCTTAGGTGCCTTCTTAGGTGTCCCTAGGTAAGAAGACAGAAAGAGTCGAGTTTCCTGTATATTGTGCCTGGAGGTGCCAGAGGGTCCTGGGATTCCTCGGTAACATTCAAACTCAGCCCTGCTGTAATTGGGGTTTTATTGTACAAAGCTGTTGTATTTTGGGTACATGATCTGGCAGGTGAACTATCCAATCGGCACAGCAAAAATTTGAGCAATACTTTGATTCAAGGATATCTGGAATAAGATTTTGCAACAAATTTGGATATTTTCATTGTTTTATGATTTTATTACATCAATCACCAAAATTTATTAAGATAAACAAATAAAACTAAATCAGTGCAAAGAAAGGCCTTGGTGTTCACCTAGTCTCACTTTGAAAAGTAGAAAAAGAAAAAAAATCATTTTTATAGCACTTTAACTTTCGAACAGAGGTACCTGTTGGCGTCTTCTGTTTCTTCCTTCAGTACGTGCTTTTCTTTTAATTTGGTCTTCATGAAAAGAATCAAAGTAGGGGCTCTCCAGGAGTTGGGCACAGGTTAATCTGTCATCAGGATTCATCTTCAGACACTCCTTTGGAAGAAAAGAAAGTATGAAGAGAGGGGCCTATTTTGTTACTATGACCCAAAACTGAATAACTTCTTAGAGCAAATAGAGTTTAGAAAATCTTCAGGTTTGTATATTATCAAGTACTTGAAACTTGTTAATAACTAGAATTGCTTTTTTTTTTCCCCCACCATTTCAAAGTCTTGAGGGTAGAATTGAACATTCAGTGTCTCTGGAAGGGGGCAACAAGTAGAGCAGGTGTTTCTTTTTTTTTACTTTTTTCAAAGATTTTATTTGGGGCGCCTGGGTGGCTCAGTGGGTTAAAGCCTCTGCTTTCGGCTCAGGTCATGATCTCAGCGTCCTGGGATCGAGGCCCGCATTGGGCTCTCTGCTCCGCGGGGAGCCTGCTTCCTCCTCTCCCTGTCTCTCTGCCTGCCTCTCTGCCTACTTGTAATCTCTCTCTCTGTCAAATAAATAAATAAAATCTTTATAAAAAAAAAAAAGATTTTATTTGTCAGAGAGAGAGAGAGAGAGAGAGAGATACAGAGCACAAGCAGGGGGAGTGGCAGGCAGAGGCAGAAGGAGAAGACTCCCCGCTGAGCAGGGAGCCTGAGATCATGACCTGAGCTGAAGGCAGATGCTTAACTGACTGAGCCACCCAGGCATCCAGTAGATCAGGTGTTTCTACCAATGATATCATTTCATCACTTGTCAAAGCAAATAGTTTATGGGACACTTCAAGTGTGATCCTGAGTGTGATCCCAGGACCAGCTGCATCAGCATTACGTGCCCACCACTCTGCACTTGATAAGCATTCTGGGTGATTCTGACACATGCTCAAGTTTGAGAACCACTGGTTTAGGGAGATGGCTGAAGTATTAGTCTTCATAATGAAACAAATCTAAAACCTGGGTAATCGGTATACATATTTATATAAGAATAACTACAGGCAAAAAGGAAAAGGTAGCATCATAACCCCTTATTTTAGAGGCTACTAGAAGCCTCTAGCTTTGCCTCTAAGAGAGAGGAGGACTCTGGGAGCAGCGGGGTTGGTGGAGTCCCATCACAGAGATTTTCTTCAAGAAGCCCTGATACTCTTTGGCCAGAGAATGGAGCTTTTCCCATGGAGAAAGACAGATCATGATCCATAAGGAATTAGAACCACCTTAGAACACCTGGGCACAGGAACCCTGATATTTCATGCCTTATGACCATAATAGAGAATTAAAACTTATCAACATAACAGACTTAGTTTTGAGGCATTTGGATGTCTGGATAATTACGTTGACTGAGGCTGTCCCAGCCTGGGCTGCCCTGTGGTGTCTGTTCCTCCCTAACCCCAGCTGATAGGTCTCTGAGATCTTTGCAGATGCCACCACCCCCAGTCTCACCTGCCTTCACCTGTCTGATTGGACCTGGTTTTAAGAAACAATCCTGCTCGGCATAGTCAGATTCACCTGTCCCTCCAGAGCCACCACCTGCTCCCAAGCAGATCCCGCCCCACCCCCGCATTGATGATCCGTACCATAATTAAGTCAAACTGCTCCTGGGGGTCTGTCTCCTTAAACCTTAACACTGTCAGGACTGTAACCAGTACAGAAAGACTGATATTCAAAGATTCTGAATATAAACTGTGGTAGTCTATTTCTTCATCACTTCATTCTGGCTTTTGCCTCCATCATTCCTATTATTCATACCCATGACTTCCATATTCATAAATCCGATAGGTAGATCATGTTCTCATCTCCACAGTGTTAGACACTGCTGACCACATTCTCCTCCTTGAAACTCCCTTTGGGTTCTTGATGCCTCCCTTTCCTTCTTCTTACCTCATAACTACCCCTTCTCAAACCAACCTGTGTGTTTTTTTTTTTTAATTTTTATTTATCAGAGAGAGAGAGAGATCACAAGTAGGCAGAGAGACAGGCAGAGAGAGAGGAGGAGGCAGGCTCCCTGCTGAGCAGAGAGCCCGATGCGGGCCTCAATCCCAGAACCCTGGGATCATGACCTGAGCCGAAGGCAGAGGCTTTAACCCACTGAGCCATCCAGGCGCCCAAACCAACCTGTGTTAGTTTACCTTCTTCTCTACGGTGGGTGGGTGGGACTTCTCCAGATTCAGTCCAAGACTTTCCTTTCTCATCTCTGTTTCCAGCTAATCTCGCTGATTTTTAAGGCTTCAATTATTAAGGTTTATCAGAGACTTCCACATGTATATTTCTGGTCCAGACCTCTCCTTTGAACTCCAGACCCACATATCCAGTGGCCTACTTAACAGTTCTGATTTGTCTCAAGGGCACTGTTACGGATTGACTTGTGTTCCCACCAAACTATGTTGAAGCCCTAAACCTCAGAACCTTATCACGTGACCTTATTTAGAAATAGGGTCTTTGCAAATGTAAATTGTTAAGATGAGATCATACTGGAACAGGATGGGCCCTAATGCAGTGGGATGGTGTTCTTCTAAGAGGGAAGACAGTGCAAAGACACAGACAGAGAAAACACCAGAAGACAGAAACAGGAATTGAAGTTCGGCTGTCACAAGCTCAAGAATGTCTGGGGCTACCAGAAGCTGGTAGAGGCCTGGAAGGATCCACCCTAAAAGCTTCAGAGAGAGCATGGCCCTATCAGCATCTTGGTTTGAGACTTCTAGTCTCCAGACTTGTGAGAATAAATTTCTGTTGCTTGCTGTCACCCAGCTGGTGGTAATGTGTTAAACAGCTCTAGGAAACCGGTACAGATAATCTGATGGTTGTGGCCCTCCTCTACTTACTCCCCAGATCTGAATCATAACTAAGTCCTATCAGTTTAATTTCCAATCATTTGCTGAATTCATTCACTTTCCTTAATGGGCTTTCAACCTATTGAAATCTGGTCTACTAAATACCTATGGGTTTTTACTTTGAAGAACATTTTTAGATTCTAAGAAGAGGCTGCTAATGCTGAGCTGTTCCATGGGGCCTGGGCTAGAATGATATCCTATTTTGTTAGTTCTAAGAGTAATGAGATGAATTGAGTGGAGTTAAGGCTTCTGACTGCCTGGATTAATACCTTTCTCTACACCAGGCAGCTGATGAGTTCTCAGAGGTGTTCCCGGATCAGAGTGTTCCCAACCTGAGAAAGGTTTTTAAGATGAGGGATAAGAAATTGGAACTGCAAAGTACATGTCAGGATCCTTTTCTTGAAACTTCAGATTTCACAGAAAAGCCTTAAAAATTTTTCCAGGGGCCTACAGACTTCTTTGGCCAGATTAAACTGATAGAGTGATAGGATGTTATGGGTATGAAAGCAACTGAGAAATAAATACGACTGTGTCTGTTGTCTTATGTAAAACCTAATGAAGAGAAACACACAAGCTCTGCTGTAGATTGGCTACTCCATGCCACCCCTGACTTTGGCACTGTCATTGGCTGGCACTTCACTCATCTGAGCAGGTGCTTGCATAGATGATGGCCTAGTCCCATGGGATGATTACCTGTTATGGGACCTGGGTTTTATTTGTTATTAAAGATGTTTCAATTGCAATTAGTGAAAGAAAGCCTTCCTTCATCTAGCCTGGGGCAGGAGTCTAGGAGATAGGGTGTGACCTACGGAACAGGACAGCCCTTGATGCACTTAGAGAATCCTTGGGTCTCAGGTCAGACGTTACAGTTATAAATCAAATGGTTGAGCGACAAAACTAGCTTCATCCAGAATTGGGCAGGCAAACAGGACACTTCACCTTTGGAACTGATGACAGGGAGTTTGTCCTATACCTTGGAGTTTTTCTGCCCTGGAGTTGCCTTCCAGGAAGTTTTCTCTCTCGTTAGTTAGAGAAGTAACCAGCAGAAAGCTTGGCCTGCACTTGAGAATGGGTTGGGTTTGTGGTGCTGGACAGACACCCTCTCTGCAGGAGGTCTTGCCAAACTGCAGGTGGGTCAGAACCACTTGTCCAGAACAAGGTTGGGAAATTGGAGTTCCAGGACAGGGCCTGCAGGGTGCTGGGTTAAGGCAGGTCAGAGCAGGGAGACAGAGAGAAGGCAGCCGAGGGCCAGTGAAGCTCTGGTAAGTACAGTCTGAGGGCACACAGGTGTCAGGCTTTCAGGAGGACTCAGACCAAAGGAATCCAGCATCCTGGATAGCACCTTGGCAGCGACCACCACTAGCATAATGGCTGGTCTACACAACTGACTCTAGGTCATCCAGGTGGTTCTGCCTTCTAAATCAGATGACTTCTGAGGTAGGCTGTATATCATAATCACCTAGGGGGATGTTTAAGGATACAAATTCCAAGGTCCTATACGGAGAGATTCTGCTTCTGTAACTCTGAGGTTAGATACTGGAATGTATATTTTTGAAAAGCTCATTCTGATGAGTAGTCATTTTGATGAATAGTATGGAAACCACTGCTATAGATAGAACTTAATTGGCTGCTAAAAACAGACACCTTTACTGATATCTCCATTCATATCCCACTAAGAGCTTTCAGTATCCACAGTGGTTGTAAGAGTCACATCTTCTAGCATGGGTCAGTTGGTCGAGCATGAATGGCAGACTAGTCATAGGTGAATTTCTTCTGCTTTTTATTAGAATTTGTCCTTTGTTTGACTATTTCTTTTGGGCCTGGTGAAAGAGCTATCTCTGGTGTCTGCATGTCTCTGAGTTTGCTTGGTCTACCAATTTTTTTTAAAAAAAATATTGTATATTTTATTTAACCCAATGTTATCTAAAATGTTAATCAGTTCAACATGTAATTAATATCCTAAAACTTCTTAGTGAAATATTTAATATTCTTTTATAGTAATTTTCATAGAAATCTAGTACATCTTCATTCTAATTAGCCATATTTCAAGTGTTCAATAGTAATATGTAGCTAGTGACTACGATATTGGACAGTACAGTTCTAGACCTTCATCCTCATAAGTTTCTGTAGTCTGAATACACCGAGTTAACAGTCAAATTTCCTAATAAATGCAAAAGAAGTAATGGTGTTCATCACAGGAAATGCTAATTATACTCTTCTGTCTTTGACTAGTTTTAATGGATATGTTAGAAAGATTAGTGCTTCAACCACTGATGTTTCTTTACTATAATTATTTTACAGTTCCTTATTATTTTCAATGACTACTTGCTATTATCTGCCCTACTGTCAATCCCTCCCAGAGTTACCAGCTTCAATTATTACAGTTTGCAGGCAATAACAGTTATAATTGATTCTTAAATACCTTCATGAAATTCAAAGACATGGGATGAGCTTCTGAGAACTTTTCTTCAAGAGTTTCCTAGAAAATAGAGAATTTCAATATTACATAACAACAAAGTTATGTTTATTTTGAATATATTAGAAATAAGAACACTTTGGAGAAAGACCTCCCCTAGTAGGTTAGATAATTCCTTTTAAGGGCTTTTTAAAAGTTCTATTTTTATATAATTTTACACTATAGTATAAAGGGTTAAAAGACAAAAACTGGAATTATTTTTTAAATTTCACAATGTCTTGCAATTTCTGTTTGGTAAATGTGCTCCAAGTGTCCCTGAAATCCAACAACAGTACTTTATTTTTTAAAAATTTTATTTATTTATTTGTCAGAGAGAGAGAGAGAGCAGGGGGAGCGGCAGGCTGAGGGAGAGGGAGAAGCAGGCTTCCTGCTGGGCAGAGAACCGGATGTGGGACTCCATCCCAGGACTCTGGGATCATGACCTGAGCCAAAGGCAGACTGAGCCACCCAGGTGCCCCGACAACAGTACTTTAATATCCGTGCCAGATTTACCTATGGGGATGCTTTCAGCACTAATGAAATGTGTTGAGCTCCATGTGTATGAGCACTACAGAAAGTAAGAGAATGATAAACACAAAATTCAGAATAGTAAGGAAGGAAGAGAATGGGATCAAGGGAGGAGCACAAAGGGAAGAGGAAGCTCCAAAGATAATGGTAATAGTTTCCTTTATGTTTTTTAGGGTTTTTAAACTTTTTCTTTTTTAAAGTAGGCTGCACACCCAGCGTGGAGCCCAACATGGCGTCTGAACTCACAACCCTGAGATCAAGACCTGAGCCAAGACTGAGTTAGATGTTCAACCCAAATGAGCTACCCAGGTGCCCGGGTAATAGTCTCCTTTAACTAGGCAGCAGGTACTTGTGAATTTGTATTCCATTCTTTAAACTAAACTGCTATATAAATATTCTTTTGTAATTCAACCTCTAACCTTGTTAATTCAATTTTAACCTTTTGTTATATTTGTTAAAACCTTTAACAAACATAGAGGCACCTGGGTGGCATAGTCTGTTAAATGCCTAACTCTTGGTTTCAGCTTAGGTCATGATCTCAGGGTCCTGGGATCAAACCCCACTTGGGATCCATGCTGAACGTGAAGTCTGCTAAAGTTTCTATCTCCCCCTCTCTCTGCCCACCCCTACTTGCTCATTCGTGCCATCTCCCTCTCTCTCTCAAATAAGTAAATCTTTTTAAAAAGGCTTTAATAAATACATATATCAAGGTATTACATGAAATACTGAATTTAAAATGAACAAGATGTCCAGAGATAGTTGGGATCGTTGGAACCTCAGATTGTTCCCGTGGCCATAAATCATGAGGTGGCTTTACAGACTTTCCCATCCCTGCTCCACTCTTGTACCAACACACAGCCTGAATGTGGGCACCCAACTCTTCTGATGGTCTTTTCATTCTGTAGGCAGAATTTAGACCACATGGAGCTTTAAAAATCATAGCCCACACTTAGGTAACACAGACAGAAAATCAGTATCTGTAGAGAGTAAGATATCAAGTAATCATTGACACATTCCCAAAGAAAGGCAAAGACCACAGCAAGAGCATAGCAGTGATCAATGTGGTTTGGAGTTTTGATTTGGATACAATGAAGTCATTTTGTAGAATGACTTTCCCCGTGAAAATATCCATTGTGAAGAAATTGTTTTTATGGACTTGAGCTTTGTTTTACAAGCTAAAAAAATCAAGAATGCATGTTTTCAAAATAAAGAAGACTACGGTAAGTACTGTTTAACAGTAGATAATTATTTCAGGGAAAGGTACTGAGTGTTTTGACTAACAGGATCAAGGTATTTATGTAAGGAACTAAATATACTTCCACTTCAAATTTAACATTAAGTTAATCTTTGACTAGATCGGGCAAGTAGATTTTTAAAGCATTCTCTTGGTTAATTTATGCTGTTTTATGTAACTTCTTTGAACTGTGTCAGTGTGCTAGAAGGAAAACAGGAGCCAAAAGTACAGATATTTTTTTAAAATACCCCTTTTAAAGAAAGTTGCAACACAAATAATAAAACGTCCAAGACTGAGCAGTTTACCATGTCTTCTGGCTCAGGAATACTGATGCCATGGAAAAACTGGTTACTTTTGAAGATAGATTGATGTCTTGGGATTAGTTTTCCTGTAAAATACAAACCATGTAACTCATGACAAATTTAATAAAAATAAAAGGGGTTAACTTCTGAAGTCCAGATATACCAGAAATACTAAGCCTGATCATTCCTTCCAGATTTGGGAGGAGCGAGTCACTGCAAAAACGTGCCTCCTCAGGGAAGGGGAGTCCTCCCATGCAACTCTCCACCATGGGTGGCTCAGTCTGCCACTCAGCCCCTGCCCAAAAGAAGAGGCAAGAAAACCGTGCTGAGGGCTTTACAACAAGATCTCGTAACTATCTCACAGTAGTTGCTATTTTTCGTGAGTGAAATGAGGCTCAGAATTTCAGTAACCTGTCTAAAGTTACATGCTCATTAAGGGACAGACACAGGATTCAAACTCAGGTCTGTCTCATGTCTGCTAAATGTAAATTTCCACCGTCCTTTTTGGAAATCAGTCAAACAATATATACTTAACATGTGGCCTGTGGAGATCCTCTACCCTACATTTTTCATGCTGTAGAATTCTCCGGAAGAATGTGTTGGAACCAGACAGGGACCTGCATCAGACTAAATAGCAGGGATTCCATCGCCCAGTAGTTCGGCTGCCAGGATAGGCTTGGGGAAGGAATTAATAAATACCCATCGGGTGTGTAAATGTATCGCTTTTCTTGTGTCTGCTTCATGTAAAGCTGCAGGCAACCTTCTGGGTCACAGTCTCTTCCGGCTGCCCATGGATGCTGCCCCATGGTGGAAGCTTATGAAGGGGGGCCCCTGGAGTTCCATTCCTGCTCTGCATCTAACTGTTAATGACTTCAGGACAATCATGGAACCTCCCTGAGCCTCAGTTTCCTCTCTTGTAACATAGGCACAATTAAAAATGTTATAATCCTTAATGGGTTTTTCTTAAGACTGGGAGAGATGAAGTGTGTGAAAGTAATTTGTAAATTCTTAAGTGCCATACAAAGGAGCGGAGTTGAGGAGTTGCAACTGAGACAGTATAGCCTACAAAACCTAAAATATTTATCATCGGGCCCTTTGTAGAAAGTCTGTTGACCTCTGCTCTAGAGTAAAGGGGGGAAGCCCTCCTTTGCAGTGGGCAGAAATGACCTTTGATCAAGCATCTCTTCGAGTCTGCTCTATGTAGATGACTCATATCCTTGTCCCTATCTTAGCCTGACACGGGAAGTAAGTGGATAGTTTATCCCAAGGCTGACTGACTTGACTCGGAAAGGCACCTGAGAGCCTCTCGCTGAGCGGAGTCATGGCTCCACGTGGAGAAAATGGATGGACTCTGGCAACAACTCAGCACAAGCAACCGAGTAGCACTTCGGAGAAGCAAGAAAGCTCTTGTTCGTTAAAGTGATGTCCTATCGCCCTAACAGTTGAGCAACTGTGTAAGCCGTAAAATGCAATGCCTACCCAGTGTTCTGATGATCAGATAAAGTTGGTCCACATCGGACTTTCCAGGCCAGAGTGGCTGGCCTGTCAGAAGCTCTGCAAAAACGCAGCCAGCGGCCCATACGTCCACGGAGGAACCGTACTGTGTGTCTCCCACGAGAAGTTCCGGAGCTCGGTACCATCGTGTCGCCACGTAATCAGTGTAGGTGTCTCCTGGAACTGCAAACGCGTCAGTCAGATCAGGTGGGTCACATTCCTGGGACATGTGGAGCAGGTCAGGCATTCAGGCAAGCTTCAGTAACTCCGAGGCCACAACACTCCTCACTTTGGAAGCAGCAAGGCACCAACTGCCCAAATACTTCCACTGTGCGCTCAGACAGTCAATTCAACTGCCACAGTTCCCTGGCTTAGTGAACATCTGCATCGGCCCACACAGAGAGGGGCAGGAATGAGGGTTTCTGTAGTGTAACCTCAAGTTGAAGCCAACTTCCAGGTGCACTGTGAAGCCACCTGGGTCTGTCCTATCAGGATAGTGGCTGTGTACACCCACCTTGCAGTGAGTTGTTGCCAGTGTGTGCTTTGCCTGCTGTACAATTCTAGATTCAGGGAGAAATAATGATTTGTTCCCCTTTCCCTTTGGTTCCCGCTCCTCCCCCTGCCACCCCCAACCTGGTCTGGGATGACTTCCTTTTTCTTACTACTGTCTCTCAAGGCTGTCCTTAGTTTTCCATTTACTCTTCTAGCCTTATGAACCCCATGGGGTTTTCCTGACCTCCCTGGGGCACAGTAATGAATCCCTCCAGGGAAACACCTGCACCCTCACTTTGGTACTTCACTATGAACCATCTTGTATTATTCTTTTGTTTCTTTTACTTAGGATTATAAATGCATGAAGAGCAGAAATGCATCTTATAATTCTTTTCCTCTGTGAGGCAAAGCACATAAATATGACATCCAGTAAATTCAAGTGGAGTGGAGTGGAGTGGAGTTGCAGCGCACACTAAGGTACTGGCTAAAAGGTAGAAGTGAACTTTTCCTCTTTGAATAATCACAACGTCACATTTAGCATCCATTCAATATTTAAAACAAGAGTTTATATCATTTCATAATCATCTGAATTGTATAAGTAAATGAAAAATTGCTACTTACTCAGAATTCGCGCAAACCCAAAGTCACAGATCTTGATTATTCCTTGCTTAGTTATTAGAATATTTTCAGGTTTTACATCTCTGTGAATACACTGTAAGATAAAATTTGATTATTTCTTTGAGTCATCAAAATGACAAAGCATAATAAACATTAAATATTAGTTTAGAGGATAAATACAGCTTATGAGATAAAAACAAAGATGCTCTTCCTTCATTTTTCTAGAAGAACTTTAACTGGCAAATTCTCACTCATAAATCTTATCACACCAAAAGAGAAAAAGTCAAAATGCTGCCATATAAGTGAAGAAATTTAAATCTTAATTGTTGGATAAGAAAACTTTATTTTTTTGAGAAGGCCATGACATACAATTATTTCTTCCACATTTTATTGGGCTCTACTTAAACTGCAAAAGGTAAAACCCTAGATGAGATTAGACTCAATATACCTCTGATGAGAACTGCCACCCAAGAATCCCAATTCAGGTTGAATAAATATTGCAGATTTGAGAAATTGGAAAAACATTTGAATGAGAACAAAAAAAAATTTTGCTTAAAAAATTGGTTTATAACTAGAGAGAGACCACATTATTTATTGCCCAAACTAGGATGTATGAAAGGAGCTCTGGGGACAACAGGACCGAAGCACAACTGTCCTGGGTAAGCTGGGAGGTATGGTCACCTATTTCTCAAGGGACGCTGAGGCTTCAGCATCAGGGGACGAGGACCACTGCCACTTCCTCAGCAGGGAGTTACGCCGGGAACGTTAGCAGCTCTCCTGGGAGATGTTGGCCGGAGTCCCTCCTGGGAGAGCAGGACTCACCGGGAGGCACTCTCTCCTCACAGAGGCTCCTGTTATTCCTCTGTAGGCAGGGACCTTACAGTTTGCTGCATCGCAACAAACTGAAGGGAGACCCTGAATGGAGTGTGTGCTCCTTGCCGGACATGCGAGGGGTAAGGAGGCAGCAGTAAGGAGGCAGGCAGGCTGTGTGAGCCTCACTCCTCATTCTTCCATAAATGGCTGCTGCATGGTGTGGAGGCCTTCCAAGAACACAACTCAGGCCCTATTCTTCAGCATGTTAGCTTTCCAGTCCTTCCTCCCAGACAAGCAAACAGACAACACTGATGGTGCTTACTCTCATCTAGAGCTCCGTCCTTTTCACAATCCTTACATGTGAATTACTTCATTCCTGCCACAATCTTGTGATGGCAGGTGGCCACTGACAGGGTCTCTGGACTGAGTGTTACAGTAACCTGCTCCTTTTGCCTCACACCTCTGTATTCTGTCAGTCCCTTTATATATTCCTGCCACATTGACAATTCTGAAGTAATTTTTCTTTGCTTCTCTGGTAGCTCTCTGGGAAGAGAAAAGGCTGAGTCCCAAATTCATTTTAGGTCACAAAAATGGCAGTGATAGTAGAAGCTTGTTCCTAGTTAGTATCAATTATTGTCAACTGTCTCATAATTTGTATGACCAACAGAAGAAATTTCTAGGCCTCTTTAAAGTCCTAAGGACTTAGATGTTAATTTTTTAAAAATACATTGCTGTAATATAAACCAATATAGTTTTGAGGTCCTACCTTTTAAGCAACACATTTATGAAACTGGGATTAACACTCTGAGTCCAGTCACACTAGTTGGTGATTTACTAGGAATAGGTTATGTCCCTCAAAAGAGTTTGCATCAAATTCTAAAATTTCTGGACTATGTGTGGCATTATCAAGCAAATGGACTTACATTGACACTTGTCTTTTGGCCTATTTAAATATGATTTTTGGATCTAATGCAAATCCATGTGAAATTTTTAGCAATTTATTTTCCACAAAAAACCACAAAGGCAAATGAAGTACTGATGTGTCCCAAAGAAAGAAACAAATTACTGGTGTAGGTACAGGTAAGAGAAGCTACTAATAGAGAGGAAGAGAATATTGAAGAAAGCAAAAGACAGTAAAACTGCCTGGAACAGTAGGAAGCCAAGCACAGAGAACGGCCGCTTAGTCATACAGCATTCACTTTCTCTGCTGCAAAGCCACACTCAGTGCACACTCGCAGTGCCTCTGGCAGTCAGCTTGCTTTCCACCAAAGACCAAGAAACCTGCAAGTCAGTGTGACAGAAGCAGGTTTTTTTTTTTTAATAACTTGGGTTGCATACACAGCTTTTAGAAAATATTGTTCAAGTTGGGTTATTGTGGCTAATGTGTAATCTCATTTTTAATGGCTCACGAGTCAAGAAGAGGTATCCATGACCCTCAACTTTAAGAAACTCCAGAACTTTTTACAAATTGCTTCTTGTACAACCTAATCAAATAATAGTTTCCTTTTTTTTTTTTTTAAAGATTTACTTTTAAAGTAATCTCTACACCCCGTGTGGGGCTCGAACTCACGACCCCAAGGTCAGGACTCGCACACTCCACCAACTGAGCCAGCCAGATGCCCCTAAATAATAGTTTTCTATTATCTGAAAAGGTTGTCCTCTTTGAACTTTAGAGATGGATACCGATACAGCGGTGAGGAAAAGACCTCCTTCTTCCCAACCAGAACATTAGTATTAACAAGATGATGGTGGATGTTGCAGCCTGATACATCCTGGAAGTCACTGCAGTTTTGTCATCTTGAGATGAAGTTCTTTTTGTCTAATATATCAGGTATACACAAATCCATGAGTTCATAATGATACTAAATGGGTCACTTTAGTTAACTCATTCTAGCAATATTAGAAGGTAAGAAAGAACAAAATGAGTAAGTACTTTCTTAAGTCCAGTGCTTCTCAAAATCTAATATGCACATGAATCTCCTGGAGATCTTGTTAAAATGCAGATTCTGATTCAGTAGATCTAGGGTGGGCCTGAGTTTCTGCATTTCTAATGAACTCCCAGGTGGTCTCTATTAACAAGGCCTTAATCCCTTATTACTTTAACATTCCTTGTCTTGGTTAGGATCATCACTCTGGAGAGAATAAGGTAGTCATGGTCTCCATAGGTTGAAAGCTGTGAATTTTCAGCAACACCATTGGGTTAGATTGCCTTTTCTATTCTTTGAGAGTATCATGAGGGTTCCTTTAAAAATAAGGAGAGGATCAAGGTTTTAGATGTAGTATTGTTACAGCTTACATATGACCTAAATTTTTTCCCTTGCATGCATTTTAGGCTTACCATAGCATAACAAGAGTTAAGAAATAAATCCCATGTTGAAGGAGGGAGGTTTGTCTGAAAAATTATCTGTTTTTAATAGAGGTTATGGATTATCAATTGGAGGTTTTAAAACTTAAGATACAGGACGTGTTATTCCGAGCAGAGAAATGATGGCAGTTGCATTGAGCTCTAATAATGTTTGGGTCTGCTGGGAATAGTAAGTCACAACCAGTAGGTAAGTTGATTGACTCATTCATTCATTCATTCATTCATCCATTCAGTTATTCAATAAATACTTATCGAGCGAGCACCTTTTATATAGAAAGATCCATGCTAGCTGTTGAGAAGATGCAAAGATAAATCTGCAGACATTGCATTCAAGTTCATAACCTGGTACACAGGAAAGTGTCTGACTATATAAAGGACAAACACTTATGGCAAACAGGATTTTCAAAAAACCATTTTAATTACCCATAAGACTCCTACAAGAAGCTTAGGTAAACTTTAATACCTCTGATAACACAGTAGAGAGCATCAGAGATGTGGTTTAATTAATTATTAATTAAAAAAATATTTTATTTATTTATTTGACAGAGAGAATGAGAGAGCACAAGCAGGGAGACCACCAGAGGGAGAGGGAGAAGCAGGCTCTCTGCTGAGCAGGGAGCCCGATGCAGAGCTCAATCCCAGGTCCCCAGGATCATGACCTGAGCTGAAGGCA
Organism: Ailurus styani; assembly: GCA_002007465.1. NCBI lineage: Eukaryota > Metazoa > Chordata > Mammalia > Carnivora > Ailuridae > Ailurus > Ailurus styani. The sequence continues at coordinate 6,332,992 of LNAC01000033.1, read as the reverse complement.
GACGCTTAACTGACTGAACCACCCAGGTGCCCTGAGATGTGGTTTTAACTCAGCATCATCTTTAGTATGTATTTGAAAGCATTTGCATCATGAAAACCAGGCTTATGTATCTTGTGAACAATATTTCTCTATACTCTATTTTTTATTTTTATTTTTTTAAGTAGGCTCCATGTCCAACATTGAGCCCAATATGGGGCTTGAACTGATGACCCTGAGATTAAGACCTGAGCTGAGATCAAGAGTCTGATGCTTAACTGATTGAGCCACCCAGGTGCCCCAACTCAATACTTTATTAATAGAAAATGTAAGCTTTTGATTGATCCTAACAAACTCTTCATTGACTTTCTTAAAACTAAAATGTAAGCTTTTGACTAATCCTAACAAACTCTTCATTGACTTTCTTAAAACTAAAGGAAGCTTCCTCTAAGTATTGAAATTTATTTCCATGATCTTGCATTCTTTTCCAGCAATCCTAGACTATGATAGACATTCTGCTGGCATCAAAATTGACCGTATGGTAGTCTTTATCCTTGCCTAGGCACTGCCTCTATCTAGGCCCCAACTCAAAAGTCTAGAGTTATTTTTTAAAAACTATCATCATAGCAATGATTCCCCAGAACCCAACTTAAAGAAACTCCCATTGGGGCGCCTGGGTGGCTCAGTGGGTTAAAGCCGCTGCCTTCGGCTCAGGTCATGATCCCAGGGTCCTGGGATCGAGGCCCACATCGGGCTCTCTGCTCGGCAGGGAGCCTGCTTCCTCCTCTCTCCTCTCTCTCTGCCTGCCTCTCTGCCTACTTGTAATCTCTCTCTCTGTGTCAAATGAATAAATAAAATCTTTAAAAAAAAAATAAAATAAATAAAAATAAATAAAGAGAACCATGATTGCAAAGGATTGAAACACATCAAATATATGAGATCTATAAATTTGTAATGATGCCTACATTCCCCTAAAACCTTTATTGTTCACTATTGGAGGTTGCTAAGATACCAACTTATCACTATGAATATTGTATTTTATAGTAGCCAGAATCCATGAGGGTAGGTTCTTCTCCATAGAATTCAAATTAATAAACACAGCAGAAATAACAGAATTTGAAAATCACCATATTTTAACCCTAATGAAATACTAGGTATAGGCAGTCATCATCAATGAAGGCTAAAACCATCAAGTAAAAAGGTTGACCAGGAAATTCATAGTGGAGAGGATCAAACTAATAGCTCTTGAACCCACTAATCTATTTCAAGATGATCAAAAGTGAGACAAGCTGACATATGCCTCATGAAGTTGACGCAGGAAGACATGTACATTACATATGAAATATTCTTTTTTTAAAAAGATTTTATTTATTTATTTGTCAGAGAGATAGAGAGCACAAGTAGGCAGAGCAGCAGGCAGAGGCAGAGGGAGAAGCAGACTCCTCGCTGAGCAAGGAGCCTGATGCAGGACTCTATCCCAGGACCCTGGGATCATGACCTGAGCCGAAGGTAGCTGCTTAACCAATTGAGCCACCCAGGCATCCCTATGTGAAATATTCTTGCCTGAAAAACTGAACCCGAAATGATCAAGTCTCTAGACACAAATACTAATTTACTGGAAATACAGGTGAAAGAACAATTTAAATGACACACACGAAGCAATCAGCTGCGATGATTTCTAGAACACAGTAGTATTCAAAGTGTGTTTCTTGGAGCAGCAGCTTCAGTACTAACTGAGCAAATGTTAGAAATGCAAATTCTTGGAGCCCTACCCTGGACCTGTTGAATCAGAAACTCTGCGGGTGGCCTCAGCAAACTGTATCTTAGTAAGACCTCCAGGGGGGTTGATGCATGCTCATGTTTGAGAAGTATGGGTCTAAAAAACTAATGCTAAATATTTTTTTTAAAGGATAGAGGAAGGGGGCCTGTTGGAGAATAAAAGACTCAAAAAACATGAAAACAAAATCAAACCAAGTGCCATGGGGAGTTACACCAGTGCTATTCTACAAACTTACTTAACCCAGCTTAAAAATGATCACAGGAATCACCAGTAGGATGGCAAAAGTAACACTGAGTTCACACAAGCTTTTAATTTATAAGGAATTAGTAATTTGGTTCTCATGGAAATTGGAAAAAAAAGCCATTGATCATGTTACCCATATTCTGTGGCTTTCTTCCTTTCCCTCCATCTTTAGCTCTTTGAGGCAATCCCTGAACTATTTAGAAGAAAAGAAAAAATTAACAAATATGTTGGAAAATGTTACTTACGTTATGTTTATGACAGAAATTAAGAGCTTGAAGTGTTTGCCATAATACACTTTTGATCACTCCATCAGCAACTCTGGGGGAAAGAAAATTAAAAAGGAAATGAAAACTCCTAAGATGGGGAGTCAGGAGCAGGAGCTGGGAACAGAAATGGAGTGGGGAAGGGCTTGCCGTGGCTAACAAACACGGTGCAAAGGGTGCTGGAGATATTTTTTTGAATGTGTTCATGAAAATTGCTTTACTATGTTTTCATTATAGATACATAATTTTCTTTTGTAATTTGAAAATTTTAGACCTGTAGAAATGGTATATGCTTATTACAAAAATCCAAACAGTATCGCAAAGTAAAGGAATAGAAAGTGTTGACTCAAAATTTGCTACCCCAAACTAATTGCTATAATGTACAGTGGCTTTCTCTTCAGGCACCTCTGTTTCTTTCCCTCTCTCTGTCTCTCTCTGCATTTATTATTTTTTTCCTCTGCATTTACTTTATAACTTTAATTTTTTTTAGAGCAGGGAGAGAGAGGAGGATGGGGGAAAGGGAGAGGGAGAGGGAGAGAGAGCATCTTAAGCAGGCTCCATGCCCAGTGCAGAGCCCAGTGTGGGGCTCGATCTCACGACCCTGAGATCATGACCTGAGCTGAAATCAAGAGTCGCATGCTGAACAGACTGAGCCACAGGCGTACTGAGCCTGTGTGTGTCCCTTTAATTTTAAATAAATGCATTTATATGGTTCAAAATTTAAAGAGAGTAAATGTATATCCATGAAGAACTGTCTCTCACAGCTGGCTAGTCACATGTTTCATTCTCTGCAACTTCCCCCTCCTCTTTCAGGAAGCTTATATGCATAGAGGTACAAATACTAATGCGTTTACATCTATTTCGTGGTTTCATTATATGGATGTGTCATAATCTACTTAGTTCCCACTGGTGAGCAATTAGGTTGACTCAATTTTATTCCTAGAAACAACATTTCAATGAATATGCATAATCATTCATCTTACTACGGTTGTACAATTATCTTTTTAAGGCAAGTTCTAGCAGTGGGATTTCTAGGACCAATGGTAGACACATGTTACATTTTGATCCTGCAGATGTGACCTTCAGATAGACCTAAAACCTGGTTTTGCAGGAAGAAAGGTGTACTTAAATACTGACTTCCAGCGGTGTGGTGGTAAACACACTCAAGTACGTGCTGTAGTTGTGTAAGTTTCTTTTTTTTTTTTTTTAAGATTTTATTTATTCATTTGACACAGAGAGGGAGATTACAAGTAGGCAGAGAGAGAGGAGGAAGCAGGCTCCCCGCTGAGCAGAGAGCCCGATGTGGGCCTCGATCCCAGGACTCTGGGATCATGACCTGAGCCGAAGGCAGCGGCTTTAACCCACTGAGCCACCCAGGCGCCCAGTAGTTGTGTAAGTTTCTTACACCTGGTGAGCAGGCAGGTACGCAGCCAGGGGAGGCCAGGGAGAACACACGTCCCATGAGAGTGAGAGGCTGGGTGCTTCTTGTCCCTGCAGGATCCTGGAAATACTGGAAGGTATTTCCCATGGGGGAGTTGGGGATCTGGACAACTCACATTTGTCTGGGAGTAGTCTACTTGGTGTGACCATCTCTCTAAATTATAGCAATTACATTCCCTTTAACTTTCTGTTGATGTGTTTCCATGGCTCTCATCACTGTCCCATGATGGTACCTTCAGTTGCATATTGTCCACTGAACATCTGTGCATTCAGGTCCCTATCTCCTCATTGTCTTGCCAACATCTGGTTTTGCCAATGTTATGTTTGCCAAACTGTGTTTAAAATAAAAAGCTCATTTTGGTTTTCATTGACATTTCACTATTAGTGACTTTTGTTTTCACATGATTATTGGACATGTCTTCTTTTGAGTATTTCCTGTTCATGGCCTTCATGGTCTTCCTCTTCATGGTCTTTTTTGACTGGTCTGTTTACCCTTTTTAAAATTGATTCATGAAGACTCAATATATATTGGAACCTGCATATGTGCTGCAAATATTTTTATCCATGCGTTGTTTATTTTTCAACTCTGTTCGTGGGGATGGGGTGGCTGTTTGCATAGTTTCAAAAATCTGAAATACAAGATGTCTTTTGCTAAGTGTCTACTGTAAGAATTTTTTAATTAAAAAGTTTAAAATGATCTAATTTTCCAAACACACCCATTACTCAGCCTTAATGTTTTATCATACTTGGAAATTTAAATCCTATGTTTAGATCACTTTTTATTATTTTTTAAAAGATTTTATTTATTTATTTGACAGAGAGAGAGATCACAAGTAGGCAAAGAGGCAGGCAGAGAGGGTGGGGGGGAAGCAGGCTCCCTGCTGAGCAGAGAACCCGATGCGGGGCTCGATCCCAGGACCCTGAGATTATGAGCTGAGCTGAAGGCAGAACCTTAACCCACTGAGCCACCGAGGCGCCCTAGATCACTTTTTAAAAACTAAACTCATCCTGCAGGTGATGCTGGTCTTACAGAGGCGCAGGACGGTCTGTGTGTGACTCAGGCACTGAACCAGCTACAAGAGGTCACCATATGAAGCTGTGGTACTTGCTGAGAAATAGCAACAGTGTGTGGAGGTATTTTCTCAGGGCAGTTTTCTGACTTCAGGTCACACTTACGGTGGCACATATGTCTAGTGTTGGCCCTTTGACTGCAGCTCTTCTAATTATTAAGTATTATTAATATTGTGAATGCCCCTAATTCTCCGTATTAAATCTCTTTCTGCTAAGTGTCTAGAGCCATTTCTATTTCTTGCACTGAATTCTTTTTTTTTTAAGGCTGTTTGTTTTAATTTAATTTATTTATTTGACAGAGAGAAAGAGAGAGAGAGCACAAGCAGGGGAATGCAGAGGCAGAGGGAGAAGCAGGCTCCCCACTGAGCAGGGAGCCTGATGCAGGACTCAAAACCAGGACTTTGGGATCCTGACCAGAGCTGAAGGGAGAGGCTTAACCAACTGAGCCACCACACCTAGGTGTCCCCTACCTGAATTCTGATATAACCTGATCTTTCTCACCTCTTCGCCTAGAGCCCCTCTTTAACTAGAGCCACACCAGAGACAATATTGCTTTAATGTTTTTATAAGAGACAGAAAGACTAGTGCAGCCATTTTGAGCCCTACAAGGCACGGTTCAAATCCCAGCTGTGCTGCTTCCAAGTTTTAGAACCTAGGGCAAGTTATTTGTGTCTGCAGTTTTCCTCATATGTACAGATGGAACAATGCCACATAAGTTTATTAAAAAGACTATCTCTTAAGAGTCTGGGTTTTCATATCTCCATAGGTTTAGGAAATGAGGGTCTGAGATCAGGTGAGGCCAATGGATGGGCCTGAGACCCCGTAGATAGACAAGAAGAGCCCCGCAAGAATGGCAAGAGGCCCCGTGGTGACAAAGAACAGGGCATGTGGGAGAAAAGAGTTAGGAGGCCAGTGTGGCCAAAGCATGAGTGAAGAGGTTGGCGAGGCTGGCAGGGGCCAAACCACGGAGGGCCTTATAGATCTGGGTAGATGGTTTGGATTTTACTCTAAGTCTCAAGGAAAGTCATTGAAAGGACTCAAGAAGGCAAGTGGCCTTCTGCATGGATAATGTGGAGAGTGGATTTCTGCATGCCTGTCTAGAGACAGGAAGCTTGATGAGGCACCCGACTTAATAATGCAGGTGAGATGTGGTGATGTTGGTTAGAGCAGTGGTGGTGGAGGGGAGGGAAATGGATTTCAGGCCTTGCAAGGGCCTGTGAGCAAAACATGGGCTCGATTCACATAGACATGGAATGCCAGGCGGGATCCAAGCACTGCAGGGAAGGGGGGATCAAGTCCTGGAATCCGGAAACGAGATAGAGTGAGGGTTCAGAGAATGATGGAACCAAAGTTCCTAGTGTTAATAACATGGATTTGGGCATGAACAAATGCCATAGCAAAGTCCTGAACTTTTGCTGTGCAAGAGGAACTTTTGTTTCTTGGCATCTCCCAGGACGAGTCACAGCTCTGCTCTGAACAGAAGAGCTCCAGTTCTGAGAAGGCAGGTTCCATCACAGGCAACACATCTGTACAAAATACCGGCTACAAACACACACCACCAATCTTACAAAGAGAAGATAGTTATCGAAGAGAAGATAGATTCGTGCAGGGCTCATTCCAGAAAGATAGAGGATTGCAACATGATTCAGCCACAGGCAGCATGTTTCAAAGTGTTTTGAGGTGAAATAAAACCTTCAGAAGAACTGAGTCGACACTCGGTGTTTAAGTATCATACGGGTGAGGGCAGAGACAAGATACTGCAAGGAACAGTGAAGGCGTGAGAGCAAACACTAGACGTCCGGGTGCAGGACGAAGAACGGTATCATGATGGGGGGAATCCGGACCGGATCGCTCAGGGACTGCACTCTCTCTGTCATGGGGAGGGATCTTGCCGCTGACATCAGGACTCATCATCTTTGCTTTAATGCGTTATATGACTTTAACATGGGAAAGCCTGATGTCCATTGTCAGTACCCGAGACAAAATGAGTCCTCAGTAAACCCTTGCTATCTGAGACTACAAGCCAACCTTGACTCGGGTCTGCCAGCCCCTTCACAAGGCCACTTCAGTTAACCTCCTCCCCTTCTGTCTCCTCCCATCTTCGGATACTCCTCCCCAGAGCCATTGGTGTCCGCCATTCTCTGAGCATGCCCGGCCTGTTTACGCCTCCAGATCTTTGTGTTTATTGTTCCTTTTCCTCCCCTCCAAGGCATTCTCTGACCCCTCTCTGTGCTTTCCTTCAGCTCAGGGACTTGTCTTCACTATTGTAGCTTTGGGGCTGAGGATGGTACCTGGTATCTAGTAGCTACTTAACTAAGCATGTTTCTCTGGCACTCTTGGAAATTTTATAAACAAGCACCCTGTCATAAATCCCTTTCTGCTTAAACCAGCTGGAGTGAATTCTGTTGAATCCTGACTGGTTCAGAATACGATACCAGAAGCGGATATGGGCCAGAAACTAAGGCCTTGGGAACTGGGGAATGGCTATCTGATTTAATCACTAATTACCATTAGTGACTGGACTAGCTGGTAGATGGGCACCCAGAGATGAACTAGTTGTTAAATCATCTGTGGTCATCTGGAATGAAATCCCTATTCAAGGCAAGCCTTTGGTGAACTGAATGTGACAGAATATGGGAAACATAAATAATACAAGAAAAGTGGGACTGGTTGGCTCTTTCTAACTTCATGAGAAATTTTTATAAAGGACAGGGTTAGTGCTTAATATCTTCATTCGACACACAGTTAGGAAACCAGAAGTTTCAATGATTGTCCTGCAAGAACTCGTTATTACTTCTATCTATAGGACTCACTTCATGGACCTATAAGAATAACATGAAATGACTGAAGAATCAAACATGGAGAATAATCCTGCAGGGTGCTAAGTGACAACACAGATTTAACTTATGTGAGGTTAGTTAATTTCTCAGTTAATTAACTGAGAAGGAGCTACCTATACTTTAGGAATTGAAATGTGACCCTCAGGAGTATTCGTATAACTGAGAGCACCCCAGATTCCCACCAAACATCCCATCTCAGGCAAACCAACCCCCCAACTCGAATGATGAGGCTGGAGATTCTTCTCAGGCCTTGAGAGGTCTCCAAACCTTAACTAAAGTCAGAGTTCAGCATGTCTCAGAGGACCTGCTACAAAGTCAAACAGAGGAAAAGGTTTACACAACAAAAAGAACTATAAGATGCTGCTAGTTTACAAAGGGGCATGCCTGTGAGCATGGATTTCACTGATGTAGGACCAGAGAGAAAGAATCAGAATTTTAGATTGGGCTGATTATAACAATGTGGGCACACTTCCTAGAGATTCCAGTTTCACCAGACTACTTGGAGCAGCTAGGAATGAGTCTAGCTGACTGCTAAATTGGTTGACTGAAACCTGGCTAAATGGTTGCCTATGGCAATTGAAGTTGAACGCCAGAAATTCATTAGTAAAATGAGGAGGAGGAGATCCAAAGATCTGAGGTGATAGGAGTGTTGGAGAGGATTTTCCATACACAACACGCTCATCTACCTTTCAACTGTGCCTCCTCAAAGTGTTTGACAGCAGCGCCAAGCTATGCTCTTCCCCAGATGTGTAGTATGGCTTTCAGTTTTCTAGTTTGATAAAGAAGCAGCAGCACACCAGTCCCTTCTGCTGGGCTCTTCCTAACATGGTAGCTTTCATTCCTTGGCCCAGAGACAGCTGGCTCTTTTTCCATCTGCTAATGTATCTTTCTCAACTGTCCATTTAGGAAATGGGGAAATAATCTCAAGGATGGAATTGTGGACCTAGTAGGACTACGGTGAGATGGATTTGAGTCAAGACTTCATTCACCACCAGACTTAATGCTTCCTGCTCCTCATTCCCCCCAAACTGACTGCAGTGGTTTTCAAGGTCACTGGTGACTGGTTTTACCTCAGAGCCTGTCCATTAATTTCTGTAAGATAGGGTATTTCTCTTTTCCCAGCACACAACTGTCCTGATAAATGGCTATAGACTACTTTGGGGCAGGCTAAGAGGAAGAATTAAGTACAGATGTGTGATCTTATTGCTGGGCCATTCCTCAAGGAAAGCCATCTTCCCTTTAGTCACAAGGCCCTGGTTCTGTGAACTGCTTATTGTAGAGACTCAAGTCAAGCCTCTAGTCACCAGTTTTTATAGAAAAATAGAACCTTAGTGATCTGCCCATCTCTTTTGTTTTGAGAGAACCTATGGTCAATTAAACCACTTTGATAATCACTATGGCTCTGTTGCCTGTTACCTACAATTCTTGAAATGAGAACTATTACTTGCCCTCTGTCATCCAGGGATCCCATGATCTCCACTGAAATCAGGAAGCCCGTTCAAAGAAAGGATCTCCCCACTTCATTATCTGGGACATGCCGCTTGTGCAACCCTCACTAATGTATTTCTCAGTACTCGTGATTCATGGCCATCTTTCCACCAAACCACACCCTGTCTTACGGGAAATTTTCTAGGAACAGTTAACTGAGAGAGAAATTCAAACCTTTTATATGTCAATTATACCTCAATAAAGCTAAAATTAAAAAAAAGAACCTGAAGCCTGACTTATGAATGTGTTTAACGTGCTCCTATCAGCCAGAAGTGGAGCGGACAGCTATAGTTTGGTAAACCTGCTAGTAGTCTTATAACACTATAATCACTTACAATTGTTCCTTTGTATTTCTGATTCCTCATTAGATCCTAAGCTTCTTGAAGGCAGGATTATTCCATTATACATAGTGCAATGGGAAGGAAAATCCTTCCTCTAGCAGGGAGGCAATTTCTATCACATTACCAATTAACTTACCCATTGTACTTACTGTAGAACACAGAGGGGTCTTAGAGCCTGTAAATAATCTATACCCAGATTATTTTAAGTTTAATCAGGTGATGCCAATTTTGGCTGTTGCACATACATGTAGTTTCTTTACTTGAGAAAATCCAACACAGCTTCAGTACTCAGTACTCACTATGCAGCTATTGATCTAACACGTGGTTTTTTTCTCTATCCAAAAAGTAGAGGACACCAAAGGTTTCATATGGCAGGAAGCAGTACACTTTCACCATCTTAGTGTTAAATCAGCTCTTCTTAAAGGTATAATTTAGTCCTCGAGTCTCTTGATCTTCAGCTCACGATCCCATAGCTCATCCCACATGTCCGCTATGTTGATTGCCTCATATCTGCACACCAGTTTTTGCTCCAGACTGAATTTACCCTAATAAACAAAGGGCTCAAATAGGGTTGGTAGGTATGCGGTCTGGTTGTTTACCTCTGTTTGCTATTCGCTGGTTTTACAGTCTCTTGGCTGTTATTTAAGTAGGTTTTAGGAAGGGGGTAAAGGCAGATGGATGTTTTAAATTCATCGCTGTTATATGGAAGTACTCAGCATTTCATAAAAAGAGTGGTGTGTTCTACATTGTTCCTAGTTGTATTCCCCTATGTAAATCCAAGTTTCAGGGTGGACCAAAAGCCCGTGTATACACTGGTACTGCTAAACACACTTATAAGACTTAAAAGAAAAAAGAGTAGAAAGTAGGTAGTTCAGAGGTCCCTGTGGGCATGCCTGGCTGGCTCAGTTGGAAGAGTGTGAGACTCTTCATCTCAGAGTCATGAGTTTGAGCCCCATGTTGGGTATGGAGATCACTTAAATAAATAAAACTTGAGAGAGAGAGAGAGACAGAGAGAGAGAGAGAGATCCTTGTGGTTGCTAAATACATACTGAAGGAACAGTAAAATAAACTGCCTGAATATGCTTTGCTCTTTCTTGCTGTGCATTTCTCCACGACTATCCATCTGGCCAACTCTTTCCTTTGTAAAGTCTCAGCCCAAACGCTTCCTTCTCTGCAGAAACTTCCCTGATGCCTCAGGACTGGCAGATGCTGCAGTTGTACCAACATCAACCCAATCAGCATTGCCATTTGTAACTGCTCCTCTGAATGTCTGTCTCATCATTCAATTTTAAGCTTCTTGAGGGCAGGATTGTGCCACTACATCTTTGTACCCTCTGCACCAGCAGAAGTACTCAATAAAATATTTATGAAGTGAATGAAAGAAAGAAAACTGCACACTGAGAAAGCTATTAAGATGAATTAGATACGAATTCTGCACTTACAATCCAGTAACAGAGAGAATGCACATAAAATACATTAAGGTAGAGAAGTACCAAGTACCATAAGAGGGACAGAAATCAAACTCTGTGGCTATGCAAAGGAGGGAGGCAAGTCTACCCAGGTGGAGGAATCTCTGAGATATTAAGAATATCTAAGATTTCCCATTTTATTTATTTTTAAAAGACTTTATTTTTAAGTAATCTCTATACCCGACATGGGGTTCGAATTTATAACCCCCTGATCAAGAGTCACACACTCTACCAACTAAGCCAGCCAGGCACCCCAGGACTTCCCCATTGTAAAGATGATGATAGAGATAGGGGAAGTGGAATAAGTTAGTATATTCCAGGTTAAAGTAGGAGCATCAGCTAAGTCCCACAGGCAGGAAGGCTTATGACACATAGAGGGAAGAGAAAGATGATTAGTTCAATTAAACAGGTATGTGTATTGTATATACTGTATGTTTTATTTTCAGGACCTTGAACAATACATGGTGTTTACATTTCTAACTTTATGAAAATATACATTAATTTATAAATTAACTTACAGGATGGCTGAACAATCTGTCTTCTAAACCAATAGAAACCATATTTAGCTCATAATAAAGTTGAGTTAATTCATCATGTAAACTGGTTTTTAAATTAATTTGTATTTTAGGGCACCTGGGTGGCTCAGTGGGTTAAGCCTTCAGCTCAGGTTTTAATCTCAGGGTCCTGGGAGCAAGTACCGCATTGGGCTCTCTGCTCAGCAGGGAGCCTGCTTCCCCCTCTCTCTCTGCCTGCCTCTCTGCCTACTTGTGATCTCTCGCTCTCTCTGTCAAATAAATAAATAAAATCTTTAAAAAATTAATTTGTATTTTAAAAGTAAAATATGTCCATTCACTGGGATATTGGGACAATTCAAAATAAGCTTCAATTACACTGAACATTCTACTTTTTTTTTTTTTTAAAGATTTTATTTATTTATTGGACACAGAGAGAGAGATTACAAGTAGGCAGAGAGGCAGGCACAGAGACAGGGAGAGGAGGAAGCAGGCTCCCCGCTGAGCAGAGAGCCCGATGCGGGCCTCGATCCCAGGACGCTGAGATCATGACCTGAGCCGAAAGCAGAGGCTTTAACCCACTGAGCCACCCAGGCGCCCTGAACATTCTACTTTCTAACCTCATTTTTTTCACATACTATTTCATGACCACAGCTTCCTTTTTAATGGGTTGGATACATAGTGTTCCATCGTAGGCATACAGCAAAGGGCATTGAAGCAAATCTCCACTATAGGAAAATTAGATGAGTCCCGATTTTTTGTTGTTGTTGTAAATAATGATGTGTTGAACATTCTTAAGTGTAATTTTTTTGCACCTGATTATTTTCTTATTATAAACTTCTCTACATGGAATGTCTTGGTCAAAGGGTGAAAACCATTTAAAGAATTTTCATACATACCGCTAAATTTCCGTTCTAATTATATACTCTCTCCAGCTGTGAATGAGAGTGCCTGATTCCCTGACTTTAACAGTGCTAGGTATATTGGTTTTTCAAAATTCTTTGCCAATTTGATAGGAAAGAAATTGTACCTTATTTTAAATTTTTGAATTTTTCTGATTAATAGGGAGCATAAACACATTCTCTGAGGTGTATTTGTCATTTCCCCCCTCTTTTTTATGATTTACTTTTTCATGTAGGAATTGCATGGAAGTTTCATAAAGTTAGGCAACTTTTTGGTATTTTCTGTTTACTGCTGTATTCTTAGCACCCAGCTGGAACAACAGTAGGATTTTACTCAATATATTTTCTGAATATATTTTCTGAGTATTAATCTTTTAAAACATTTGGTTTGGGGCGCCTGGGTGGCTCAGTGGGTTAAAGCCTCTGCTTTCGGCTCAGGTCATGATCTCAGGGTCCTGGGATCGAGGCCCGCATCGGGCTCTCTGCTCAGCAGGGATCCTGCTTCCTCCTCTCTCTGTCTCTCTGCCTACTTGTAATCTCTCTCTCTGTGTCAAATAAAATAAATAAAATCTTAAAAAAAAAATAAAACATTTGGTTTGCAAAATCTGCAAATGAAATATTAATTCTTCATCTGGCAAATAAATTATCTAACTTGCCACTTCTTTTTTAGTTTTGTTTATGGTACTTTTTGTCAAAGGGGATCTCTAAAACTAACTGATATAATATTGGCAGTTAAAGTTCCTTTTCTTCTTTTAAAAAATTTTATTGATTTAGATAACTTGATTTTCAACTTAAAAAAATCCCATTGGCATTCTGATTAGATTTTTGTGTAATAAATAAATTGGGGAAGCAGTATCTTTATAATAGTATTTCCATCCAGAAATATATGTTCATTTCAATAAAATCATTTATGTACCTCAGTTAAGTTTTGTAATTGTCTTTATGTAGAGTCTGAATCATTCTTTTTATCTTTATTTCTTAACTTTTTTGTTGTTATGTTTTTTTTGTGTGTGTTTTTTTAAGATTTTTATTTTATTTATTCTATTTGACAGAGAGAGAGAGAGATCACAAGTAGGCAGACAGGCAGGCAGAGAGAGAGGGGGAAGCAGGCCCTCCACCAAGCAGAGAGCCCGATGTAGGGCTTGATCCCAGCACCCTGAGATCATGACCTGAGCCGAAGGCAGAGGCTTTAACCCACTGAGCCACCCAGGTGCCCCACTAAGGTTTTTTTTTTTTTTAATAACCAGGAAAAGATGTTGAATTTATCAACTGCCTTTCCAGATTTTATCAACTACATGTATTTTTTTCTCTTTTAACATTATTAGTTAATTTTATATATTCTAATATTGAATCCTAATATTGAACTGTGGTTCATTCCTTGAATTCAGACAGTCCAATACAGGCATGCATCATTTTATTGCCCTCCACTTTATTCTGATTTGCTTTATTACGTTTCACAGACATTGTGTTTTTTTACAAATTGAAGGTGTATGGAAACCCCATGTGGAACAAGTCTACTGGAGCCATTTTCCCAACAGCATTTGCTCACTTTGAGTCTCTGTGTTTGGTATTCTCATAATATTTCAAACTTTTTCATTATTATGACATTTTATGCTGACCTGCAATCAGTGATTATGACTCACTGAAAGTTCAGATGATAGCATTTTTAGAGCAATATGATATTTTTTAATTAAGGTATGTACTTTTTTTAGATATAATGTTATCATACACCTAATAGACCATCATATAGTGTAAACAACTTTTACATGCACTAGGAAACCAAAACATTCATTTGGCTAACTTTACTGCAATATTTGCTTTATTGCAGTGATCTGGAACCAAATCTGTAATATCTCCGAGGTAAGCCTGTGTATAAGTTAGCCTCGAAATGCATTGTAATTTATATCTGCAGTTGATTTGTCTTCCTAAATATTTTTACTCTCGGTTAATATTTGTTTCCCTCTGAGCATATCCTAACTAAGATGGGAGAGGAGTAGCCAGCAGATGCATCTTGGTAGAAAGAGGAGTGTGTTTCAGATCTGAAATTTGCCACAGTTAATGCCACATAATAATGAAACTGAATGGCCATACAGAGCCTCAGTTTCTAGATTACTTACCCTTTGGGGTTTCTTTCCAGCTCATTTAAAAGCGTGTGATCACAGTATTCAAAAACTAAATGCATTTTCCTTTTTCTCCTGAACACCTCAATGAGGTTCACAAGGTTTGGGTGTTTTAATTGCTGCAAAGGAATTGAAACAAAAGGTCGGTGATTTGTTTTTCCTGATAGTTTCTCCCCAGATCCCTACAATTTAAACAACAGAAAGCCTTGTTAATCATTCTCTGTGCATCTCTTGTGGATAATTTTATTATGGTTATTCACAAGAGAAACTACTCTTAGTAAGAATCATAGACACTTAGGTTGAAAAAAAAAAGACATTTTTCTTCTTCTCCTTCTAACGTACCTGTAACAGATGGTAATTAAACTGCTTGAATCTCTCCGGAAATAGCAAATAAAGTACACAACATAAAATACAGGCACTGATACCATAAATACTTTATGGATTTAGTGAAAATTCTAAATATTCAAGTCATAAAGGAACCTGGATAAAAAACTGAGGAGATGCAACTATTGAGTAAAAGGCTATAAAAAGTATCAGTCCCCATTTAGCCTGCTTATTGCCATGGACTTAATATAAATGTCAGCTAGATTTAAACGGAGTCTGGATTTTAGTGTTGGCTCTCAGAAATACTAGATCCCAACTTCCAAATCTGATTAAATTGCCTATTGTAGGAGTCCCCACAGTGTGTTTTTAATTTATCATGTGTTTAGCTCTGTTCTTTGATTCTATTGTTTTATGCTTAGATGTTTTATGTGTTAAATTCTATCTCAAGATGAACCATTTCACACGGCAGCCTCTGTTTAATGTGGTAAACCAGAGGAAAAATTCTAATTACGTAAGATAACCCATCATAGAGTAACTACGTAATTTATCATCCTGTTAGGGTAAGGAGTGTAAGACAAGACTGACCCAGGCAAACAGGGATATGGTTGCCCTGCCTAAATCTAGGGTGACCATATAATTTAGCATACAAACCAGGAGGCTTTTGGAAGAGGGTACTAATCAGGCTGGACTCTGGGACAAAAGCTATAAACCAGGATATCTGATCACTCCTACTTATATATAACTCATCTTCCCTGTTTTCCCCCCAGTTTATTAGATACATCACTTTTCAAACCCTATACCGCTTACTCAGAAGGATATCTATACAGAGGGGACTCAGTTTTTTGTGTATAGTGGGAGCTGCATAAATATTCTGCAGGCCCAAGACCGATAGCATCCTCCACTTCAGTATCTGTAAACATGGTGTGAGGGGCAAAATCACCCTGCAGCTATGTGCTCCACAGTTTGGGTAAAGGACTCTATCACATGTTAAAAATATGCCTAGAGGGCGCCTGGGTGGCTCAGTGGGTTAAAGCCTCTGCTTTCGGCTCAGGTCATGATCTCAGCGTCCTGGGATCGAGGCCCGCATCGGGCTCTCTGCTCCGCGGGGAGCCTGCTTCCTCCTCCCCCTGTCTCTCTGCCTACTTGTGATCTCTCTCTCTGTGTCAAATAAATAAATAAAATCTTTAAAAAAAAAAAAATATGCCTAGAGCACAAAATTGATTTGCCATTGCCTGAAAGAGCAGAAAGGCAGAGTGGAGGAAATAGGTCACACAGGTAAGCCAGCTGCTTTGTGCTACACTGAAAACCACACAATGGAAGTGAAACAGTGTCTTTACTAGGAGAGCTCGGGATTCATAGATGCTAACCTGGTCAAATCTGTCTTTGGATAGATAAGCAATTTATATCCCCTTTGCAAATGAAATTAACTTAGCCCAGAGAAACAGTGACTTATATAAGTAAAACAGGTAATAAAGAGGACAAAAATCAAATCACATTTAAATAAATAATAGGAGAATGTGAGGAAAGTAAGGTAAATTTATCATGAAAGGAATCTGCAGCACGTATGTATCAAAGCTGGCAAGAGCTATGTTATGAGAACCATCACCAGACACCAAGCTGAGGTGGAATCTGGCTACTTTTTACCTTAAAGTCCATTCTTAAATTTGGGCATTGTGACCCAGGAGGTACTACCTGAGCGTTAACATTCCTTGCAGACATGAGGAAGTGGGAGGTGGTGGGTAAAAAGCATTACTTGTATGATGAAAACAACCCGCAGCTGGGTTCAGACACACCCAGCAGCTTAGCTCGGTGACAAAGCTGGCTGGCTAACGAGCGCCCTCTGCCGGCTGTGAGGTAACAGTGGACCGGTTTTTATGATGGATGTAATCTTGAAAACTCCGTGTATATTAACTTACATTTTAAACTATTATTAGTTCGAGGAAACCTGCTGCAAATAATACTTGGAAGAACAGATAATGTGATCATTATTATCTTCCTCTAAAAACTGATTTCTGGGGTTTTCTTAGAAAAAGATGACCCATGTCAAAAGTAAATGTCAGCTCTGTGTTCTTCAGGAAATCACACTATTTTTATTCAAAGTGTGGTCTACTAGCACCTTCTGCGCCATCGGGAGTTTGCTGGAAATGCTTATCTCAGGCTGACCATGGACCTTTGACTCAGAATCTGCATTTTAGCAAAGTCCCCTGGGGAATTCCCACATTAATTCTGCACATTAATGTTTGAAAAGTGCTGTCCTGTGCCTCAGTTTCCACTCTGGTAAGATAAGGATGCTGGATGAGAAGCATCCCCAAGTTCTTTTATGGTTCTAAAACCAGAAGAATTCTGGGATAGGAAAACATTACATTGAAGGCTTACGAATGTTACATGTCAAATCCTTTCAGAGTAAAAATAATTTTAGGGCTACCTGGCTGGCTCAGTCTATAGAGAATGTGATTTGATCTCTGGGTCCTGAGTTCAAGCCCCATGTTGGGCACAGAGCTTACTTAAAAAACAAAAAAACAAAACAAAACAAACAACAAAAAAAAACCTAACAAAATCTTTGTGGAAAATAGATAGCTGGGGGAGATCGTCAATATGCCTAAGAACCAGTGGAGAGCAGGAAGGACCATTCCGTATCAATGCCTACGGGGACACCGGTACAGTCCTGTGGTCTCCTGTGCCAGGAGATGTTCTTCTAGTTGCTGGTTTGTGGGGAGAAAGATTTGGGAGGGGGATGGGCAGAGAAAGGCCAAGGTAGGGGATGGGGAAGGGAAACACTGGGCTGAAGGACTATGGACAGTGGATATTTACCAACCAGAATAGAGGTACTTCAATATCAGAACTGCCACAGTCCAAAGTAATAATCAATTTATTTTCCATAGTTGCTGATACCAAGAAATTTAAGTCCAATGAGAAAAAAAAATCATTTCAAAATTCATTGGAATTGTAATTTTGTCATATACATTCTTCCAATACCCTGATGTTATAGATATACAGAGAAAATTAACCTACCTTCAACATCCGTATTTCTCTTAGTGCTATTTTCTTAACAACTGGATCATCTTCAGATTCCACAAACTTTTTAATAGCTACGACTTGTCCAGAGGTTTTGTTTCTGCATTTGAATACAACCCCATAGGACCCTTCTCCAATCTTAGCTAGCTTTTCATACTTTTCCATTATAGTTGAAAGGACTTAAATTACTATATTGATTGACTTGCAGCACAATATTACACCTGGAAAATAAGATGACTCAGCTTAATCAAGTGATCAAGGACAACGATTTACTCAGGATGCCAAAGATTTATTTCCATCAATTAATTTTAAATACACTTAAAAATATTTGAACATTATTTTGGTAATTCAGTTGTCTCAATGGGTTCTTCCAGCTACTGCAAAGATTTCATATATTTCTTAAAATGGGTCTGCGTTTACCTCAGTTGAATTAAGGATTTGCAGAAAGGAACCTTGTCTAGTCTATTTTCATTATCCTCAGTAAATGATTAAAATATGGTGCTGTAAAATCCAGCTGAAGGAACATTTCATACTCTCCATTCAGTGTTTATCTTTTCCCTCCTCACCCCTTGGACTAGGGGAACTAGGAAGAACTGAGAACAGGACACATACAAAGTTCTATACTTCCACCTGGTGGAGAGAAGAAAGAGTAAATGTGGACTGTGGAACAAAGCAGCCATTACAAACAGTAACAACATCTTTTCAGCTCATCATTATGCTCTTAGCTTTGATATGTATGAAGGAACAGATCCTTAAATTTCCCAAAGAAAATAAAAAGCACAAAAGGGAAGACAGGTTTCTCTAATTTTTATGAATGCTTTCTTTCATCTTGATTTCCATGGAAATATTTAATTTTTCTGTCCTGCCTCACCCACTCATGAATTTTGTGGTGATTGGATTACATGTTAAATAACAAATAAGGTCAACATTATTAAATAAATCAGTCTAGGAATTAAAAATATAAAAATTCGAGTAAGTCTCAAAAATCCCACCCCACTTTATCCAGCAGAATCTTAATATAATCTAATAGTAATAACAATAGCACTTAACTAACATTGTCCTATGAAAATTACATCTTATGTATATAACCATTTTATGAAGCAAGTGTTATTTTTATCCAATTATGTGGATGAAAAATCAAGGCAAAATGAAGCTAGTATGGAGTGAGAACCCAGTCAGTCAGGTTCCAGAGATTACAATTTGAATCACTACGCTACACTGCTTTTCAGTTAATTCAAAAGAATGCACACTCCAGGTCTTAGTAATAATAAAATGTCAAGTGAAAGAGCTGACCACTTTTTAAATTTCTCATGTTTCAAATGAGTAGTACCCTTTTTCTTTTCTTTTCTTTTTACTTCACTAATATATTTTCCATCCACAGATGGAGAAAGAAATCATCTACGCTCACTTGCCACCATAGAAATACACAACTGAGAAAAATGTTTGCCTGGGTAAATGACTATTACTAAACTATTCTACAATGCTATATATATATATATTTTTTTTTTGTAGATTCTATTTTCTCTCTTATCAAAGGGAGAGAATGGAAACACACACACTTAAAAAACATGGAAAATTCATCACAGATTATGTTCTGAAAACTCTGTTATACTGAATTGTTACATAGATATTATTCTCTTAAATGTATTTAGATACAAACAAGCATACATTTGTTCTTTAGCCTAATTACAGGTGACAGTGAAGAAAACAGTAGAAACTAGGAATTTGCTTTAGAAAGTTATTGGTATAAATCTTTGTGGATTTATGAATTTAACCTGCTTCATTAGCCATATGGTTACTGGAATAAATTATGAACATTCCAAAAAGATTAATTATATTTAAATCTACATTATTTTATTTCCCTCTAGGTAGATGATTTGATCTATTGATCTATGATTTTCTTTTTTTTTCCCCAAATGGCTTAATAATGATAGAGTTCTCAGACTAATATTTAGATCTCTCACAGTCACATCAAGCAAACTTCTGAATATGATAAAACAAAGCACCAGAAAATAGTACTTTATCTGGTAACATCTCCATAGTATCTGTTTTCTAAAGCCCTTATATATTCATGGAAGATGAGTCTGAGCATGCAGGCAGGAATTCCTCAAGGCAAGACCAAGGCAGAAATTCCTCAAAGGGATTTATGGCTCTAATTCCAGCTTACTAGGACTCTACTGGAATAAGAAGCAGTAATTCCAGTATCTTATCTGAGGTATAGACCAACTATCTGTTTGATGACTATCTCTACACAAACAGAATCATCTCAAAATCAGTTTGTTTTAAATTAAGTGCATTCTTTCTTATCCTCTACCCCTACCCAAAGTTCTCACACCTGCTTCACATTATACCTAAATGGCTTGTGAAGATGTATGTGGTGAACTTTGAGATAGCTGAGGATAATGGCAGCTGTCTAAATCAGATCTTTTCACATAGCTTTCTCAAAGCTGTAGAAATCAACCAGAACATTAAAATCACATAAATGCAACGCTTCCAAAATAATAGGAAGACAGAACACTTTACAAACTTAAATAGAAAAGTAAACTCCAAATTCTGGAAGAGATATCTCTTAAAGTTCCACTATAAGCCTTTGCAAAGAGCAAATACAGGAATGGGGTGGGATCTGGAAAAACTGTAAAGAAGAGAGAAGAAATGAAGGGGCTAAGATAGACTTAAAAATCATCCCCCCTCCATCCCCTGAAGGGAAAATACATCACAAGTGTAAAAAGTATTAAGTGTGTCCTGGTAGATCAGAGCATTTGCCACAGGGAAGGCATGTAAAAGTCAGGGATACTGAGGGGGTATCAGTCAGTGTGACACTAATCTTGAGCAAGAGGGAAGGAAGAGGCTTATCCAATCTCTGTCAGAGACTGTATAGTGAAGGGGAAAAGAAGCAAGAGGGATAAATTTTTGCCACTGCAAGACAAAGAGAACCCCAAAACTGAAAGACATGTAAATCTCTTCACCACTAAGTTAAAAAAAAAATGCTACTCATTAAAGTAGCTTTGTCACTTTGTTACAGTGACAGAAAGGACTCTCTTAAGCTAGGATTACTTTCAATTATTACAAGACAAAACATGCCCAGGAAATTATAAAATAGAGAAAAGCAGTCTCCACACAAATATATTATTGGAAGAAAATAGAAATGAGAATTGGACATTTTCGCTGATGAAAATCCTGCCCAAAAAACCTAACAATGGAGCAGAAGAAAACTAACACAATACTCCAAGCTGATTTAAATATCTTCTAACATTCATCTGGAGATACAAAAAGTCACTTTAAAAAAAAAAAGATTTTATTTTTTGAGAGAGAGAGAGGGAGAGAAAGCATAAGTGGGCTGGGGACCAGGGGGAGAGGAAGAAGTAGTCTCCTTGGGGCTCAATCCCAGGGCCCGGGGATAACGACCTGAGCTGAAAGCTTAACTGACTGAGCCATGCAGGTGCCCCACAAGAAGCCACTTTGAACCAGAAATTCAAATAAGACTAGAAGTAAACAAACAAACAAAAGAAGAAAGAAAAAGAAAAAAAGAAAAAAGTTGATTGAATTCAGGAAAGAAACAGAAGAAAAAGACAAAATCATCTCAAAGGCTAAAAAACACAAGATGCCAATGGGATAATAGCTTCCAATGAAAATTTAATGAGTAGGATTTTAAAAAGGCAGAAAATCAAGAGAATAAAAATAAGGGGAAAAGTAAGAGAGTTTAGAGAGAAAGTGGTTGAAATGGAAGACAGGCAAAGAAGACCCAACATATGTAACTAGAGTCTCTGAAGAAAACAAAAGAGTGGAACAGAACCAATAGGTGCAACTATAAACTATGACATTTTTCTGACAACAAAAAAAAATCAGAGTATACAGATCGAAAAGGCCCATCAGTAGTTGGTAAACTGAACCAGAACAATCAACTCGAAGATGTATTTGACTAAAACTATCAAAGAAAATACTCTCATAGCCTGTAGGCAGAAAGAGTAAACTGAAATGTAGGAGAATGAGAGTGACATCAAACTTGTCAAGAGAACGCACCAAGCAACGTAAAAATATAGCAGCCTTTTGAAGAAATTCAAGAGAAGAAAGTGAAAGCCAGGATTTTACATTCAACCAAGCTATCCTTCAAATACCGAAGTTACAGATACAGTTTAAAATATGCAGGACCTCCAGGAATACTGTATTCATGAACCTTCTCAAAGAATTTACAAGGCAATAACTTTCAACCAAGAGCTGATTGGGAAAACTTCAGGAAGAGATTTACAGTAAGCATTTAATATATTTAATTGAAGACTATAGCAAAGGTGAGGACAAGGGTGGAAGAATAATATATAAATGTTAGAAGTGTTTCTATGTTAGAAATGTTATAAATGTTTCTGTACGGTTACTACAGCTGACAGTGGAGAAAGTAATGCAATTAAAAATATGTTTAAGAAATGGAAGGGGAAAGAAGAAAGCAGAATAAACTCATTGATAATTGAAAGGTGGAGGAGTAAAATATACCATTAAAAACAGATAAATCAGAGAATAAAAGTTTAAATAAGAAAGCAGGGACTAGAAGCATTAAGAATACACCCAAAGAAGTGTTAAGAAATAAAAATCAAACACAATAGAAACACTGTACACATAAAAATTATAATATAAAACAATATGACAGAGTAAAGACTAATATCAGCAATATCAATAAATATGAGTGTGCCTAACTCATATATTAAATGAAAAAAATTTTCAATTTGGATCACAAAGCAAGATCTAAGTATAAGCTCTATGCAAGAGACACATCTAAAGTGACTCAGAAAGGTTAAAAATAAAAAGACAAGCAAAGGTATTCAGGGCAAAAGGAAACATTAAGAAAGGAGATTTATGATCCTGCTATCTGATGAAATAGAATTAAAACTACAAAAAGCGGGTGCCTGGGTGGCTCAGTGGGTTAAAGCCGCTGCCTTCGGCTCAGGTCATGATCCCAGGGTCCTGGGATCGAGGCCCACATCGGGATCTCTGCTCAGCAGGGAGCCGGCTTCCTCCTCTCTCCTCTCTCTCTGCCTGCCTCTCTGCCTACTTGTAATCTCTCTCTCTGTGTCAAATGAATAAATAAAATCTTTTAAAAAAAAACTACAAAAAGCATTAAATACAATAAGAGGGGGATATTTTTAATACTAAAGCCACAATTTACAATGAAGATATAAAAGCCCCCAAATAACAAAGCAATTACTGTTACAAAGCAGAAACTTTAGGACATGCAAGAAGACATGTATACAAACACATTAATAATGAAACTTAAGACACACTACTCTCAGGAAAAGGCAAGGCAAATGAACAAAAGATATGTAACTATGTAGAAGACCTAAACAATGTAACCAATAAGGTAGACCTTTAGGAGAGAGACACATTGAATTTTGTGCTCTGATAATTTAAAATATACCTTCTTCTAAAGCACACATGGAATATTTATAAGAAGTGACAACATATTAGGTTACAAAGAAAACATTGGAAAGTTTCATAAACTAGAAATAATTATAAAAACATTCCGATCACAAACTATCAAACTGGAAATTAGAATAATTTAAATATACATATATTTAATACATAATACACATATTATTTATACATATTTATACTTATATATATTTACATGTATAATAAAAAAAGACTTTCTACCTAGAAACTGAAGAAGCCTTCAATTAAATAGCTGCTGGGTTAAGAGGGAAATACAAACTGAAATAATGTAATAAAAAAAATAATAATGAAAATACTTCATATCGAATCAATGAGATACATTTAAAGCAGGGTTTCTCAGTTGGGGGTGATTTTGGCCCCCAGGGGAATTTTTCAATGTCTGGAGATATTTTGGATTGTTATGAGTATGCAGAGGCTAGGCATGCTGCTAATTACTCCTCAATGCACAGGACAGAACCCCATAATAAAAAATTTTCTATCTAAATGTTCATAATGCCATGGTTGAGCTACCCTGACATATAGAAATTAGGAGAAAAAAAATCTAGAGATCATACCAATATAGAAGAAAAAAGAGTAAAAATAACAAATCAACAATCTAATTAGAGAACTACAATATAAACCAAAAGAAAGCACAAGAAACAATAAAATTGAAGCAGAAATGAATAGAAAATACAAAAATAATAGGTCTTATTAATAAACCCAAATCCTAGTTCCTTAAAAATAATTAAAACAGACAAACCTATAGCTAGCTTAATCAAGAAAAAAAGGAGAAAGAATGAATGTACAAAATAAACAATGACAAGAAGTAATAACCATCAAAGAGAATATTTTTTCTTAAACCCTGAGGCTACTTTGCAGGCATCTATAAAGATGAATCTGTTAAGTTAGATGAAAAGGATAATTTTGCAGAAAAAGAGTTTACAAAAATTTACTTAATTAGAGACTGAGAATTTAGAGCTGTTTCTGTATAGGAAGTAGTTTGTTTCTGTGTGTGGGTTTTTTTGTTTAATCCCATGAAAAAGCACCAGGGGTCTGACTTTGACTACTGTGGGGTAAAGAGGTTGGCGAATCCTCTTTCTAAAACACAAGACCAGGCAAAAAAAAAAAAAAAAAAAAAAAAAAAAAAAAAAAAACTTAAAAAAAACCACCCCGGGCGCCTGGGTGGCTCAGTGGGTTAAAGCCTCTGCTTTCGGCTCAGGTCATGATCTCAGCGTCCTGGGATCGAGGCCCGCATCGGGCTCTCTGCTCAGCAGGGAGCCTGCTTCCTCCTCTCCCTGTCTCTCTGCTTGCCTCTCTGCCTACTTGTAATCTCTCTCTCTGCGTCAAATAAATAAATAAACACACCCAAAACACAAAAACAACCCAAAACCAAAAAATAAACCTAAAACCAAAACCAAAACTAACCCATAACAATTTGCGGGCTCTGGAAATCAACCAAAGGCAAAAAAACAAATTGACAAGTTTTTATTCATGATAAGTTAGAATCTACTAAGGACAATGGGAGTCTGGCTTCTTACCAGGGTCTGCTGTCATTCTTCCTCTACCCCATCCCTCAGCTCAGCAGGTGCAACAGTTCTACCACTGTGAACTGGCCATGAACCAGAACCCTTACTCCAAGAGAAAATGTGCTTGACATGCCTCAAACCTGTGACAGGCTGAAAACCTGTGACAATACGGTCAGTAAAACTCTTACAAATTTAGTAGGAAACAAATAGGGAAAAATCCTACAGCTTTGCAAACCTAAGGATGTGGTTCCAATAGGGGTGAGATGCAGACTAGCCAAAAATGTATGGGAAGATCATGGAAATGAAAGAACTATAGGAGGGTTAATTTGGCTTTATGTATCTCTGGCTAACTGGGAAACTGAGGAATGCACAGGGAAGATGAGGGAAGGCTCTGAAGGAAGTTAAAGCTGAGGCAGATTTGAGGACTGACTGAACTATCAATGCACTCTCCACCCCACACACTGATCCACTGGAAGAGAGTGGAAGACTATGGCTAGAGTTATTTAAGTACCGCTGCTGCCCAAATTATTGGTGACCACAAAATTATCCTAGAGAGCCAGGCTAAAAAAAAATAAAAAACTGAACACAGACATTAACAGTCACACACTTGGAAGGAGATAGATTCTGGAATAGAGGCAAGTTGCAAAAACAAAAAACAAATCCACAAAAAAAGCTCTCGGGAGAAAATTGGAATCCAGCATAGATATATTATCTAAAGTGTCTGGTTTTCAATTAAAACAATTATGAGACATACTAAGAAAAACAAAAGTGTGCCTGATACTCAGGGGGGAAAAAAAGAAAATAAAGATGGATTCTGAACGGACCCAGCTATTTTATTTAGCTGACAAAGACTTTAAAGTGACAATTATAAATATGTTCAAATAATTAAAGCAATATAATCTAAAGGATTAAAGATATGTAAATGCACAGTACCGGGAACAGCCAAAGCAACCTGGAATTACTATTATTATTATTATTATTATTATTATTATTTGCAACCTGGAATTAAAAACAAACTGGGAAGACTTACAATACCCGACTTTAAATTTTACCATAAAGTTATAGTAAATCAAAAGAATATGGTATTGGCATAAAGACACATATATATCAGTGAAACAGAGTAGAGCATCAAGAAATGACCCTTTTTATTTATAGCTAATTGATTTCCACAAAGATGCCATGGCAATTCAATGAAGATAGAATGTTTTCAACAAATGATGCTAGGACAACTGGGGTCCATACGTAACCATAAAAACCCCCAACCCTCCCCCAAAAAACCAACAACTTTGATACCTAAACAATATACCAAAATTAACTCAAAATGGATCACAGACCAAAACTACTACTACTGCCACAACTACTACTGACTTCTAATAAAAATAAAGGAGAAAAATCTTTCTGATCATAAGTTAGGCAAAGACTTCTAAGATATGACACTAAAAGCATGATAAAAGAAGTTGATAAAATGGAATTCATCAAAATTACAATCTTTTGCTCTCCAAAAAATTGTTTTATTAAGAAAATGAAAAAACAAGCCTCAGATTGAAGAATATATTAAAGGATTTGTATACACAATACATAAAGCACTCTTACAATTCAACAGGCAGCTAGATGACCCAAGTTAAAAAAGGACAAAAGATTTTTTTCAAGTGAACTCTACCCCAACATGGGGTTCAAACTCACAAACCCAAGATCAAGAGTCGCATGCTCTACCAACTGAGCCAGCCAGTCACCCCAAAAATGGACAAAAGATTTGAAGAGATATTTCACCAAAGAAGATATACAAATGTCTAACAAGTGCATGAAAGGGTACTATTAGTCATTAGGAGATGTAAATTAAAACCAGAATAAGATACCACTACACATAAGCCAGAATGGGTAAAATCCAAAAGACTGACAATATCAAGGATTGATAAAGATGTATAGAAACTGGAACTCTCAAACATTAATAGTGGGAATGTTAAGTGGCACAGCCCCATTGGAAAACAGTTTGGTAATATCTTAAAAATTAAATGTAAGTTTAACATATAATTAAACATAAACAACAATTCCACTCTTTGGTGTCTGCCCAGGAAAATAAAAATATATGCCTATACAAAGACATGCATGCAAGTGTTTACAGTACCATTATTCCTAAGAGCTTCAATTGAAAACAAACTAAATGTCCATTAACCAATGAATGAAAATCCACACGATGAAATACTCATTCAACATTAAAAGGAAAGTACTGATACATGCTATTACGTGATAAGCATAAAAAAACCCTGAAAACATATGCTATGTGAAAGAAGCCAGACAACTCCCCCCAACACACATATTGTATGATTCCATTTGCACGAAATTTCTAGAAAAGGCAAATGCGCCACTGAGAAGGACCCAGCATCTCCTTAGTGGTGCTATTGCCTGAAATGCAAAACCTGAATCAAATTATGGGAAAAAAATAGACAAAACTTTGACATCCTACAAATAGCTCGCCTGTGTTTTTAAAAAAATGGTAAGGTCATAAAAGATAAAGGTCAAGGTACTGCTCCAGAAGGGAGGAGACTAAAAAAATATGAAAATGAAATGTAATGTGTGATCCTAAAATGAATCTTAGAATGGGATAACTGTAAAGAGTAATAGTGGGATAACTGGTGAAATCTAACTATTGACTATGGACTAGGTACTAAATTTCCTGATTTTGGTAATCTGTACTGTGGTTATGTAAGAAAATGTCCTCGTTCTTAGGAAACAGATGCTGAACTACTTACGGGTAAAGGCACATGATGTCTGTAACTTACTATCAAAAGGTACAAAAAAATTAACATACATGTATTTACATATGGAGAGACAGAAAGGAAATGATAAAACAAATGGAGCACAATTAATGAATGTAGATGTATGGGAGTTCATTGTACTTTTCAAACTTCTGCAAGCTTGAAATGATTATATTAAAATCAAGCTATTTAAAAAAATCTACATATGGTGGGACTGAAGTGTCATAACTCACTTTTCTTCTGCATATCTACTTTCAATACACCAAAAACATCTTTCTCAAACATCAAGATAATCAAGTTGTCCTTCCTCAAAAATGTCTTATGGCCTCTGATGCCACAGAATGAAATTCAGATTATAGTAAGATACTTACAGTCTTTTACCCTCTGGTCCCAATGTACCTTTCCCACATTGTTTCTGAGATTCTTCCCCAAACACTTTCAGATCTGTCTCTGCTTATGTCACTGCTGGGAAGGTCTGACCCCCATATCCTCATCTTTTACAGTTCAACTCAAATGTCCTTTCTTCTATACTTCCC
This sequence comes from Ailurus styani, assembly GCA_002007465.1. Taxonomy (NCBI): domain Eukaryota; kingdom Metazoa; phylum Chordata; class Mammalia; order Carnivora; family Ailuridae; genus Ailurus; species Ailurus styani. The sequence continues at coordinate 6,304,972 of LNAC01000033.1, read as the reverse complement.
AATCCCTAAAGGCAAGCTCTTTCTCTGCACACAACCTATGTTCACAACTTCCGCCGCTCCTTTTTTACACATCATTCATTACACCTGACTTGCATTCTCAGTCCACTGGCCGGCACGCGGCAGGTGCTCATCCTGTTGAAGTTCTGCCATAATTTTATTCTCTAACCTTCCCGCTAAATACGAAAAATAATTTTCTATTTTTTTTAAAGATTTTATTTATTTATTTGACACACACACACAGAGAGATCACAAGTAGGCAGAGAGGCAGGCAGAGAGAGAGGCAGGCTGAGCAGAGAGCCCGATGCGGGGCTCGATCCCAGGACCCTGGGATCATGACCTGAGCCGAAGGCAGAGGCTTTAACCCACTGAGCCACCCAGGCGCCCTAATTTTCTATTTTAAGCAAAGGAAATAATCACATTTTGATTGTTAATACAGTATCTGGGCAGGAAATCAAGATCATGCAGTGATAGAGCCATTGACAGGGAATAGATGAAACTGGTTGAAAATATTTTTCATAGTCATTAGTGACCTTAAGTGGAACTTACACATCTCTGGGCTATGGGAGCTCCTGACTTCAAAATTTACCAAATGCTTGACTGTTAAATTAATCAAGTTCTGTGTACAAAAGCAAAAACAGATATAGACGGGCCCATTGGTAAATATAGAGAGATATTTGAATAGATAAGATACTTGAGTGGATCATTAAATTCTTTGAAAGTTTCCTATTTAATTTCCTCAGTCAGAAGGAAATGATGCCCATAGAAACAGAGGAAACACTAGGAGGCAGATTATTTTCCATGATTGTATCACAAAGCAGGTCCTGAGGGCTCAAGCAAGCCTACGGAATGGACTGGGGGAAGAAAAACAAAATTAAGAAAGGGAGAGTAATGGGATGAAAAAAATACTCATTAATTTAGGAACGAGGGAGGTAAGGAGACATTTTCAAGACGGGGCCAGCCCAGTTAAATTCTGCAGGCTTCAAGTCACAATGTGCCATGTTGTTTTATTGTTTCCAATGCACCCACACTTGTAGTATTCATATTTAATAGAACTGATCAAGAAAACGGGCTGCAAACGCATTCCGCGTCTGTCTTATGAACATAACACTGAATTACAGAACTTCCAAAGTACGCGCACCTGTTCATAAACGTACAGATTCATGGAAAGCATCCCCAGGAAACCAGAAGACCATACAATTCACATAACCCAAGAACCTAATTTTGTTCAAAACATCTCACTTCATATGGACACGTATCTGGAAGCTTGACATAGTCCACCTTCCTTCCAGGTCGCAGTCCGGCTTCTCGGCCACTCAGGGGTCTCCCAAAGCGCAGGAGCGCCCCCGCTGTCCCCTCTGCCACCCCCGC